>OZ023162.1:182157-532157 GCA_963678695.2 Diplodus puntazzo | reverse complement strand
TGACGGGAAGTAAAAAGACGCGTCTCTGTGATCATGTAACTCGTGTAATTAAACGCATCACTTCCTGTCTGTGTCTTCAGACGGTGGACGCAAAGAAACTGGAGAAGGCGGAGGCGAAGCTGAAAGCCAAACATGAACGCAGGAACGAGAAGGACTCTCAGAAGGGCTCCAGCCCGCTGTCAGTACACACCTGTCCTCGCCCTTTCTTACCTGTCCTCACCTGTCCCCACCTGTCCTTACCTGTGCACACCTGTCCTCTTATTGTCTCTCAGAGTCCTGGAGGAGGCCTCGGCCAGTCAGGCCAGCAGTAAGAAGGACAATCGAGTCGACCAATCAGGGAAGAATCGTAGCTACGACATCCGCATCGAGAACTTTGATGTGTCGTTTGGAGAGAGGTGGGCAGGGGGCGGAGCTTATCACAGGAATTAATGATCATTTGAAAATGATCGAGACTAATCTATTTCTGTCTGCAGGTGTTTGCTGCAGGGGGCGGAGCTGTCTCTGGCATTCGGCCGGCGGTACGGTCTGATTGGTCGGAACGGTCTGGGGAAGACGACGTTGCTGAAGATGTTGGCGAGTCGTAACCTACGCGTCCCGGCTCACATCTCCATCCTCCACGTGGAACAGGAAGTGGCCGGAGACGAGACGGCGGCGCTGCAGAGCGTCCTGGAGAGCGACACGCTGAGGGAGGGGCTGCTGGGAGAGGAGAAGACACTGAACGCTCGCATCGCCAATGGAATGTAAGAAATATAACGAAGAATCAGTCAAAAGTTCAGTCGGCTCATTTATTGATTTATATGTGTCAAAGGGCAGAAAACAGGATAAAAACACGACACATACAATCTGTGAGCTCTGAACATTCTGAACACACGCCGCTTTAGAAGCTCCGACCAATGACAGCACAGGAAGGATGAATGATGTCACTGTGACATCACTGACCAACTGTGGTTTTGTTCTGTCATCAGGTAGAAATGTTTGACCTTTATGCCCTCAGTTTGTTCTAACACTACAGTACCCATGAGCCTCAGCGGCTGTTGCTATGGAGACACCGAAGTGATGTCAGAGTTTGTGTTTTTGTCTCAGGGCTGACGGGACGGAGAGCGTTCGACTGTCAGAGATCTACGGCAAGCTGGAGGAGATTGAGGCCGACAAAGCTCCAGCACGGTAACTATGGCAACCACACAGCCTCACTGATGACGACCTTCAGATCTGATTAGACGTCTTGTGATTGGCTCTACAGACGGAGTCTTACAGGTTGAGAGGAGCAGAAGGTGTTTGTGATGTAAACAGTGAAAACATCATAAGCTTTTTTTAAATGTGCTGAGTCAGCAGAAGCTTAATGTAACAATGTATTAACTCGACTTATAAACTGCGTTCAATGTAAACCATAAAGAAATACACTCATTAACTTTCCTCAGTTACCAGCAGGGGGCGTTGTGTCTATCACACTGCTGATGATTGTGACTGACATGTGTCTCATCCAATCAGCGCCTCCGTCATCCTGGCTGGTCTCGGATTCTCTCCCAAAATGCAACAGCAGACCACCAAGTGAGTGCACACACACACACACACACACACACACAGATTGAGATGAAAAAAAAAACTTAACCTTTTCCATTCATTACCTTACCTGTGTGTGTGTGTGTGTGTGCGTGTGTGTGTGTGCAGGGAGTTTTCAGGAGGATGGAGGATGAGGTTGGCGTTGGCTCGCGCTCTCTTTGCTCGGTGAGTTTCATTCTTCTCTTTCTTTCCATATGTGGACTTATATAGACTTGATAAAATCATGAAGAAGGCCGGCTCTGGACTTGGTCTCAGGTTGGAGTCTTTTGAGACCGTGTGGAGAGGAGAATGCTGAATAAACTGTTATCCATCATGGACAATGATCAGCACCCTCTCCATCACACAGTAGACAGACAGTGGAGCAGCTTCTCTCACAGACTGCTGCAGCTCCGCTGTCGAAGGGACAGAAACAGGAAATCTTTCCTGCCTCATGCATCACACTGTACAATAACAGCTGACACTCTGGTCATAACACAAAGTTTCTGCACATTTGGTTTTACACACTCTGTTCACCGCACCTTATATTTTATCTTGCACTACAGTCGCTCTGCTTATTTATACACTTGTATACATTTTGTACATTTTTGCTACACCTAAATTTCCCAGCTTGGGATCAATAAAGTCTATCTATCTATCTATCTATCTATCTATCTATCTATCTATCTATCTATCTATCTATCTATCTATCTATCTATCATATAAACATCTTCAGTCAGTCATGGTGGAGTGTGTACAAGTACACATGTGTGTACAAGTACACGTGTGTGTGTGTGACCATGTTCTCCAGTCCACATGATTGACAGCTGTCTAACAGACCATTGATTTATTTTTGTTTGTGTGTTTTCACCAGACCGGACCTGCTGCTGCTGGACGGTGAGTGACGGCTTCTGGACACAACTACAATACACCCTGGTGTTAGCAGTAGTACTGTTGTAGTACTCAGATGTATTCTTCCTGCGTGTGTTTCAGAGCCGACCAACATGTTGGATGTCAGAGCCATCCTGTGGTTGGAGAACTACCTGCAGGTCTGTAACATGACTCACTTTAACGCTAGCATTCCTCATTGAAAACAATGGTAACAGTTAGCCAAGAGCTAACCGGTCATCACTAACACCTGCTCCCACAGACGTGGCAGTCCACCATCTTGGTCGTCTCTCACGACAGAAACTTCCTGAACGCCGTGGTAACAGACATCATCCACCTGCACTCCCAGAGGCTGGACAGTTACCGTGGCGACTACGAAAACTTTATTAAGACCAAAGAAGACAGACTGAAGAACCAGCACAGAGAGTACGAGGCCCAGCTGCAGTACAGACAACACATACAGGTACTACTACTGCACGACAGACTTCATTTATAGAATGAGGGTCACATAATGCGGCTGTTTTCCCAGAATTGTGTCACTGATGCTGGTGTTTGTGTTTCAGGTGTTCATCGACAGATTTCGTTACAATGCAAACAGAGCTGCTCAGGTCCAGAGCAAACTCAAACTGCTGGAGAAGCTGTGAGTATTAGTTCACCTGGCACTCACCTGGACTGACACACACCTGCGTGCTGCTGGTAGAACTGTTAACTGTTAATCAGAGTCTGTTGTTGGCTCTGAGCGTGTCACCCTGGAGGAGGAGGTGGAGGACAGGATGCTGGACGACAAAGTCTCTCAGCCTCCACTAAACTGTGGACGAGCTAAAGAGCAGCTTCAGCAACAGTTCAACCTGCTGCTAACGACTCGGAAATCATTCTGGTGCCGTCAGACTTTACAACACTCACACAATGTGCTTTAAATCATTATCACTGTAAACACAACTGCACCTCAATACCTCAGTATTTTATTTTATAGCTAGTCAAGCATTTTATTGTATATAGTACGTTATTGTTTCTTATTGCTTATATATCTGCCCTTATATTTTGATTGTATTTGAATGTAACCCGCTGCCATGATGACTTAATTTACCTTCAGGTATAAATATTTATCTACCCAGTTATTGTTGGTTTTGGAGTTTAACGTGTCACTGTACCGTCCACCTGGACTCAGATCTACCTGAGCAGTCAGGTGTTGTTCCCAGCAGCTGCAGGTGTTTGTCAGGTGTGTCTGTTTACTTTGCCCTGTACCTGTGAATCCTCCCTGAATGTGTTGTTTTCTCCGCAGACCTGAACTGAAGCCCTTAGAGAAAGAAACTGAGGTCACTTTAAGGTAAGAAGATGAACTTCAGTCAATCAGAGTTAAACTCTTCAGTCACTCGTGGTCCTCAGAGGATAGATCATAACACCTGTAGTGACACCTGGATTTAAGATTTAAGACCAGCAACAGCTCAAACATCTACTCGTTGTTTTTTTTCGTCCTTTCCGTCTTGCAGGTTTCCAGATAACTTTGAGAAGTTGTCTCCTCCCATCCTGCAGCTGGATGAAGTGGAGTTTTATTACTCTGCAGACCAGCGGCTCTTCTCTGGACTCAACCTGTCAGCTGACCTCGACTCCCGCATCTGCATCGTACGTGTCATCAGTAAAATCAACCAATCAGTTACTGAATGTCGTCATATGCAGTATATAAATATACATTAAGTGTAGACACATCTTTATGATCCAGAGAGTTTAGGCACAGAACTAATAAGAAATATTTTCTGTAAAATTCAAATATAATCATAACATCACTGGTCATCCTGATCAGTACAGAATCAGGACTGTTTAGAGTTCACGTGTCGTGTTGTGTTTGCTGTCAGGTCGGTGAAAACGGTGCCGGTAAATCGACCATCCTCAAACTACTGATGGGCGAGTTGACGCCGGTCAACGGAGTCAGACAAGCTCACAGGTGAGACGACCAACGGACCAATCGGAGCAGAGCAGTTACCTCAAGTTGTTCACCTGAAGTGTTGCTGTTAAGCGAACTGTTCCCAGAGAATAGTATCAGTTTAGATTCTGATAATAGGAGACATGAAATTAACTGTTTATAGGCAGCAAAGTTTCAGTGAAGCATTTATGTTATACTTTTTGGGAACTGTTACAGATATTTATATACCACTACATGTTATCGTTCATATTCTCTATATGGAGCCAGTTTTGGTGACTGGTTTACAGGCTGTTAACAGATAAGATGTTTTTAAAGCTGCTCTTGACTGGAGTTGGTTTGCTGCTGGTTTAATTTCTCATCAGGAGCTTGAAGATCGGTTACTTCAGTCAGCATCACGTGGACCAGCTGGACCTGAATGTCTGCTCTGTGGAGCTGCTGCTCAACAGGTTCCCCGGTAATCACAACAACTACAACAATAACAAAATGAGTCACAGTTCAGTCTTCACGGGGGCAGCATCTGTTTGTACTGTTTAGGGAACTGTTAACATTCTGCTAAGAGGTTCTGTTTAGTCTGTTTTGGGTTCTTTTGAAAAAAACCTTGAATTATCTCTTTAGGGAACAGTTAACTCTGTATAGGGAACAGTTAACTCTGCATAGGGAACAGTTTACTCCGCGTAGGGAACAGTCTACTCCGTGTAGGAACAGTTTACTCTGCGTAGGGAACAGTTTACTCTGCGTAGGGAACAGTTTACTCTGCGTAGGGAACAGTTTACTCTGCTGTTTTACTCGGGAAAGTTTACAGTTTACTCGGGAACAGTCTACTCCGTGTAGGAACAGTTTACTCTGCGTAGGAACAGTTTACTCTGCGTAGGAACAGTTTACTCTGCATAGGGAACAGTTTACTCTGCTGTTTTACTCGGGAAAGTTTACAGTTTACAGTTTACTCGGGAACAGTCTACTCCGTGCAGGAACAGTTTACTCTGCGTAGGAACAGTTTACTCTGCATAGGGAACAGTTTACTCTGCATAGGAACAGTTTACTCTGCCTAGGGAACAGTTTACTCTGCGTAGGAACAGTTTTCTCTGCGTAGGAACAATTTACTCTGCGTAGGAACAGTTTACTCTGCGTAGGAACAGTTTACTCTGCGTAGGAACAGTTTACTCTGCGTAGGGAACAGTTTACTCTGCGTAGGAACAGTTTACTCTGCTGTTTTACTCGGGAAAGTTTACAGTTTAGAGTTTACTCGGGAACAGTCTACTCCGTGTAGGAACAGTTTACTCTGCGTAGGAACAGTTTACTCTGCATAGGGAACAGTTTACTCTGCATAGGAACAGTTTACTCTGCGTAGGAACAGTTTACTCCGCGTAAGGACAGTTTACTCCACGTATGAACAGTTAACTCTGCATAGGGAACAGTTTACTCTGCGTAGGAACAGTTTACTCTGCGCAGGGAACAGTTTACTCTGCGTAGGAACAGTTAACTCTGCGTAGGAACAGTTTACTCTGCGTAAGGAACAGTTTACTCCGCGTAGGAACAGTTTACTCCGCGTAGGAACAGTTTACTCCGCGTAGGGAACAGTTTACTCTGTGTAGGGAACAGTTTACCCTGCGTAGGAACAGTTAATTCTGCGCAGGGAACAGTTTACTCTGCGTAGGAACAGTTTACTCTGCGTAGGAACAGTTAATTCTGCGCAGGGAACAGTTTACTCTACGTAGGAACAGTTTACTCTGCGCAGGGAACAGTTTACTCTGCGTAGGAACAGTTTACTCTGCGTAGGGAACAGTTTACTCTGCGTAGGGAACAGTTTACTCCACGTAGGAACAGTTTACTCTGCGTAGAAACAGTTTACTCCGCGTAGGAACAGTTTGCTCCGCGTAGGAACAGTTTACTCTGTGTAGGGAACAGTTTGCTCTGCGTAGGAACAGTTTACTCTGCGTAGGAACAGTTTACTCTGCACAGGGAACAGTTTACTCTGCGTAGGAACAGTTTACTCTGCGCAGGAACAGTTTACTCTGCGTAGGAACAGTTTACTCCACGTAGGAACAGTTTACTCTGCATAGGGAACAGTTTACTCCGCGTAGAAACAGTCACTGAACTGTGACATAGCTCCTCAGTCATGTAGTGTCATGACCCAGAGTATCTGATTGTCGTGTGTGTGTGTGTGTGTGTGTGTCATAGGTCGGACAGAGGAGGAGTATCGCCACCAGCTAGGAGGTTACGGTATCACCGGAGAGCTCGCCACGAGGCCCGTGGCCAGTCTGTCCGGAGGACAGAAGAGTCGGGTGGCCTTTGCACAGATGACCATGCCATGGTAAGAGTTCAGCTGGTTGTGATGGTGATGGTGATGGTGGTGGTGATGATGATGATGATGATGACGTCGTCTGTCTGTCCTTCAGTCCAAACTTCTACATCCTGGACGAGCCGACCAATCACCTGGACATGGAGACCATCGAGGCTCTGGCCAAAGCTCTAAACAAGTTCAAGGTGTGTGACATCACAGTGACATCATCAAAAGTTTTGTTTCTCAGATGTATTGAATCTAAACTCCTCCTTGAGCTCCGAGCTGCCTCTTGTCTCTGTCGTGTGGTTGGAGAAGTGTGCCTCAGGTGTGTGATGTCATGTGTGATGTCATGTGTTTCAGGGCGGGGTCATCCTGGTGTCCCACGACGAGCGTCTGATCCGGTTGGTGTGTAAGGAGCTGTGGGTGTGTGAAACTGGGAAAGTTCGACGCATCGATGGTGGTTTCGACGAGTACCGAGACATCTTGCACGAGCAGTTCAAGAAGGAGGGTTACCTGTGAGGCTCCACCCACTGCTGACAGACCCGCCCACCACTAACATAAACCCCACCCCCGCCATAACAACACCTGTCATAGCAGCCGGCTGACCGTCAGAGCAGACTGGAGGATGTTTTCTTCTCTGAACTGTCTCTATCCTGCTTCAGGTGATGATGTGCTGCGAGCTGATTGGTCGTTCACCTAATGAGGTCACAGTGAACTCTGGAGGAGAAGGAGTCATCATGAACGATTTGGAGTTTATTTAAAGTCAAACAGCCGTCTGTCGTCACTTTAAACCTGGTGTTGTTTTGTATCATAGAGTCGTGGAGCTTTTCTCAGATTAAAGGACTCAAACGTTAAGCAAACGTTATATTAACATTCAGAGACAAATAAAAACCGTCAGATCATGTGCTCAGACTCTCTCTTTAACAGGGTTAATAAAGTTCATCCATCAGTTTATTATTATTATTATTATTATTATTAATGACAGACAAGCAGAGCTGCTGTGACAGAAACAAGGAGGAAGTAAACACCAAAACTGTCCATTAGCTTCTAAATCAACTTACTGGACACCAATATATAAATCTATATATATTATAGTCTGTATACACAGACATGTAATCCAGCTCTCCTCTAAGATAAACTGTGTTTGAGGATCATATGATGTGATTGTGTTCAGTGTCTCTGTACTCGCCCTGGTAATCTTTTCCCATGAAGAAGAAATAACTCTTCTGACCAACGACAGCCGTCTTTCCTAAAACATGTTGTTCCTTATGAGTTCTGCTGGATAGCAACCGAGTCTGAAGGCTCTGACGTATTTTTACTGACAGGATGTCCTGGATTCACCTGGTACCTGTCGGAGACATCAGCTCTGTTAATCTTTGATGGTTTCATTTGACTTTTCTGCTCACAGTGAAAGGAAACTACTACTGAAGCCCAGAAACACAACATGCTTCATAACACAGCAGAGTCGACCCGACAGGTGTTAGTGTGAGACGAGAAAACATTAACTCTGGAATCAGAACAGCTGGAGACTTTTCAGGACTTGTGATGAATCACAGTCACTGTTGATGTTTATTTCTGACTGTTAAAAAGGTTCTTGTATGAAATTTGGTGAGTGATGATGTGAGGAGGAACAAGACTCATCACAAGTCCCGACTGAAGATATTTCAGGTCTGCAGCTCTTTTGGTTCTGACATTGAGCTTCTTCTGAAACACAAACCTCCACACTGAAGATTAGAGATTATACTCAAAACTACATTCAAGGATAATAAAGGACACACTGAGGTCAGTCAGCCAAACTAAATGATCTTTATTGATTATCATCTGTGATGAAGTTGAAGTTTGTTGTATTAATGAAATAAACCAAATGTCACATTTAAACACAGGCAAACATCACACAGGTTTGAATGGATAAACGAACTCTACAAACAACATAAAGTTCTGTCAGAGCGAGCTGAGCCGAGCAGGTGAAGTCATATAAAACAATGTTGACCCGAGTTCCTGTGGGCAGAAAGGAGGTAAGAAAGGAGAATGGGCATTTTTTTTTTTTAAGTATTTTTTTGGCCTTTATTGATAGTACAGCTGAAGAGGGTGACAGAAAACAGGGCGAGAGAGAGGGGGAGTGACACGCAGCAAAGGGACCAAGGCCGGGAGTCGAACCCGGGTCCGCTGCGGAGCCTCAGCACATGTGACGCCCGCTCTACCAACTGAGCCAAATTTAATGTAACAGTGTAAGGAGTCGCTCAGCTGATCAGTGAAGTCGACTCTAGCAGAAACGCTGAACATCACCTGGTTACCATGGTGATCCAGCCAGGTTAAAACAGAACCACGTTTACTATTCAGGAAGCTGACGTCAGCTGGTCCTGCAGCCTCTGTGGACCCGGCGTTTGAAATGACCTCCTGATGCTGACAGGAGACGCAGAGACAGCTGCCGTTATTAAGAGGACACATCTGGTTTGTTCGGACGACAGGCTGGTGCAGGACATCGTCTCCCGTCTGTCTCTACAGCTCTGGTGTCCAGCCTGCTGCTGTGTCCTGCTGGCTCTTCTGTCTCAGGTGAGGCAGGATGGCGTCCCTGTAAAACATCTCCAGTTTGGACACCGTCTCCTCCCACAGGTCGGGGTCAAAGGTCACCGGGACGATGGCCGTCTCCTTCAGAGTGAAGACGACGAGGTCGGCCTGCTGCAGCCCGGTCACTGCCAGCTGGACCTGGATCTGTGTGAAGTAACTGTGAGACGTCTTCAGACTGTAGACCGGAGGCTGGGACGGAGGGGACAGAGAGGACGTTAGAGACAAGAAGTGAGGAGGTTAGAGACATGGAGGGGACGAGGAGAGGACCACTGACAGTGGAGGACAGGAAGAAAGTGGGCTGGACGAGAGGACAAGGTGAGGACAGACGAACCAGATGTCAAGGACACTGACAACACGAGGACAGACATGTGGATGTTTTACCCCTCCGTCCTGCTCCTGTATCTGCAGACAGAAGGCGGGGTCGTCCCTGCAGGCGTCCTCCACCCGTCTGTGTCTGTGTTTGTAGGGACACTTCACCTCCAGGCAGAGCAGCCATTGGCCGGTCCGGCTGTCCTTCACGATGCCATCAGGACTCGCAGCCAGCCAGGGCCGCTGAGCGTCGATGAAGAGACCGCAGTCCTGAACCGAAACCGAGTGACCGGACTGAGCGCTCTTCAGTTTCTGCAAGATGACATCATCATCATTGATATGCTAATGAGGTCTGATATTAATATGACACACCTGTCCACTCTGACCCACCTGATACCTGCGGACCACCTCGGCCTCCATGTCGACCCCCCAGCTCATGGCTCTGGTCTGGACTCTGGGTCGCTCACCTGTTGATCAATAATAACGTGGATCATTAGTTTGATCCTGAAGACCAGAACCACTTCAGGTGTGTCAGGGGCGTGGCATACCTGTAACAGCAGCCAGGTAGGAGGTGGGTGGGATCTTGCTCTTGCCATTGACGAAGCGGCAGTGAGCGATGCTGTGAGCCACTGAGGCCGTGATCCGGTTCTTCCTCCAGGTGAACCAGTTCTGATTAGTTCTCTGTCCACGGGTCAGAACCTCCACGTCCTCCACAACACTCCTGTCCACCTGGACCCCCAGACCCAGAGGAATCTGATCTGGTTTTGGAGGGACAGTGTCAGGTTCCTGGCCCAGTGTTTGTAGAGGGTGGGGATCTGAAGTAGGTCTCTGAACCGGTTTCCGAGCGCTCCGTTTCTGTCCTCCACCAGGACGTGGTCTCACAACAGGAAGTGGATCATCCAGAGCTGTCTGCTTCTGGACTGCCTGACTGTCCGTTTGAGGGGAGTGCACAGGAGCAGGTCTGCTCTTCTGGTTTGGACTGGTTCTGGTTTTGGCTCTTGCAGGTGTCTGGATCTGGATGGTGGGATGGTATTGGACCTTCGGGATGATGATGGTGTTCTGAGCCTGACCCGTTGCAGGTGCTGTCAAGGTGGACTGGCCTCTGTTGTGATTCTGCATCATCATGTTGTCTACATCAGAACAAGAACCAGAACAGACACTGGTTTATGGATCGGGATCATTTAAGACTTTTCAAAAACCACAGAATCAAATTTCACAGTTTAGCAGTGAAGTGAACACTGAGTCGTGTTGACGCCCCCTGCTGGTGACGCGCTTAGGATATATTGGTTGTGGGTACTTTTATTGTGAAAAAACGTAAAATGGCGGCCGGACGTGGTGGCTGACCGGTTTATATCAGCTCAGTCTGAATCAGGATCTGAGCAGCTGAGACTGTCAGACTGATTCATAGACCATCTTTGTTTCTGACAATTAAACACTTCCCACCAAACTCAGTTCAGAATGTGTTGGATTTAAGAAATCGTCACGGTCGTCTTTAAGTCAACCTGAAGCCTTTTTAACGCGAGCCGGAGGCCCAGTAACACCCGTCGGTGTAAACATGGTAAATACTGCGATAGAACCAAGGGTCACACACTCCTCTGCTCCTGGACTGCCTTCTTGTCGGTCTGAGCGGGGCGCTCAGGAGCAGGTCTGCTCTTCTGGTTTTTACTGGTTCCGGTTTTGGCTCGTGCTGCGCCTGCAGGTGTCTGGATCTGGATGGTTGGGTGGTATCGGACCTTCGGGATGATGACAACTGCTGGCGAGCTGAGCTGGTCTCTGTTCTGATTCTGCATTTTCATGTTGTCTAAATCAGAACCAGAACAGAAACTGTTTAATGGATCAGGATTCTGAAAAAACGAAGACTTTAAGACTTTTTTCATGATGACAATAAAGACAATCCTTTAACTAAACGTTGGATAGAGGACTCCAAGTGACGTCACGGCAATAAAGAGAACAAACTCAGACTTTTACATCAGACTGGAAACTTTAAACACTTGAAATATCTTTTTTTTGTCCGAACTAAATTTGGTTGTGAGGACTTTTATTGTGACAAAGTGTAAAATGGCGGCCGGAAGTGATGGCCGACTGTGTTTTTAAGCCTCAGTCTAATTCAGGACTGAACAGCTGAGACTGTCAGACTGACTCAAAGATGATCTTTGAATGCTTGGACGACTAAAAACTTCCCACCAAACTCAGTTCAGAAAGTGCCAGATTTATAAAATCCTCAGCCTGACGGCTCAACAGACTCACCAGCTGAACTGTTGTGAAATTTATCAGATTGTAAAGAGACGATCTTGTATTCGGCATCAACTCTGTGGAGCTGCAACGCGTATTTACACTCAGTGTTCTGACTTTGTGGCTCAGTGTCTCTGTTGTCCCAGCCCGACGGACCGCAGTCAGGGGCCGTGACTGAACGAGTCGACCCGACCTGGAGCCTTTATAACGTGAGCCGGAGGCCGAATACTTGAGAGGAAACTCTCCTCACAGAAAATACCTGAACTATCGTGGTATAACCAAGAAGCACGCACGGGTGAGGACGGACGTCTTAAAGTGTGATAGTTGTGAATTAAGTGTGGTTTAAACCCGTCGGGGCAGAAAGGCTCGTTTTTATGTGTAGTTATTATTAGTTATCTATTTATTAACAGCTGTAATCAGATACTGTGACTGTCCTGCAGTTACTAACTACCTGTACAGGTGAGTTTATCCACCTAACTTCGATACAGAGCAGATCTTACCTGCGTGAAGTCAGTCTGTGGAGAGGAAGTGAGTCGGTTTAACTGTGACTCATTATCATGTGACTTATTATGACACACATTGTGTGTGTGTGTGTGTGTGTGTGTCTGTCTGTGAACAGCCTCTATTGATCCTGTGAGACTCGCTGCCTTTGCAGTTTTAATTTAACAACATATCTTCGATGCAGTGAGCCGCCATGTTGGATCGAAACAACAGATCAAAGTGGTTTTAAACACGTTTCATCTGACAGCAGTATAAATACCATCAGCGGCCTGCAGACGGCACCATGTCAGGATGGCCGAGCGGTCTAAGGCGCTGCGTTCAGGTCGCAGTCTCCCCTGGAGGCGTGGGTTCGAATCCCACTTCTGACAGATTCGTTTTTTTTCACGTTTTGATCGGTTCAGGTCAAACAGTTGCACTCGTAGTGTCATAATATTACTGACGAACAACTCTATATTCTTGTTTCACAACACAGTAGCAGTGTTGTCTGAAAGGAACAAGAGGACGATCATTCAAACATAATGTGGTTTACTCGGCTACAAACACTGATTACTATTATTTTCATAATTCAGTTCATATTTTGTTTGAGTAGCTCATTAGACACATAAAGTTGCCCGCGCAACATCAAGTGTTTTGCCCAAATTTTCCCATAAATACGAACATACTTAAATTATTACATATAGGAATTTTATTTAGAAATAATTAAATAAGTTTAAAAAAATAAAATAAAAAAAAAGCACAAAACCCGTATTTACATGCTGTTTTCTTGAGCAGCCCCTTCTCTGGAGACTTGGTTAAATGATAGAACAATAATGAGAATGCTTATTGACAGTGCTGATGGAGCCAGAGACACTGTCTGAAATCATTCATTTCAATCAATGACGGTAAACGTGATTATCCTTCATGCTATGTGAGATATGTGGACTGCAACAGGAGAGGCTGTCCGAGTTGTTTAGATCTCACTTATAGGATTGTCACAGGATCCTGTCTTGTGTTGACAGGTAGTACAAATAGTGACTTTTGTTCTAAAATTGTAAATGGCAGTGGCCATACATAAATTACATGTGCACACACAGATGCACAACAATGCACAGGTGTGCATTGTTGTGTAGACTCCAATATGCAATACTGACTCAGTCTTTTCAGACAGCAAACGTAACACAAAGTGCTTCACACAATGAAAACAACACCCTCTATAGAAACTCTGACGCCCCCCTCTCTCCTAACACCCGGCGTGTCCCTGAAGAGCAGCACCGACCGATCCGGCATGCATTGACCCAGACTGACTGACTGTAAGGGATACATGTAACACTGAGGCCACATTTACACAGCCGGGTATTAACAGTTTTCAATAGTAACATCGTGCACACAACGTGTTCAAAAAAGTTGTCATTTACATCAGCCTGCATCAATACGCCGTGGAGCGCCATTAGAACTGGGCCACACCTGTAAACAGGGCGCTCACATGACGCTAACCTTTTACTGGCGCATTGTGATGTTGGAGAACCTAAAACCCAGTTTCTCCCAGCTGACACGGCAACACAAACCGGAGTTATCAGAAATCTCCACTTTGGCCGGAGTTAAGGTAAAAACAGGGTTTTCGTGTAAATGAGAGGCCAAACCGCAGGAAATGTCTCCGTCTTCTCCCGCTGTAAACGGACATAAATGGACACAATTACAGTTTATCTCCAGCGTTTAAAACGAGTGTTATCACGTGAAAAACACTAGAATTAGTCTTGTGAATGGACTTAAGAGGCAGTTAGCAAAGCTAATGTCTAAAAGTGGTGAAGATAAAAACACGTATTCTTATGACAACCCTGAACTACATTTGTTTATATATGTGAGTTTAAAGGATTTGGTAGAAATATTCTGCTTCAAAATCGTTCGTGAACTTACGTTATCAAAAAGCCCCATTTATTCATCGGTAACATGAAGGCCAGCAAACGCGACAAAAAGCAAAATGTCAGTCATATAATTTAACACAACAGGTGAAATTACTTTTCTATGTAAAGTTTTCATGTGTACAGCTGTGTGATAAATGTGTAAATACCGCCATTTCACTTTTTGTCCGACTTCTGTTGTCATTCGCCTCAAACTCCGCTTCGAAAACGACGACGGTTACTGCAAACCTGCTCGGCTCCGCTCGGCTCCGCTCGGCTTCACTCGGCTCCGTCCAACATTTCTCCGTCTTCATTGGTCAAATGTTGGAGCAGGGCGAAGGCGATTGGTGGGGGATGTTGGAGCCGCGGATTTGATTGGCCGTCATCCTCCAACATTGTGAACTGTTGGACGGTGGCTCCGGAGGCTGCTGGCGTTCAGGTCGCGGTCTCCCCTGGAGGCGTGGGTTCGAATCCCACTTCTGACAGACTTTTTTACAACTAACAGCGTGTGCGAGGCAACAGTGCACATTCACACAACATCATACTAATACTACTTAATACTTCTAACTCCACTAACCGCTGATGAAGATACTGAGCTATGTACTCCACTGCATTAATTTGAAAACTGAAGTAACTTTACAGGTTAGTAATCCAGAACATAATCAGCAAACACGTCATTTATTCATAAACTGCTCATTAAAACATGAAGTTCTTAAGATGAGCTCCATCTTTACCAGCTGCAACATTAAACACATCACTGCTCTTTAAACTTCAGGTGCATTTTGATGTTAATACGTTTGCAATTGTAAATGGAGTACTTTAACATTTAACAGAGTATTTCTACTCTCAGTGCTTCATCACATTTTTGGACCTGTGAGTTCATTTGTTTTTCAGCTTTTAACTAATCGATTAAATTAAAATAGAACAGGAAGTTAAAGTGTCCAAAAATAAAATGAAGGATGAAGTTCTGCAGATCTCCATAAATATGAAACACTAGCTGGGTCATAATAATAAATAAATAATAAATAATAATAATAATAATCAATTTATTCATTTTGTCTGCTTAGCGACAGAGCCACCCATCAGAACTCTGACAGTAAATCAACATTGTGACGACGTTCTTCAGGACATCTTGTATTTTTCTCTGCAGCCCTGCTTCACCTGCAGGGTCTGACAGGAAGGTGGTTGGTGAGCCCTCAGTCTTGTCTCACAGGTGCTCTCCCTCCCTGCAGCAGGTGATGTCTGTGTCTCAGGTGTGTCCCGGTCTGTATCTCAGCGGTCTGGACTCGGCTCTGAGCCTCGGCGTACTGTCCAGCAGGAACATCACACTCATTGTTAACGCCTGCGGGCTGGAGGACGTGTCCTACCCTCAGCTGGACGGCCTGCAGGTCCTCCATGTCCCCATCCAGGACCAGCCTCATGCCCCCCTCAGGCACTACTTCGACCCAGTGGCAGAACGGATCCACAAGAACCAGACGGGGAGCACGCTCGTCCACTGCAGCGCCGGCAGGAGCCGATCCCCGGCACTGATCATAGCCTACCTGATGAGGTGAACAGCACCTTCACCTGAGAGTCTCTGATTGGTCCTCTGCAGCAGGCCAGTCCAGTAATATCTTGTTGTTGCCTTGTACTGATGGTCCTGGATCTGATCCGTTCTCTGTGTTCACAGATTCTCAGGTCTGAGCCTCTGTCGGGCTCATGAAGTGGTTCTGGAGCAGCGACCGTTCATACGACCCAACGCAGGATTCTGGAGGCAGCTGATCGACTACGAGAGGACTCTGTTCAGCAGGAACACGGTGAGGATGGTGAGGACGTCCAGCGGAGTTCTGCCTGAAGTTCTGCAGGACTCTGAGGACACAAACATCACTGCAGCAGCAGCAGCGTACTGTGTCAACATCTGACAGACTCAGACCAACGAGAACACAACTGAAGAACTGGTTTCTCTAAGGACCAGTTCACTGCAGTAGTGATGAGACTGAAGACGGGTCAGACACACGACACAGTGTGAAGGAGTCTGTTAGCAACAATCAGTCTTCATCGTCCTGTCGGTCCGTCCCTCAGTCCGGTCTGACTTCCTGTCTGTGGCTCAGCGGTTTCAAAATAGTTCCATGTTTCTGCTGCTCACTGTAGTCTGAATCCAACAAACAGGAAGTAGAGAAGTTGTTGGGAGTATTTTCAGCAGCGGATGAACCCGCATGTATCAGAGCATGTAGCAGAAACATGACGGACAGCAGGACGTGATGATGGAGGCGGAGTCTGTTTCTAATGTGACAAAATCAAATCGAGACGTTTTAAAAAAGACAAACCAAAATTTATTTTGATGTGAACAGGACACGCTGTGATGTCATCAGATCACATGATCAGGATCAATCAGTTCAGTTCAGTCGCCTGGACCGAAAAAAAAACAAACATGAAAACTGGTCTGAGTGGAAGGACCTGGTGCTGGTCTCAGTACTGGAAGCTTCTCTTGGTTTGGATGTCGTCGAGGATCTGCTGCAGCTCCTCGTCCTCGAACCGACCCTCCAGACTGACACACACACACACACACACGGCAGAGAGATTCAGTTGTTTGGTTCATGAAACGCTTTAAATTAAATAAACGATCATTCACAAATACAATCACTGCTGTCTGATCTGGTCTCATGTGGGGCAGGTGTGATGCGGTTCAGGTGTGATGCGGTTCAGGTGTGACACGGGGCAGGTTTGATGCGGTTCAGGTGTGACACGGGGCAGGTTTGATGCGGTTCAGGTGTGACGCGGGGCAGGTGTGATGCGGTTCAGGTGTGACGCGGGGCAGGTATGATGCTGGGCAGGTGTGATCAGACTTACCTGGGGATCAGGGCTTTGGCCTCTTCAGCAGCTTCAGGACACAGATTTGCTAAACTGGCCAACTCGAACTTGTGGAGCTTCTTCTGCAGGAGGAGACTGAGGAGAGAGAGGAAGGGGGACCAGTCAGATCCGCATCAGACCACAGAGACTCTGACAGAACCAGATGGTTGGAGGTGACCTCTGACCTGCGGACAGCTGTGATGGTCTCTCTGTTCTTGAAGCGGCTGAACCGGGCCGTGTAGTTCAGAGTCTTCATGAAGACCTCGGACAGCTCCTGCTCGTCCTCCGCGCTCTCGTTCTGCTGCTTCCGGTGCTCCAGCAGCATGTGGACCTCCGAGTTCAGCAGAGTCTCCGAGTTCTCAAACTCTGAGTCAACGACAGACAGGAGGAGGACAGACGGGAGGAGGAGGACAGACGGTGAGAGAGACAGACAGGAGGAGGACAGACGGGAGGAGGACAGACGAGGAGAGAGAGACAGACAGGAGGGGGACAGACGAGGAGAGAGAGACAGACAGGAGGAGGACAGACGGGAGGAGGAGGACAGACGAGGAGAGAGAGACAGACAGGAGCAGGACAGACGGGAGGAGGAGGACAGACGGTGAGAGAGACAGACAGGAGGAGGACAGACAGGGAGGAGGACAGACGGGGAGAGAGACAGACAGGAGGGGGACAGACGGGGAGAGAGACAGACAGGAGTAGGACAGACAGGAGGAGGAGGACAGACGGGGAGAGAGACAGACAGGAGGAGGACAGACGGGGTGAGAGAGACAGACGGGAGGACAGACAGGAGCAGGACAGACGGTGAGAGAGACAGACAGGAGGAGGACAGACGGGGTGAGAGAGACAGACAGGAGGAGGACAGACGGGGGGAGAGAGACAGACGGGAGGACAGACAGGAGGAGGACAGACGAGGAGAGAGAGACAGACAGGAGGGGGACAGACGAGGAGAGAGAGACAGACAGGAGGAGAACAGACGGGGGGAGAGAGACAGACAGGAGGACAGACAGGAGCAGGACAGACGGGGTGAGAGAGACCGACAGGAGCAGGACAGACGGGGTGAGAGAGACAGACAGGAGGAGGACAGACGGGGGAGAGAGACAGACGGGAGGACAGACAGGAGCAGGACAGACGGGGTGAGAGAGACAGACAGGAGGGGGACAGACGGGAGGAGGACAGACAGGGAGAGAGACAGACAGGAGGACAGACGGGGGGAGAGAGACAGACAGGAGGAGGACAGACGGGAGGAGGACGACAGACGGGGAGAGAGACAGACAGGAGGAGGACAGACAGGAGGAGGACAGGTTAACAACGTTAGTTTCATTCATTAAGACGCTCTGTGTGACGTTACGGAGAGTGGACGTGATGACGTTAACAAATAAGCGTCTGTACTATGATTAAAAAGCTTTGCATTAGTTAATTAATAACCGTGGTGATGTCAGACCTTTAGGAAACAGCAGCTGTGAAGCGTCCTCTTCAACATCACCGACGTGCGGAGGAGCCGCGCCGCCTCCACCCGCCATGACACACAACAGAGCCGGCTAACGGCTAGCAGCTAACAGCCAGCGAGCACCAGAGGAGGCACAAAATGTCGGACAGTAACAGCAACCTGTGTGCTGGTGACACAGAGCGGCGAGCTGAGGAGAAGCAGCGAGGAGGGCAGCGATGAGGAGCAGCGAGGAGAAGCTGAGAAGCTACTGTCGACTGAATAACGGACACAACATATCACCGCCACAACACAAAGAGTCACTTCCGGGTCGGAAATAATCACTTCCGCTCTGTACTGATTTCTTTCAAAATAAAAGCAGGCGGACGGTGTGTATGAGCGCTTCCACAGATCAGAGCTCTGACTGATCTTATCAATTTAGTAATCATTCAGATTTTACTTATTATTTATTTAGTGTTGTATTATCACTATTTTACGGAAGGAAAAGATCCGAACCAGAACACAATTATTTTTAAATGTTGTATTTTCATGAGTTATCACTTTTAAACTTTATTAGAGTTCAATATAACATTAAAATCATTGATTGAAAGATTAATTTACAGTGTTGATCTCAGATTGTTCTTTCTAGTGGTGTGTGTATAATGTTTGTTCACATCTTGCTGTGCTGTGTGTTTCATGTGGTTCTGTAGTGTTTTATGTTTTTATGAAGGTTTTCCTGTGTTGTTCTAATAAACTTTTCTTGTTCTCTTTGCATATAACATCTGCCAGTTGGAGGGTTAAAGTAGACTTCAGGATGGATTCAGTCCAGTTTAGTTTACAGGCTATCTGCTATCAAGTTGTTGCTTTTTCTGCCTTAAACTAATCCCAGTATACTGTTATGTTATACAACGGTTACAAAAGATACTCTCTGTAAATAATTCATCTATGTTAAATCACTCTACTAGGTAAAAAAGAAGAGAAAGAGTTTTACATGTGACGGCCATGTAAAGGTTTGCGTTGGCCGGGAATCGAACCCGGGTCAACTGCTTGGAAGGCAGCTATGCTAACCACTATACCACCAACGCACATGAGCCGCAGGATGGGAGGCTGAACAGAACGAGGCGATGAGCACACGGACGACACGAGCTAAAAGTTTAATAATCCATCAGTCCGTTTTATTTGTTCAGCAGTCTGATCCAAATGTTCTGTGCAGCGTGTTAACTGGATCGGAACACGTCAGGACAGTCAACTGGAGCCATTTCACAGCAGTTTCCGGTCCAACATCAACTGTACAACAACTGTGTGTAATAATGTTTGTAAGAATAAAGTTCAGGTGTGTCGCTGCCGCCATCAAACTGCCACTGCTGCTGAGAGAACTGCCCGAACCAAGTCTGCAACCAATCAGGTGTCATCAGTATGTTTGGAGAGAGAAGGTGAAGCCTTTACCTGGCAGAACACCACACCTACTACAGCACGGTGCTGGAAGAGTTCTGCGGGCCGGTTCTGCTGCCAGTGGTTCTGCTGCTCTAAAGACACTCAGCGGAATAATGAGGAAGGAGGATTATCTCCAAGTTCTTCAGGAAAACCTAAATCATCAGCAGCAGACTGAGTCTTGGGTGCAGTCTGGTGATCCGACAGGACAATGATCCAAACACACAGAAGTGGTGACGGAACGGGTCCATCGGGCCAGAACTGAGGTTTTGAACAGACCTCTTAAAGCCTTCTCTGATTGGTCAGTTCATACTGTTCTCCACAGGAAGTCCCGCCCCGCTGACAGCTGTGGAACTTTGTTAATTTGTTCTTTTCTCAACATTAAAACCAAAATGACAGATTTCCTCTGAGGCTCAGTTACCTGAAGTGTAACCAGGTAAGTTACAGTAATCAGATTACAGTTACTGAAGAGGCAGCAGTGACGGGCTGAAGGGAAGATGTAACACATATTTATATAATGAAATATTCATGTGCTGGCCTTGATGATGACTCTGAGCCGGTGCTGCTGTGAGTTCTGACCCGACAGTCAGACAGATGAACCTCACACAGTTCACTCAGCTGTTTCCACTGACGCACAGGTGAATGTTTGTGTGGCCTCACAGTTTAGAACTGCTGTCATGTTGTGAATCTGTGGAAAATTATTTATCTGACGGGTTTTTGCCACAAAAAATAAAATTGCAGAATAAAAAGTGAAGTCACGTGTCCTGGACGTCTGTTCATGTCAGACGTGTAATATGTAACGATGGCCACTTGTTGCACTCAGATTGTACCCGCTAACTGCTTCTTACTGTCACTGTTAGCTAGTTAGCTCAGCTAGCCGTACAGTTAGCGCTCTCCCTGAAGAGCCAGACATCATGGAATCACATGAAAGTATCATTTATCTTGTTGATATCAGAATTCTGTGATTGTCCAAATTATTTTTTTAAATTCTGACTGTTGATGAAATAAATCAACTTGAAAACTCAGCAGCATGTAATCTGTAGAGTAACTAGTTTCTAAAGTCTTCAAAATACTTGTAGTGAATTAAAAGTACAATATTCAGAATAATCCAAACTGTAGTGGAGTACTCAAGTAAAGTAATCAATCAACTTTTCTATTTCTTTATCTTAATGTATTTTTTGTTTATCCATTTATTCTTTGTTTTGTTTGTTCCACTTTAAGTGTCCTTACGTACCCTGAAAGGCGCTATATAAATTAAGTGTCTTATTATTATTATTTATTATTAAAGTACAGTACTTGAGTAAATGAACTCAGTTACATCACATCACTGCTTCTACTGAAAGTGTTTGTGAACTTACGTTTCATTCTGGACTCTGATTGGCTCTGACAATCGGACCAGCAGAGCTTTGGTCCAATCAGGTGCTGAAGTCCCCGACTGTAACTCTGTTATTTCCTGTGTTTCAGAGTACGGTGGACAGGATTGGCCAGCAGGGACTCTGATGTGTGATGTCATCGTTTTTACAGTTTCTGTAATGAGCCCCGATGGAGCTCCTGTCTTCATTAACACGTCTGTGTGGACGCTTGGACACTCTGGAGACTCCAGCCAGCTTCACTAATGGGCCAATTAACACACTCTGCTGCAGGGAATCATGGGAGGACGCTCTGCCGTCACCAAGGTAACTGAACAGGGCAGCTTCAGGCCCGTGTGCTTCTGATGGAGGTTTAGTGGTAGAAGTTTCTTCGAACTCAGTAAATGTCCACGTGGACTCAATGAGGACAAAATGAGGAGTTTATGATTTTAGTACCCAAAAGGTCAAAGGTCAACTTCACTGTGACATCATAATGTTCTGCAAAACTCTTCTCAGGCCGCTTTAATCCATAACTCAGGACCACGTTTCACATTTAGTCTCGGCCAGGCCACAAAACAACAGCCGTGTGATCGGGCGCAGACACGTCAGTGATACCAAGAACAAAATGGCACCAGTCGGCCCGGCCGCTGGCCCAAGTACGACTCACAGCCCTCTGCCCCAGGTCCGATTCTGATTCTGATTCTGATTCTGATTCTCTGCTGCCGGCAGAGCGTTCACATGAGAACGAGCGCTGACGGAGAGGAAGCTGAATTAAAACCAGCCGGTCAGCTCAAAGTATTTTTATACATTTGTGTTTCTCCTCGTTGTGTTAACTTGAGTCAGACCTGTGATTACGTTAGATCGACCTTTTTTCAGGACAGGTGATTAAAATCAAAAACTATCAGTATGGACAAACTCTGCAGTGTATCGGGTCAAAAACTTCTGCTTGTTCCATCAGAATCTGCTTCACTATGAACACACAAGGGTTCTGACGGCAGCTCAGTTTGACTGATGTGGACCTGCAGCTGATTCTGTGTCTGCGTTTACATGGAAGTGATTGATTAAACAGCTGATTAATCCAGTATGGAAGCACGATATAGGTTTCTCTTCAACTGATACTAATAACTGATAAAAACTAAGATTTTTTTGTTTGTGGTTTCTGTGCAGGGAGGGTATGAGCGGCTCAGGTGTGGTGATGAAACACTTTGACTGTCAGCTGTATTGAATACTGAGAACAGAAAGAAAGAGGCTTGTAGAAAGTCTGCAGAGAGGCGGCACAGAGCCGCCTGTATGATCAGCTTTAATTTCATTATCAGGACAATAAATGATAATTAAAATGTCCCGTTCTCAGACTGATTATCCTGCAGCCCTGTTATCCAGCGTTTCCCAGTGATTCTGTCCACACGAGCACAACGAGGGTCACGAGCAGCTCGCTTTTCTCTTTGCAGAATATCTTTGTTTTCTGGCTCCAAATTGAATTCAAGTCTCTACGTATAAAGACAGCTTTATTTATCAAGCACCAAACAAAAATGCGTTCTTATCAGGAGCACAGAAATACATTAGACATGAACTCTTCAAGAGAAGGAAACATCAAACCACAAACCAGCCGAGAAAAATGTAAAGATAAAGACAAGAGAGTCAGAGAGTCAGAGTCAGAGAGTTAGAGAGTATACCCTCTGTGTCCTGATGCAGCACTGATAGGTCTGAAACATTCAGTAGTTATGAGAAACAGAACAAAGCCGACACAAACAGCAGAAGAAGATTCCCCACATTCAGCTTTCCAGTGACCAGTCAGTGTGTTTAATTGGTCGTGAGCTTTGGAGAAAGTCATGAAGTGAGAATTGCATCAAAACAGACAAAACCTGTAGATTCATATCTCATCTCACAGATGTATATGTTTCTCCTTCATCAGTCTGTGTATGCTTTGTCGAATTTCTTGCATTTTAATACCATAAATTATGGGATGCAGCAGAGGAGGGATGACAAAAAAATTCAGCCCTGTAAAGATATTGACTGTTTTTGGAATTTGATGACTTACACGATTATAAATGAAACCAGAAAAGGAGGCCATGGAGAAATTAATAAACACCACCAAGTGAGGGGTGCAGGTCTGCAGCGCCTTCCACTGAGACTGCTTCGAGGTCTTTAGGATCACTGTGAAAATATGAACATATGACAGAACAACTAGAACAAAAGGGAAGATGATGAGACAGATGGCGCAGCACAGACCGTACACACTGATCACAGTCGTCTTTGTACAAGAAAGGTTTGCAATCACTAAACTGTCACATAAAAGCTTGTGGACGGTGTGTCTGCACAGTGTGAGCCTGGACGTCAGATACACCTGGATGCCTGAGGACAAGCTCAGGATGGAATAAACCAGCAGCAGCATCAGTTTGACTTTTGCAGGGGTCATGATGGAGTGGTACAGCAGAGGTTTACAGATGGAAACGTAGCGATCGTAGGCCATCAGCGCTAACAGACAAAACATGCAGCTGCCATACACGTTAGTTAAAAACACTTGTGTTAAGCATCCTTCCAGAGACGTCTCCTGCCGGCTCACCGTGAGGTGTTTGATGATGCTCGGACACACAGATGAACTGCCGATCACTCCGCTCACAGACAGATTGACCAACAAAATGTACATCGGCTTGTGAAGGCGAGACTCAACACAAATAACCAGGATGAGGAAAAGATTGACACACAAACCTGTAATGTAAAGGACAGAGATGCAGATGACCAGTGCAGAGTTATAAACACCAAGAGAGCTGTAGAGAGTGAAGGTGACGGGGATGCTGGTCTGAGAGCTGTTCATGCTGAAACAGGAAGAATAACAAACGACAGACAACAATGATTTCAAATATTTCAGGAAACTTTCTTTCACCTTTCTACAGCCTGGACTGATGCGTACAGATCAGCTGTGGTTAGACATGATAACTGAGGGTTTGATATCCGCCCATCGCTTCCTCTAATTGAATGAATGAACTCACTAGAAGATATTCATGTCTGCCTCGTCCTCTGGGCCCTGATGAGCTGAGCAGCCTGTGGTCGGATCATCAGCCCGGCTCGTTATAAAATGGATGTTTCAGATTATCTGTGATTTTTCTGTCAGAACTGGTTAAATCTTTTGCATTCTTTTTGTCCCGCCCACAACACAGTCTGATTGGTTACGCGCTACAATTAAACCTATAAACACTGAGTAATGCAAAGTAACTAGTAACTAAAGTTATCAAATAACTGTGGTGGAGAGGAAGTGTGAAGTAGCAGAGGCCCTGCACCAGCAGGAGGACTACAGTAGTGTGGACCGGGCCATGTACCAGCAGGAGGACTACAGTAGTGTGGAGTGTGGACCGGGCCATGTACCAGCAGGAGGACTACAGTAGTGTGGAGTGGGGACCGGGCCTTGTACCAGCAGGAGGGCTACAGTAGTGTGGACCGGGCCTTGTACCAGCAGGAGGACTACAGTAGTGTGTGGTGTGGACCGGGCCCTGTACCAGCAGGAGGACTACAGTAGTGTGGAGTGTGGACCGGGCCTTTTACCAGCAGGAGGACTACAGTAGTGTGGACCGGGCCGTGTACCAGCAGGAAGCCTACAGTAGTGTGTAGTGTGGACCGGGCCCTGCACCAGCAGGAGGCCTACCGTAGTGTGGAGTGTGGACCCGGCCCTGCACCAGCAGGAGGCCTACAGTAGTGTGGAGTGTGGACCGGGCCCTGCACCAGCAGGAGGCCTACCGTAGTGTGGAGTGTGGACCGGGCCCTGCACCAGCAGAAGGCCTACAGTAAGTAGGACCGGGCCCTGCACCAGCAGGAGGCCTACAGTAGTGTGGAGTGTGGACCGGGCCCTGCACCAGCAGGAGGCCTACCGTAGTGTGGAGTATGGACCGGGCCCTGCACCAGCAGAAGGCCTACAGTAAGTAGGACCGGGCCCTGTACCAGCAGGAGGCCTACAATAGTGTTTAGTGTGGACCGGGCCCTGCACCAGCAGGAGGCCTACAGTAGTGTGTAGTGTGGATCGGGCCCTGCACCAGCAGGAGGCCTACAGTAGTGTGTAGTGTGGATCGGGCCCTGCCCCAGCAGGAGGCCTACCGTAGTGTGGAGTGTGGACCGGGCCCTGCACCAGCAGGAGGCCTACCGTAGTGTGGAGTGTGGACTGGGCCCTGCACCAGCATGAGGCCTACCGTAGTGTGTAGTGTGGACCGGGGCCCTGCACCAGCAGGAGGCCTACAGTAAGTAGGACCGGGCCCTGTACCAGCAGGAGGCCTACAGTAGTGTGTAGTGTGGATCGGGCCCTGCACCAGCAGGAGGCCTACAGTAGTGTGTAGTGTGGATCGGGCCCTGCACCAGCAGGAGGCCTACTGTAGTGTGGAGTGTGGAACGGGCCCTGCACCAGCAGGAGGCCTACCGTAGTGTGGAGTGTGGACCGGGCCCTGCACCAGCAGAAGGCCTACAGTAAGTAGGACTGGGCCCTGTACCAGCAGGAGGCCTACAATAGTGTTTAGTGTGGACCGGGCCCTGCACCAGCAGGAGGCCTACAGTAGTGTGTAGTGTGGATCGGGCCCTGCACCAGCAGGAGGCCTACAGTAGTGTGTAGTGTGGATCGGGCCCTGCACCAGCAGAAGGCCTACAGTAGTGTGGATCGGGCCCTGCACCAGCAGGAGGCCTACTGTAGTGTGGAGTGTGGAACGGGCCCTGCACCAGCAGGAGGCCTACCGTAGTGTGGAGTGTGGACCGGGCCCTGCACCAGCAGAAGGCCTACAGTAAGTAGGACCGGGCCCTGTACCAGCAGGAGGCCTACAATAGTGTTTAGTGTGGACCGGGCCCTGCACCAGCAGGAGGCCTACAGTAGTGTGTAGTGTGGATCGGGCCCTGCACCAGCAGGAGGCCTACAGTAGTGTGTAGTGTGGATCGGGCCCTGCACCAGCAGGAGGCCTACCGTAGTGTGGAGTGTGGACCGGGCCCTGCACCAGCAGGAGGCCTGCCGTAGTGTGGAGTGTGGACTGGGCCCTGCACCAGCAGGAGGCCTCCCGTAGTGTGTACTGTGGACCGGGCCCTGCACCAGCAGGAGGCCTCCCGTAGTGTGTACTGTGGACCGGGCCCTGCACCAGCAGGAGGCCTACCGTAGTGTGTACTGTGGACCGGGCCCTGCACCAGCAGGAGGCCTACAGTAGTGTGGAGTGTGGACCGGGCCCTGCACCAGCAGGAGGCCTACAGTAAGTAGGACCGGGCCCTGTACCAGCAGGAGGCCTACAGTAGTGTTTAGTGTAGACCGGGCCCTGTACCAGCAGGAGGCCTACGGTAGTGTGTAGTGTGGACCAGGCCCTGCACCAGCAGGAGGCCTACAATAGTGTGTAGTGTGGAACGGGCCCTGCGCCAGCATGAGGCCTACAGTAAGTAGGACCGGGCCCTGTACCAGCAGGAGGCCTACAATAGTGTTTAGTGTGGACCGGGCCCTGCACCAGCAGGAGGCCTACAGTAGTGTGTAGTGTGGACCGGGCCCTGTACCAGCAGGAGGCCTACAGTAGTGTGGACCGGGCCCTGTACCAGCAGGAGGCCTACAGCAGTGTGGACCGGGCCCTGTACCAGCAGGAGGCCTACAGTAGTGTGGACCGGGCCCTGTACCAGCAGGAGGCCTACAGTAGTGTATAGTGTGGACCAGGCCCTGTACCAGCAGGAGGCCTACGGTAGTGTGTAGTGTGGACCGGGCCCTGCACCAGTAGGAGGCCTACAGTAAGTAGGACCGGGCCCTGTACCAGCAGGAGGTGGTACCCTGGATCTCTGCTGGCAGCTTCACTCGACAACAATATAAACCTTTGTCAACAAAACTTAGAAAAGAAGAATCACCTGATTGTCTGACCTGTCATCAAGTCCAAAGATCAAAATGACGTTAAAATAAATCAGATTCTGATTCTGATGTAGAAACTGTAGAAACAGTCGACAGATTCTCAACATGATGGTGGTAAAGTGTGTGGGTGACTGAAGTGAGGCAGATGAAGAACCAACAGAACAGGTTCTGTGCAGATCCAGAGAGCTGGAGCTGTGTGGTGTCGACTGCAGGAGACGTCACAGCAACAACTTGTCGATCTTTGATTTTAAAAGAGAAATAAATAGATAGAAAAGAAGTCAGTTGTTTGATCTTCTTGGGCTCATTAAAACGGATAATAAATGACAGTTTAATGTTTTATTAGCAGTCAGTCGTCGCTATAGAAGGAATAACACCTGGTTCTGAATCCAGAGTCAGTTGCAATGGAACAAACTTCTATCTAACGTTCGTCCAATTTGATGAACACAAACACATTTTCTGCAGTCAAAACTTTGGTTATTCAATCTCCTGTAAATAAAATCATCAGGCGTAACAAATCGGCTCACAACACAATGACCTGCAGTCAAAGAGGCTGAAGCCGTCACGCTCAGGCTCGACACATATCAACATCTAAACACATGAAGACATTTGTTAGATGAAGAATGACAAACAGTTTGTTTTATGTTCTTTTACCAGAAACAAGACTTTTACACATGATGCGGATTTTGGACATATTCATTCCATACATGATGGGGTTGAAGAGCGGCTGACATGTGAGCCAGTATAATGATAGAAAAATGCGCAGCACATTGGGAACTCTGCTCATATCAAACCTGCTCTGCACTATTTCAAAGAAACAGCCAAAAGAGAAGTTGATCAGAGAAGCGATGTGAGGTGTGCCGGTGCTGAGAGCTTTCTGCCTCGTCTGTTTAGTGCCAGAGAAACACACTTGAAGAATCCTCATGTACGTGTAGAGAATTAAAATGATGAGACCAAAGATTATTGTGAACATGTAAACAAGTCTGTGAATGTTGTTGGCTGTGGTGTCGGAGCAGGCCAGTTTAACGATGGAGTAGTTGTCACAGTACACTTTGTCTATGGTGTTGCCACACAGCTGTAAAGGAGCGATCAGAGACGGCATGAGAACAGTTTCTAGTACACTGTACAGCCACACGAACGCAGTGAGGATCACAACCTTTCTGGATGTCATGCGTGTGTGATACTGTAGAGGATAACAGATAGCGAGATATCTGTCATAAGACATGACGACTAAGGTGAAGTATTGTACACCTCCATAAGTGTACACACAGAAGATCTGCAGGTAACAAAGAGAAGCAGAAACAGTGTGAATGTCAGAGAGAATCTGAGTCAGAAGAGCCAAACAGTTCATTTACAAACAGACTGCACAGGAACATGTACATAGGTTCATGTAAGCTCCTGTTCATACAGATAACCACGATGAGCAGAATGTTGGAACACATTATTAAAGCATATAATGAAATAACAATTATGAAACGTAAATATTTAAAGTCTCCAACATTCACAAAGGCAACAAGTACAAAGTGTGAAACCTGAGTAGAGTTTATCATGACTCCCTGAGCAGCCTCAGCATCGTGGAGTGGATTCACTTCATCAACTGTGACTAAGATTTATAAAGGTTGGTTTGCTGAGAAGAAGCTGAAACATTAATCACACAACCAGAAATCATGACAGATTCACTCATCAGCAACAGATAACAAGACGACTAAAACAAGCTTTCTGTTCCCACATAATAACATGCAACCTTAAAGTCAGTGTGTGACGGTGTGTGACGGTGGGAGTCACTGAGTCCGTCCCTGCTACTTTAACTCTTTCAAGTAGGCTGAGGCTCACAGCAGCAGACCGACCGCATCATTATTATATTCTTTCTCTTTTTTTGGCCTTTGTAAATCTTTATTGATAGGTCAGCTTCAGAGAGATGACAGGAAACAGGGTGGGGCGACATGCAGCAACGGGTCCAGGCCGGACTTGAACGCCGGCCGCTGCAGCAGGGAAGGGCCTCTGCACATGGGACGCCCACTCTACCAACTGAGCTACTGGACTCATTAGTTTATTTCTGAGAGGTTATCGTCGGCTTCCTGACAGCTGACTCTGGTGTGCACTGTCCCTGCGTCATGAAAAGGTTCATTTATCAGACATTTTACAGCAACACTGAGTTTGAGTCAGTTTATATGACAGAAGACAAAGACAAACTATTCATATGTTGGAGTGTTGAGGATGAGTTCAGGAGTCTCAGTCTGAGGAGTGAAGCTGCTCTGTAGTCTGATGCTACGTCAGCAGATACTTCTGTATCTGCTGTTAGACGGCAGCGGACGCTTCTGTATCTGCTGTTAGACGGCAGCGGACGCTTCTGTACATGCTGTTAGACGGCAGAGGACGCTTCTGTATCTGTTGTTAGACGGCAGCGGACGCTTCTGTATCTGCTGTTAGACGGCAGCGGACGCTTCTGTATCTGCTGTTAGACGGCAGCGGGCGCTTCTGTATCTGCTGTTAGACGGCAGCGGGCGCTTCTGTATCTGCTGTTAGACGGCAGCGGACGCTTCTGTATCTGCTGTTAGACGGCAGCGGACGCTTCTGTATCTGCTGTTAGACGGCAGCGGACGCTTCTGTATCTGCTGTTAGACGGCAGCGGACGCTTCTGTATCTGCTGTTAGACGGCAGCGGACGCTTCTGTATCTGTTGTTAGACGGCAGCGGACGCTTCTGTATCTGCTGTTAGACGGCAGCGGACGCTTCTGTATCTGCTGTTAGACGGCAGCGGACGCTTCTGTATCTGCTGTTAGACGGCAGCGGACGCTTCTGTATCTGCTGTTAGACGGCAGCGGACGCTTCTGTATCTGCTGTTAGACGGCAGCGGATGCTTCTGTATCTGTTGTTAGGGCTCCTCCCTGGATGGACGCAGCACCACTGTATGCGTCCTGTTCTTCTCCAGCGCCTTCAGCAGCATCCAGTCCAGGCAGCTAAAGGCCAAACTGGAGAACATGCAGGTGGATAATGACCTGATCCGTGTGTCCCGTGGCGTCTCCCTGTCATACTGTATATCTGCCTTGTTGTAGCATCGTCACTGTGTTCAAATTCTGTGCAGTCCTTCAATTGATTAGCTTTCGGTGATGTCTTTGGATTTTTGTAGTCTTTTTAACGGAACACTCCCATCTTGTCTCCTTTGTCTCTCTGACACACTCTCTCTCACACACACACACACACACACACACGCACACACACACACACACACACACACACACACACACACACACCACATGCTTGTTTGTCTTGGTGTTTTAGTTTCATAGTTGAGCTGCTGTAGTTGAATGATGGATTCTTGTTGATTGATTATTGACGGACACTCAGGATTAATTTCCTTAATTGTTCCATTAATTCTAAATATTTTATAAATCTTTACATTTAAAATGAAGACTGTTCTCGGTCCCTGACTCCAGGGTGTCGCCCCGATTTAATGATTTGATTATTAATTTGAATTAATTTTGACTAATTTAATTTTAACAATCACTATCAATAATGATTGATTTCTATTAACCACACCTGTCCTCCCATCGATTCCCAACACTTCATTACAACAGCAGGAATCAAAACAACCCGAAATCTTACAGTTTGATGTGTTTATTACATCGATGCAGCCGCACAGAGCTGCAGTGTGGCCGAACACACTCTGACAGCAGCAGTATTGATCACATAGCAGAGGACTGTTAGTAACTGATGAGAACATACGGCAGCTTTATGTGTGTGTTCACTCAGCGTTCAGCAGGAGAAGTGAGTCCCACTCTGATAGTTTCAGTGTCTCACTGTGAGCTTTATTTACATGGTTTTCAGTTCCACAAACATATGAAGCTTTAATACGCAGCACTAATTATAAACTGAGTGTTTCACATGTGGTGAATGTTGTAATGTTAGAATTGAAGTTATTCATGTCAGAGACGCGACAGTTGTACATCACAAACTGACTTATTGTCCATAAGTGGTTCATACTGTGCCTTTTAACATATTCAGTGTATCTGTGGGTTCAGCTCACAGATTTACACACATTCAGTTTCACATTTAAATGCTTAAAGGTTACAAACAGCATAAGTGCCAAAATAATCCAAACAAGCTTTTGGAGCTTTTCAGGAAACAGAAGTGTTGATGAGAAATGATAATAATGAGAATATAAAACGGTTCAGGAGGTTAAAAAGTGCTTAATGGTGAAAAGCAAAACATTTATGTTGGAACAGGGAATAAAACTAAATGAATGAATCAACGTTTGTTAACTTAAAGTAAACTTGGATGATTCAAATCAATCTTTTCTCCATGTTTCATGTAAAAACACAAATTATTCAGTCGCAGTCAATACAAGTGTTAAAAGGTGCATCGCTTCATAATCTCATTTGTTTGTATTGAACATCAGCAGATCTGTTGGTCGTCAAAACAGCAAAGCAAAGTTACATTTTCTCCCCAGAAAACAGGTTTTTGTATACATCGCGTATTTTGGACATTTTCAGGCCGTACAGTAAAGGGTTGACGAGCGGCTGGCATGTGAGCCAGTACAACGACAGGAAAATACGCAGTATGTTGGGTAATCTGTTCTGAACATCAAACCTGCTCTGCACTATTTCAAAGAAACATCCGAAAGAGAAGTTGAGCAGAGAAGCCAGGTGAGGTGAGCAGGTGCTGACAGCTTTCTGTCTCGTCTGCTTAGAACCAGAGAAACACACTATGAGGATCCTGATGTACGTGTAAATGATCAAAACTATGAGACCAAAGATCACTGTAAACATATGAACAAGTCCAACGATGTTGTTGACTGTGGTGTCGGAGCAGGCCAGTCTGACCACGTAGTAGTTGTCACAGTACACTTTGTTAATGATGTTCCCACACAGCTGCAGAGGGAACGTCAGACCAGCCGTGAAGCACAGATTGATGAGAAGAGGGTAGAACCAGATGAGAGCAGTGAGCCTGGCAATCTTATTACATGTCATAAGACTGTTATACTGCAGAGGACGACAGATGGCAAGATATCTGTCATACGACATGACGGCTAACGTCAAAAACTCTACACCTCCATAAGAATACAAACAGAAGATCTGCAGGTAACAACATGAAGCAGAAACAGTGTGAATGTCAGAGAGAATCTGAGTCAGAAGGAACGGAAACAACCCTGAACTACCATACAGTTCATTTACAAACAGACTGCACAGGAACATGTACATAGGTTCATGTAAGCTCCTGTTCATACAGATAACCACGATGAGAAATACATTAGCACAAATTATTGAAATGTAAAAAGTCAGAACAATCAGGAAATATAAGTATTTATAAAGCCCCGTGTCAAAGTAAGCAGCGAGTGTGAAATATGAGACACGCGTGGAGTTCATCATCATCCTGCTGTACAGAATCTTCTCACAGCTGTGTGAAAGTTTACATGAGTTATGGTCAAAGACAGCATCATCATCATAATCACATTAGTGTTCTGACTCCATCTGTCACAATTCAAACTTACCATGAGCTGAATCAAAGTGTGAGCCAGGTGCTGACAGCTGATAACTCTGCTGCAGTCACACTGCCAGCTCCTCCAGCCGAGCCCGGGCACCCACGCCTCCTCTTGTAAGCCTGTAGAGCGCGGGAGACGCCCACAGCAGCAGTCCTCTCGTGACCTGGTGATCATTTCTTAATCGTGTCAGAAACAAATACAACACTCACGTCTGATCGTTTTTTTGATGACGAGCCGGACGTGTCTTCAAACACAGCGACTGCAGTGTCGTCTGTTGTGTTCCGACTCTTCCGCACTTTGAAATTAGATTTTTCTTAATGACATAACAATAAATAATAAGTCCTTTGTGGACTTGATGATGAAGAGCAGTTCAGATGCAGGTGTGCAGGTTGAGGTGAGGGTGCAGCTGCACTGGGTCGCACCAGACATAAGTTCAAACTCAGCCCAGTTTAAACACAATTTCTAACTTGGGACGAATATTTTAAGGGTTGCACCAACTGAAATAGTTTGACTGTCGGCAGAAGTTACAACTGAAACGTCCCACAGACGTCTCAGCAGGTTTACGTCCTCCGTAAGACGGCCGGTGTCTCGCTGCATCGCTTCACAGATTCACAGGTTGGAGGATGAGGAGTGAAGTTAACACTGACTCAGAGGTGAGACGACTTTCTGATTCACAACCAGCCACTGATTTATCACAGTCAGCAGGTGACGAGTCATTGTGTGTTATATGTTTTATCACTGCATGTTGCAGTTGATGGTTTCACCACTGGATGGCGCTGTTGTTGTTTTCAACCAGCTGTCAGTCAGTCATCGCCTCATCGAGATGCTTTTTGTTTCGTGTTACCTGTCGTCACCATATTAAGATGTGAAGGACTCAGCGGTCGACATTAGTGATGGACGATCAGCTCGACCCCGACAGACACTCGCTGATCCTCTTTCATTTTGACCAGCTGACAGTTGGTAGCTGACTGAACCAGCTGGTTCACTGCGAGGCGCCGATCACATCACATTGTAAAATCCACTGGCTACTTGACAAGTTGAGTTCTATCAGCCGGCTCGGTGGAGCTGAGACGGGTCATTTCACACTGCTGCGACTTTCTAAAACAGTTCATCATGTCGCGCCTCCTCGGCGCCTCCTGACTCAGCCGGTCTGGAGCCATATTGAGCCTTTGAGTGTTTCACAGTGTAGAAGATGAAAAGTGAGGAGCTGACCATGTTTGTCCTTTTGACCCCTGAAGCAACAGTTAACACTGCTGACATTCAGTCAATACATTCATGTTGTGTTCAGACCCAACATGTAGGAGTGGGAGCAGGGAGGTTAGTGCAGATGGGGAACTTTATTCATCGTATTTTTATATCGTTCATCTATTATAACAAATAACTTACAATAAATGATGTAACCGTATAAAGCAACAGTATGTAACAAATGACTTCTTTGTACCAGAGCAGAACAATGCGGGTCAGCAGACCAGCTCAAATGAAATATGAAAACATATCAGATTGAATTCTTCTCAATGGGAATGTGTGATGTTTGTCATGTTTGAAGTTCACCACTTGTTGATGATAATACTCCGTGACGTTGTGTTTTCAGTTGTGCAGGCGTGGAGCATGTGTTCACTCAGGATGCTCCCACAGCAGGTGGATGAGGGGCGTCAGACTGCTGCTGTGGGCGTCCTCACACCTGACGGGGTTAAAACTCTGTCAGCAGGTGGACAGATGATGTCTCAGACTGTCGTGTCTCCTGTTAGAGTTGTAGAGACTGTAGAAGAGGTGATGACAGAATGTGTCTGTGATAATGATTCAGTTTACTGTGGAAGCTGAACACGATGAGAGAGTTCCTGCTGGATCAGTTGGAACGCTTCATGAAGCAGAAGAAGGATGAAGATAAACTGAACTCAGGATTCATATTTAGACACAGTTCTTGAATGCCGATTACATATTTTAGCTGTCAGTGTGAATCTTCTGTTCGTTTCACTTCTTCATCATGATTTTCTTCTTTGTGAAGATTTTCAGTATAAACTATTGTTTGTGTGTTTGGATGGTTTAGTTTGAAAGTCTGTATGAAAATGTTACATTTCTCCTCAGCAATAGTTCCTCTGCTGAAAAACACTCCGAGAGCTGAAAAGAGGATGAAGACGAACTCTACTCAGGTCTCATATTTCACTCTGAGTGCCTACTTTGACACTGGGCTTTTAAAATATCTCTACTTTATGATTGTTATGTGTTTATATATTTTGATAGTCAGTGCCAACCTTCTGCTCATCGTGGTTATCTGTATGAACAGGAGCTTACATGAACCTATGTACATGTTCCTGTGCAGTCTGTTTGTAAATGAACTGTTTGGTAGTTCAGGGTTGTTTCCGTTCCTTCTGCTTCAGATTCTCTCTGACATTCACACTGTTCCTGCTTCTCTTTGTTTACTGCAGATCTTCTGTTTGTATTCTTATGGAGGTGTAGAATATTTAAACTTAGCCATCATGTCTTATGACAGATATCTTGCCATCTGTTATCCTCTACAGTATAACAGCCGGATGACATCTAACAAAATCGCCCTGCTTGTTGCTCTAACGTGGGTTTGCTCTTTACTCCTGTGTGTTGTGATGATATCATTGAGTAACTCCTTACAGCTGTGTGGGAACTTTATTGAGAAAGTTTACTGTGATAACTACTCTGTTGTGAAACTGGCCTGCTATGACACCACAGTGAATAACATCTATGGACTCATTATTGTGGCCATCTCAATCTTCGGTCCTCTAACTTTAATTCTCTACACGTACATGAGGATCCTTAAAGTGTGTTTCTCTGGTTCTAAACAGACGAGACAGAAAGCTGTCAGCACCTGCACACCTCACCTCGCTTCTCTGATCAACTTCTCTTGTGGGGCTTGTTTTGAAATATTACAAAGCAGGTTTAATATGAACAGTGTTCCTAACATGTTGAGAATTGTTCTGTCATTGTACTGGCTCACATGCCAACCTTTGTTCAACCCTTTACTGTACGGCCTGAATATGTCCAAAATCCGCATCATATGTAAAAGTCTTGTCTATTAATGACCTCTGACAGATTTCAGTGACAGAGACATTGATAATGGATTTGTTTTAAAGTGTGACAGCTGAAGTTCAGCTGCTGAACTGAAGCATTCATTGTGAAAGAAAGTTCAGTAACATGTCCTTCATCAAATAAATCAGTAATATTTTCAGATGATTGACAAAGATTTTGTTTCTGTTGTCTGTTAAGTCTGTGTAGTTAGAAAACCTTTGTGGGTTTCTAAAGGCTCGCCTTGGTGTTAGTGTAGAGATCTGCGAAAGACGTAGAACCTGTGGAGTTCTGACAGGAACCACTGATTCAGACAACATTCACAAACTATATTCATGTGAGGATCCGACACGTTTGGCAATAACATGAAAATGGTATTGTTTTAATCTTCTTACAAACCTTTGTAGCATCCTTCCATAAATGTGTGTGTGTTATTCATATAATTTAATATATGTAGTATGAAACTTTATCTGTCTTCATTTATGCTCACTAAATATGAAATATCATGGAGGCTGAATCGTTTACATTATACACATTATAAGGCTTAGGTTTAAGTGACACATGTAATCACAGTCAGCATGTTTCATACTATTTCTGTTTCTGTAAAATGGTAATAATTATTTTGTGACATTGATAAAGACATCACGTTAGGTTTGTGATGCACTGACCAGAAGTTTTTTATTCACTGATTCCAAGATCATCTTCAGAGACAGCGTGGTTTATATTCATTATTATTATTCATATTGAAATAATCAGTGTTTTTTTTTATATACTATTTTAATCCCAAATTGGGAAATTCTTTTTTCCACTCACATTACACACAGGTGCGCACACACAAACACACACGCAGAGTAGAGGAGATGAAGGGGGGGGGCGAAGGGGCAGTCACACATGCCACGGCGCCCAATGAGCAGTGTTAGGAGTCGGTCAAGGGCACCTTGGCAATGGCCAGGATGTGAACCAGCATTCTCCAACTGCCAGTCCACATCATTCTTTTTTTGGTCCGGGTGGGACTTGAACTAGCGACCTTCAAGTCCCCAAGCCAAGTCCCTACAGACTGAGTTGCCCCCAGGTATCAGTGCAGCCTTAAACAAGTAGTTTGGTTTACACCATGTGGAACGTGTCATGAGATCACTTTTGTTGTGAGCTGGTGCTACTATATATACTCACAATATAACTTTAATATATTTAGATATAAAATAATTAATGGTCGCAACTCAGTACTCAGCTCTGCTGCTCATTCTGCAAATGCACGTTCCTTCCAAATGTGGCACCATTAAAAGGGAAACAAACAGCCTTTAAGATATAGGTATGTCATTTATTACCATGATCATTATTACAACAAAGAAATAATCTACCAAACACAAATTTCCTTACTTTTTGTGCGTAGTTTATAACTATATATATAATACATTAAATTTGATTGCTACTAATTTTTTGCTAATCACAGACAGTGTGAACATATAACTGAAGCACAACACAGCCTGTTCACCTATAATACCCCTGTCTCACAGTATGGTGACGACATGAGACGCTCCAGTCAATCAAACCGACTCTGCAGGCAGCTTCAACAGGACCACTTAACTTCATGTGATGAGCATGAAGAGTTCACAGCTGCATTTATATAACACTTAACACTCTGAGTCATTTCTAACAGAGTTTAGGCTCTACTCACATTTTAAATGTTGCACCAACTGAAATAATTTAATCTCAGGCAAAAGTTACAACATGGTTGTTTAAAAGGTGAATTTAACATCACACACAAACGTTATCGTGTTGGTGAGTAAATATCTGAAGTGAGAAGACTTTATCATTTACAACCAGTCTCTGAGCCTCATCATGTGCTTGTTATAGGGTCATGTGTTTCATCACCGTATGTTGCAGTTGATGGTTTCACCACTGGATGGTGCTGTTGTTATTTTAAACCAGCTGTAGGCAGAAGGACAGTTCTCACCTCAGTAGTTGAGATGTACGTTACATCTCTACAAACAACGACACAGTCTCAGTATCAATCTAAGTCTCAACGGATCATTTAGTGTCAATGTTACACTCTAACCTCAGACACAACCTATGACAGCTGAGGCTCGATGTGGTGATGAAACCTTTGTGATGACTGGACGACACACTGGTCCTCCCGAGCTGCAGCCGTGGTCCGGTTTCATTAATAGTATCAGTCACATCGTCCTCCTCTGCTCATCCTGTTTGTTCTGAGACAAACTGAAATGAGGGACGGCCGAAGGACAAATCCAAACATGTAATGTCACTTTGAAGTGTGAACATTTTTGATGGGAATTCATCTAGTTTACTTTGACACTTTCAACAATTAACTGAATACTACAAACTTGTGTCAGATTAATTGAATCCTCTTCATTACCACACACACAGCAAACAAGACTCGTGTCAAGACAGGTGAGCTCAGGAGGCGTATTTACACTATTTATTCCTTATTTATGGATGGAAACAGTCTGTTGATGACCGACACGTCACCACACAGCAAACGTTTACATATGTTGCATATTTTGGACATTTTCAGGCCGTACAGCAGCGGAGTAAAGAGAGGCTGGCATGTCAGAAAGTACAGTGATAATAAAATGGCCAACATATCAGGAACACTGCTCATATCGAACCTGCTCTGTAAGATCTGAAAACAAACACCAAAGGAGAAGTTGAGCAGAGAGGCGAGCTGAGGAGTGCAGGTACTGACGGCTTTCTGACGGTTCTGTTTGGAACCAGAGAAACAAACTTTAAGAATCTCAACGTAAGTGCAGATGATTAAAAATAGAGGCACGATGACAGAGATGAAAGTGTAAAAGAGACCGTAAATGTTATGTAGTCTGGTGTCAGAGCAGGCAAGTTTAACGACAGCGTAGTTTCCACAGTAAACTCTGTTAATGATGTTCCCACACAGCTGCAGAGGAGCGCTCAGTGATATCGGTGCCACAATCGCAAGAAAGGGGAAAATCCATGTCAGAGCAATAAGCACAGCCACTGTTTTAGGTGTCATACGAGTGTTATACTGCAGAGGACAACAGATAGCAAGATATCTGTCATAAGACATGGCAGCTGAATTGAAATACTCTATGTTTCCATAAGAATACACACAGTAAATCTGCAGGAAACAAAATGAAGCAGAAACAGTGTGAATGTCAGAGAGAATCTGAGTCAGAAGGAACGGAAACAACCCTGAACTACCATACAGTTCATTTACAAACAGACTGCACAGGAACATGTACATAGGTTCATGTAAGCTCCTGTTCATACAGATAACCACGATGAGCAGAAGGTTGGCACTGACTATCAAAATATATAAACACATAACTATCATGAAATAGAGATATTTCAAAAGCCCAGTGTCAAAGTAGGCACTCAGAGTGAAATATGAGACCTGAGTAGAGTTCGTCTTCATGGTTGTGGCTCATCAATCACAACTGTTAACACATGAAGTCAACATGTCTCCTGCTGTCTGAGGTTGGTCTGCAGCTAAAGCTTCAACCACACACAGTAATGTATCAGCCAGTCACCAAAGTTCTTATTGAGAGAACACCTTGAACCACCAAACAGACGGACATTGTGCTGCTTCAGTCTGTCCTGAACTCTGCCTCTGCTTCTTTAACCTGCTTCAGCAGCAGCAGGCTGACGTCATCACCGGAGGACCTGCTGGCTGTTCCTCACTTCTAAATGATGCCTCGCAGTCGCAGCTTTTGTTATATATATATTTATATATATATATATATATATATATATATATATACATATATGTGTGTAACGATATTTTATTAAACATTTCATTTATGTAACATTTCAATAACTTCTGTATATGATACTCAACTGACAGTGTCAGAGGCGCATTATTGGCAAACTGAACCAGTGAACCGTAGAACCTCCGTATCCCTACGCAGTTGCGCTAATGCGGAGGGATACGGAGAGTTAAGTTTCGCTTTTACCGAAAGTAAACCTCTTGTCCAGCAACTGGGCCTCACACTGTATTTCGCCGCTCGCAGATCACCTGTTGCCCAGTTGCGCTAATGTGTAGGGATACGGAGATTCTACGGTTGAGAAAATGTAGTGCCAAAAGAAAGGCCGGTCTGACGGCGAAGTAAAGCGGTGTGAATTTTCCTTACACAACGTACACTTGAACATTTATAGATTTTTTAAGGTGAGCCTTGTTTTAGGTGGAGCGGCTCTCTACTTCTCCAAACTGAGGCTGCGCTGATCGGTGATCACGGTAGGGAACAGATCGACTATAGATATGTACTTCATATGACCCCACTTCAAAAAACACTAACTATCCCTTTAATAAAGAGAAATGTCCCACAAAGCAACGTTACAGAACCAAACTAAGGTAACGTAGTGACTGTAACTGTCTTTTGCAACGAGGAAAAAAATACCGGCAAAAAATTTTAACTCACTGAGTGTTTGTGATGAAAATATATCTCCGCGACGATCAGCCCTCCGGACCGAGACTTCAGGGAACTTTCCCCCGGTATACAGCCTCTGTCCTTGCGAGTGACAGAGTCAGACAGTGTCCTGTTCACTGATGGCGATTACGAAATTATGTAATTTAGAGCGAAAAACGTAACTTCGGTGGGTCAGGATCTCAATCACGACACATTAAAACAGCATCCCCATGATTATAACATATCCGCGGGTTTAGATTAACAGGGGGACACCTGGGAAACACCTTGAAAACAGACACGTGTCATCATCATGACGTGTACCGCCACGTCTCTTTAGGAGCAGCAGCGCTGGCTTTCTGTGTGAATTACACAGCGGTTCGTTTTTACTCCAGTGGTGCTTCGCTCAGTGTGAACGACCAACGGCGGGGAATTGGCAACCCACTGCTGTGGTGTTAATGTGGTGTTACTTATAGCTTATACGGCTGATCTGGGCTGGAAGTTTTGTCGCGATTCTGCCTTCTCACACCGCGAGACAGGTTTGTGGATCTGAGTGTCGCCATTTCGGTTTTGATACATGTGTCGTTACAGCCCTAAAATATATATATATATATATATATATATATATATATATATATATATATATATATATATATATATATATCTCCTGTGTTGGTTCAACCATATACTTCACAGTCCATGAGGACACAGCGAATTTGGCCTCCTGGAATGCATAGTTGCTGCTTCTCCAGTTTCTTCCGTGTGGGTAGGGTGCCTACATTGCCTAACGATGCATGCACGTCCTCCGGTCTTTCCTGCACGGACACTTTTGGGACCATCCTTCCTTAGGTGTCTCGTCCCACTTCTCAATCAGGGTGTAGTATTCCTTGCCTGGATTACACCTCATGAAGAAGCTTGTTTCTGCTGGATCCCAGCTATCGACTCCACCTTCCCTCAGGATGATACTGCGGGGGAGCCTCTGGGTTGCTCCTGATGCTCCAGGTTCCTCGATCTCTGCAAGTTCCCCGATCTCCTCCTCGGCTGAATCAGAGACCGCTGGTCCCACTGTCTGGGGCGGCTGATTCCTTTCAGCCATGTCGTCTCTTTTATCATCTCAAGTCATCTGCCTCTCAAAGCCTCTCGTTGTGTGTTTAGTAGGGGATGATTGGCAGACTGCTGGGCTATTCTGTGCTGTTGGCTGGGCTTGGCCCTTTGTCCTTCGACTGGCGTTGGCGACCACGCTCACTTTGTTTCCTGCGGGTCTAGTGACTCAGCTGACTCTTGCCAGTCGCCTGGAGATCCCCCTCGCTTTGGTGGATCTCTCTTCAATGGCAGTTGGGCAGATGACTTCTCTGCTGCACATCTTTCTCGGGTCGTCTCAAACAAACAGAGGCTGGCTTCCTTCTGGGGTTCTGTTGGGCACAAGGACTCCTGCCTCCACACCCCACGTTGGGCGCCAATTGTTTGATCCTGGGTATGTCCCTGTCCAGGAGGCACTGGACCAGGTCTCTGTTCTATGGGTTTGTTCCCTAAACCTACAGGTGTTACTCTTGAATGGGATTTAGATAAGGACTGCTTAAGCAGTTAGCAAGGACACTTGCCTAGCTGCTCACTGCCTTAGTCTGAGCACCTACCCAGCTCCTGCTGGCTTGGCACCTGACTTGAATATTCCCTGACTCAGATACAACCACCAGCCACACCCGCTGACGGCAGCTCTCCCCTAAATGATCTGTGCACTTGGCCTGGTGCTAGCTTGAATTTTAGGGGCCTTTTGTCCCTAAGGGACTGTTTCAATTTGGTAGGTTAGAGTAACCTTTAAGAACCTTGAGGTGATTTTGCACATTTATCATACTTCATTAAAGAATCATAAAATCAGTGTCTACAACTTCTACTTTAACTACAGTTGAAGGTTTATTACAAAGTTTTAGCCATGGCAAAGCATACAGCTCAAACCTATCTCAATTACTATCGATCATTATCAAGAATACCTCTTGATCACAATTCAGTAAATAAAAGATTAATCTGAAAGAGCTGAGGCGGGTTGAAATACTTGTGTAGTAGAGACTGAGAGGGTCGGGGCATTCCGCCCGGTATGCCTTTCTCTTACCTCTGAAAATCTAAGTTCTTGGGGTAACTGAAGACCCCGCCTGAGGTCCCCAAATTTCCTCAAAGTCCAAACTTCATGCCAGCATACTAAACGACAGAACTCCAAATTCCACCAGTACTGAACTTGAAGTACTAGGGGGGGCTATGGAACTGCCAGTCTGCAGTCAAGAAGGCAGACACCATTTCAGCCTGTGCCTCCCTGTAGACTCTCCACTTCCTGGCCCTTACCGAGACCTGGATCACCCCAGAAAACACTGCCATTCCAGCCGCCCTCTCATCTGCCTACTCATTCTCACACTCCCAAGACAAACAGGTCAAGGAGGAGGAAGTGGAGTCCTCCTCTCCCCCCTGTGGTCCTACCAGGTCCTTTCGCTGGACCAACTACCCAGATCTGCTTTTGAATTCCACACTGTCTCTGTCACACTTCCTTTCAAACTCAACATTGTGGTGATCTCTCACCCTCCCGGTCCTTGACCTCACACTCTCCCCCTCTCCACGGACCCACCGGGCCAGGAGCCAACTCGATCTTGTCTTCACAAGGTCCTGTAGAACCTCGGTGCTCTCCGTTACCCTGCTCACTGTGTCCAACCACCACGCTGTCACTTTCTCTCTCCCCTTAAAACTCACCATTTCGATCGCCCCTACACCTCCCACGGTCACCACCCGCCACAACCTGAAATCCCTCCACTCTCTCCTCTACTGTTCTTTCCTCACTGCCATCCTCAGACCACTTCGCTGTAATGTCCACGGAAGAAGCCTTCTCCACTCTGCTAACCGCCCTCTCCTCCTCTTTAGACGCTCTCTGTCCTCTCACCTCCCAACCAGCCCATCATCTCTCCTCCTCCTGGCTGTCTGAATCTCTGTGAACCAACAAATCCGAGCTATGAGCAGCAGAGAGAATCATCCTGATGACCATGCTCACTCCCACCACCTCTCTGACTTCACCTCAATAGTATCAGCAGCCAAATCTTCCTTCACTTGTCAAAGATCATCCTCTGCCTCCAACCCCAGGAAAATATTCTCCTTATTCCTTTTCTCTCATCACTACTCTGAACCCCTCCCCTTCCTTCATTCTTCCCTCACTACTGATGACTTTGCTACTTACTTTACCAAGAAGGTAAAAGACATCCGCTCCTCATTTACTCCAACGCCCATCCAGAAAGCATCTTCCCTACCTTACTTACCTGCTTCTGCCTACTCCCCTCTAAAGATGTTCTCCCACTAGTGACGCCTAACCAGGCCAACACCTGTTTCCTTGACCCAGTTCTTTCCCCCCTACTCCAAAACAGTGTTAACAACATCCTACCAATCCTCACCACTCTAGTCAACTCCTCTACACACTAGACTCTGCTGACATCCGCAACTACAGACCTGTGTCTCTTCTTTCATTCCTCTGTAAAACCCCAGAATGGTGAAGCTTGCCCTGAGTGTCTCGATCTCCCACAGCTCTTTCCAGGAGATCTTCTTCTCCACTCCCTCCCATGTCATCCATTGGCCTTGCTTTGCCTGAGCAACAGCTTTGGCACACCTTGTTGCCTCCTCTTGCCGACGTATCTCCTCCACCACAAGCTTGCGTCTCTGGAAGAGAGAAGCCTTGTTCCAGGCTAGTGTTCATGTCCTGAGGCCGTCCGCTCCCTCCTTGGTGCACCTGACCCATGATGTCCCTGTGCTTGAGTGATGCCGTTGCCTGCTTGGATGCTATAGATGGGGTCCATTTCCTCCCCGTGGTCAGTCTGGAGGCAGCTTGGGCTACAAATGGATCTCTGGAATCCATTAGCATCATCTCCAGTCTGACTTTGGCACACTTGTACTCCTCTGAGAGACTGGAAATGGGTAGCTCTAAAACTCCTTTGCCATAGAGCCCTATACTGCTGAGGCTCCTGGGAAGACCAAGCCACCTCCTTGCATATGAGCTGATCAGTCTCTCTTCAGCTTTTCCACCTTAGAGAGTGGCGCTACATATAAGGTTAGTGGCCACATGAGGTGTGGAAGTAGTCCAAATTGCATGCACCAGAGCTTCAACTTGCCAGGAAAAGGGGTTCTGTCAATTTTCTCCAGTCCACTGACTACATCCTTCCTGAGCTGATCTACTTGCTCAGTGTCTTTAAAGGAGGCATTATACCACTGACCCAGGCTCTTCACAGGCTTCTCGGAGACAGTGGGAATAGCCTCATCCCCAATGTAGAAGCACTGGTCTGACAGCTTCCCCTTGACGATGAAGATGCTTCTGGACTTGCTTGACTTGATCTTCATCTGAGCCAGCTCAATGTACTCTTGAGGTTTTCTCAACAACCGTATGGTACAAGCCGTAGTTGTGGTAAGTGTTGTGAGGTCGTCTTTGTATGCTCAAACAGGCAGCATCCTCAGGCCAGGTCTCATGCACTGTTCTCCGACCACCCATCCAGATGCTCATATGATCACCTCCTTGGCCATGGTGAAGGCTGGTGGGGAGATGGTGCAGCCAGCCATGATAACCACTCCCAAATGTTGCCATGCTGTGGCACACTCTGCTGTTGTCAGGCATAGCTAGTAGTAAGCCTTGATGAGGCTTGTGAGGGCTGCTGGAACCCTGAAGTAGTCGAAAGCAGTCCAAAAGAGGTTGTGTGGGACTGAGCCAAAGGTAAGGCAAGGTCCAGGAACACCACATGAAGGTCTCTCCCCTCCTTCTTGGTATATATATATGTGTGTGTGTGTGTGTGTGTGTGTGTGTGTGTGTGTGTATATATATATATATATATATAAAAGCAAGAGATCTCTGTCTGTCTGTCTGTCTGTGTGTGTGTGTGCCTCAAATATCTCTGCAGATCAGGATCAGACTAACCTGAGATTTTCAACATGGCTGCTGCGTGGTTTAAGAGTGTGCAACGTCGGATTTGTTTGGACTACAATGATACCGTTAATAAATGATTTCATAAATGATTTACCAGTTCCGCTAGCATTGTCAACCATAGCCACCATAGACACATGCGCACCAGAGCCAATCACTGGACAATCACTCGGCTCTGATGTGTGTGTTGGAGCGGCCTTCAAACTAGATACCAGTTTTTAAACGGTGTTGATAGGCCAAGTAAAACTGGACTTATGATAAATAATGTCTGCCACACTTTTTCACGAACATTACCGTCATGTTTGCTTTGTGTTTGGTGCAGGAAGAGACGATAAAAACGGACTTTTCTCATGAAAGTGTCCACAAGCAGGAAGTGTTTGCAAGCAAAAACACCTGTGCTACTCCCTTTCCTATTGGTGGAAAAAGGCACCACACCAACCAATCACAAACTTATATGGCAAACCACGTGATTTGGTTGCTGAGGAACAGGGGAAGTTGTGGGAGGGATGGCGGCGAAAGAGTGACACCGACAGTGACGGAGATAGAGACAACATTAGAGATAGCAAGTTGAGAGATTTGTGACATTTAGCGTGTTTAGAGTGTAGAGTTAGTGTGTTATATAGCGTTTGGTGTAGTGTGTGTAGTGCGCATTTAAATGTAAAAAGTTACATATAACTTTGTAAATTTTAAACACTTATGCACAAATTTAGCAAACAACAATTTATATTTGCATTGTAAGTAATAAAAATGGTTCGTTAAACATTTTTGTGGTTTTCACAGTAACTTACTTTTTTTTACTCGGATTTTATAGAAAAATAACTGTACAGTTTCTTTTCCGCTTATCCGTGAGGTCCGCGGGGATGTTGCCGCTTTTTTCCCCCTAAGGGGTTGCGGGGCTTACTGGGGCCAAATCCAGTTTACTCGATGGGCGAAGGCCAGGGTACACCCTGGATGAGTCGCCAGCTCATCGCAGGACCCTTACTGGCACACAAGGTGCCAACTGCAAATCAGGAGCAATTTTGGGGTTCAGTATCTTGTAGCTTGTTCAACATGTAGCTCAGTCCCGCCCCAGGGGAGCTGGGATTCAAACCAGCGACCTTCCAATCACTAGTCCACCAGCTCTACCCACTGAGCTGCAGCCGCCCCGTATATATTTATATATATATACTTTTATATGTGAAGCGACAGGACTGCAGTATTTTGTATTTATTTGATAATTACATCCACAGAGAGACTCACAATGTTCCCTCAAGGGACAGAAAACAAGAAATGTTTGATTTTCTTTATGTTTTCTCTCACATTCAACTGATAAGAGAAATATATTGATAGATCAATAAAGTGCAGTACAAAACAAAAGCTGCGACTGCGAGGCATCATTTAGAAGTGAGGAACAGCCAGCAGGTCCTCCGGTGATGACGTCAGCCTGCTGCTGCTGAAGCAGGTTAAAGAAGCAGAGGCAGAGTTCAAGACAGACTGAAGCAGCACAATGTCCGTCTGTTTGGTGGTTCAAGGTGTTCTCTCAATAAGAACTTTGGTGACTGGCTGATACATTACTGTGTGTGGTTGAAGCTTTAGCTGCAGACCAACCTCAGACAGCAGGAGACATGTTGACTTCATGTGTTAACAGTTGTGATTGATGAGCCACAACCATGAAGACGAACTCTACTCAGGTCTCATATTTCACTCTGAGTGCCTACTTTGACACTGGGCTTTTGAAATATCTCTATTTCATGATTGTTATGTGTTTATATATTCTAATTGTCTGTGCTAATGTATTTCTCATCGTAGTTATCTGTATGAACAGGAGCTTACATGAACCTATGTACATGTTCCTGTGCAGTCTGTTTGTAAATGAACTGTATGGTAGTTCAGGGTTGTTTCCGTTCCTTCTGACTCAGATTCTCTCTGACATTCACACTGTTCCTGCTTCATTTTGTTTCCTGCAGATTTTCTGTGTGTATTCATACGTGTGTGTTGAATATTTCAATTTAGCTGCCATGTCTTATGACAGATATCTTGCTATCTGTTGTCCTCTGCAGTATAACACTCGTATGACACCTAAAACAGTGGCTGTGCTTATTGCTCTGACATGGATTTTCCCCTTTCTTGCGATTGTGGCACTGATATCACTGAGCGCTCCTCTGCAGCTGTGTGGGAACATCATTAACAGAGTTTACTGTGGAAACTACGCTGTCGTTAAACTTGCCTGCTCTGACACCAAACTACATAACATTTACGGTCTCTTTTACACTTTCATCTCTATCATCGTGCCTTTATTTTTAATCATCTGCACTTACGTTGAGATTCTTAAAGTTTGTTTCTCTGGTTCCAAACAGAACCGTCAGAAAGCCGTCAGTACCTGCACTCCTCACCTCGCCTCTCTGCTCAACTTCTCCTTTGGTGTTTGTTTTCAGATCTTACAGAGCAGGTTCGATATGAGCAGTGTTCCTGATATGTTGGCCATTTTATTATCACTGTACTTTCTGACATGCCAGCCTCTCTTTACTCCGCTGCTGTACGGCCTGAAAATGTCCAAAATATGCAACATGTGTAAACGTTTGCTGTGTGGTGACGTGTCGGTCATCAACAGACTGTTTCCATCCATAAATAAGGAATAAATAGTGTAAATACGCCTCCTGAGCTCACCTGTCTTGACACGAGTCTTGTTTGCTGTGTGTGTGGTAATGAAGAGGATTCAATTAATCTGACACAAGTTTGTAGTATTCAGTTAATTGTTGAAAGTGTCAAAGTAAACTAGATGAATTCCCATCAAAAATGTTCACACTTCAAAGTGACATTACATGTTTGGATTTGTCCTTCGGCCGTCCCTCATTTCAGCTTGTCTCAGAACAAACAGGATGAGCAGAGGAGGACGATGTGACTGATACTATTAATGAAACCGGACCACGGCTGCAGCTTGGGAGGACCAGTGTGTCATCCAGTCATCACAAAGGTTTCATCACCACATCGAGCCTCAGCTGTCGTAGGTTGTGTCTGAGGTTAGAGTGTAACATCGACACTAAATGATCCGTTGAGACTTAGATTGATACTGAGACTGTGTCGTTGTTTGTAGAGATGTAACGTACATCTCAACTACTGAGGTGAGAACTGTCCTTCTGCCTACAGCTAGTTTAAAATAACAACAGCACCATCCAGTGGTGAAACCATCAACTGCAACATACGGTGATGAAACACATGACCCTATAACAAGCACATGATGAGGCTCAGAGACTGGTTGTAAATGATAAAGTCTTCTCACTTTAGATATTTACTCACCAACACGATAACGTTTGTGTGTGATGTTAAATTACCCTTTTAAACAACCATGTTGTAACTTTTGCCTGAGATTAAATTATTTCAGTTGGTGCAACATTTAAAATATGAGTAGAGCCTAAACTCTGTTAGAAATGACTCAGAGTGTTAAGTGTTATATAAATGCAGCTTTGAACTCTTCATGCTCATCACATGAAGTTAAGTGGTCCTGTTGAAGCTGCCTGCAGAGTCGGTTTGATTGACAGGAGCATCTCATGTCGTCACCATACTGTGAGACAGGGGTATTATAGGTGAACAGGCTGTGTTGTGCTTCAGTTATATGTTCACACTGTCTGTGATACAGGGACACTGACTGCATCTTATATTTCCTACTCAGGATATCAGAATTTCAGCTCCACATTATTGCAACCTAACAAATTCATGATACTGTTATCATCGTGAAATCTATAGACAGAAAAAAATTAGTAACAATCAAATTGTTCTTGTGTCTATAACTGTCTATTCCCTATAACATAAAGAACAGCTGGCATTAAGCGTTAAACAACAGATGAACAAAAGGGCCACGAGGCCCAACATCTTGGCTGGATGATATCATCATACGTGAATCATTAACAAGATATCAGTCATTGAATGTCTTACATCACAGTTACTGTGAATATATGAACCCTAGCCCAAACAAACAAAGTGCTCTCTGAACAGAATTAACAGCAGAACACAAGTCCAGTGAGACGTATCCATTCAGTCAGAAACAGGTTGGAGGCCTCTTCATTATGAAACAGGGTGCTGTGAGCTGTGGCCCTGCAGGAACACGTGCCTCTGTCCTCACTCTCTACATATAACAGGCAGTCAAACTCCTCTCAGTTCATTCTCTTTTTATTAAAACAACATTACACTGATGCTTACAGATTAAACACTAAATACTCTTTAAACTGTGTTTGTAGTCTGGAGTTTCCTAATGTCTCAGTTTTAGGGGACACCAGACGTGGGTGTGAAAGTTCAGTGTTGTACAATGAAACTGTCGTAGTACTCGGACCATCAGGCATGGCAGTGATTAGCTGCAGGGCTGTGTGCGTCCGGTGTGTGTCCACCACGTGTCTGACAACAAGGGAAAAGCTTCCATGTTGTTACGCTGCTGAGGGACCCGGACCCAGACTCGGACCCGGACTCAAGAACAGCTGACCTCAAAGTCCAGTTAGTTTGACTAGTGTGAACACAGGTGAACGGTGTCCAGGTCTGCTTGAAAAGGTGGTCTTGGAGTATTGGTCAGGTGTACTCAGGTACGGTTCCCGTCAGGTATGAAGGCGACTGCACCTGAACTGGACTGCTGTGTGTCCACTTGTTTTTTTCCCAGCTCTTCTTATGATAACACCTCACCCTCATTCAAACAGGCCTGATTTGGTCTTAATTATGTATTACACTTTCCAACGGATCAATACTCAGTCCATTCACATCACAGTGTGGACGAGCAGATCCTGACAGAATCACACTTGAAGGATCATCATGTTAAGAATGTAACGAATAAAAATGACAGAAATTCTCATGTTGTTTAGCGTCCGTCCATCCTGAGGTGATGTCACAGCGGTCTGAGGGGAGGTCATTATGGTCCTCAGCCCTCTGTGGACCAGTTAAACCAGTACTGAGGTCTGCTCAGGCTGATTGGTCTCACTGGTTAACAGCTCTGACAGTAATTTGCTTCAGAGGGAATTAGTGGAAACTGTGACTAATGTGAAGACGCCTCAGAGACAAACATGTTGACATGCTGAGGTGACCTTTGACCTGAGGGACACCAGCATCAATTTAGATGTTTGATTTGGAGTTTGAGAACTTGACTGTATGTAAAGTGTTTCCAGACACCGAGAGGAGTCGTTCTGACAAGAGACCGTCAGACAGGTCGGCCTGTACCGAGCATTAATCATCAAGGAGATCAATAAACGCTTATTGAAACCAATATACGCTTGTCACACTTCAACTTCCTGTCTACACGCATCTGATATCTTTAGTAACTAATTACTTAACAGATTGATATGTTCAGTGTTGACAGGCTGCATCAGATCGCTGATCGGTCTGTCTGTGTCTCTTACTGCCAGAGTTCATGCTGAACAAATACACATACACTATTATTTCATTAATTATCCACAGACCTGAATGTTTTGTTACCTTGTCATACACGGTTAACAGAAGACATCATGAGTTGAGTCAGAGGCGTCTTTTTATTCATGTGTTTCCTTCAGTCAGCCTGAAAGACTTTACAACAACAACATCCTCTTACACGTGACGCGGATGTTGGACATGTTCAGTCCGTACATCACAGGGTTAAAGAGCGGCTGGCAGGTCAGGAAGTACAGCGATAAAACAATGTGTAGCACACTGTGCACACCTTTAATATCAAACCTGCTCTGTAATATTTCAAAACAAACCCCAAAAGAGAAGTTGATCAGAGAAGCGATGTGAGGTGTGCAGGTACTGACGGCTTTCTGTCTCGTCTGTTTAGAGCCAGAGAAACAAACTTTAAGGATCCTCATGTACGTGTAGAGAATTAAAGTTAGAGGACCAAAGACTGTGAGAAAAGTGACAATCAGTCCGTAAACGTTATTGACTCTAGTGTCGGAGCAGGCCAGTTTCACAATGGAGTAGTTTACACAGTAAACTTTGTGGATGGTGTTCCCACACAGCTGTAAAGGAGCAATCAGTAATATCAGAATAACAATGATAAGAATAGAGTATAACCACGTTACTGCGGTGAGAAAGACAACCTTCTTAAATGTCATGTGTGCGTTATACTGCAGAGGAGAACAGATAGCAAGATATCTGTCATAAGACATGACGGCTAAGGTGGAAAATTGCACACACACGTATGAATACACACAGAAAATCTGCAGGAAGCAAAATGAAGCAGGAACAGTGTGAATGTCAGAGAGAATCTGAGTCAGAAGGAACGGAAACAACCCTGAACTACCATACAGTTCATTTACAAACAGACTGCACAGGAACATGTACATAGGTTCATGTAAGCTCCTGTTCATACAGATAACCACGATGAGAAATACATTAGCACAAACAATTAGAATATATAAACACATAACAATCATAAAGAAGAGATATTTTAAAAGCCCAGTGTCAAAGTAGGCACTCAGAGTGAAATATGAGACCTGAGTAGAGTTCGTCTTCATCCTCTTTTCAGCTCCCAGAGTGTTTTTCAGTAGAGGAGCTATTGCTGAGGAGAAATGTAGCATTTTCATACAGACTTTCAAACTAAACCATCCAAACACACAAACAATAGTTTACATTGAAAATATACATCATAAAACGAACTGACCAAGACAAGAGGGAAGACAAGGACTATATACAGACACACTAATGACGAGACGAGGAACAGGTGAGGTGAGAGAGGAGGGAAAAGGACACGTGAGGTAATGAAGGCAAAAACACAGAGAGGGAAAGACACACAGAAACTGAAAAGCTAGAAGAGACACACAAGGGCATAGTTTTAAAATAAAATAAATCTATTTTGTCCACCCCCCCCTGGGCAACGCCATATTGGACCAAAGAGAGAAGCTTGAAAGAGCTTTAGTGGAAGAATTAAACAGCAGTAGCTCTCTGATAGCTGCCAATGCTCCAGCCCAAGCCGCAGCCCCAGCCCAGCTACCAGCCCTGCTTCCAGCCCATGCCACATCGTATACCCCAGACAAATCCCCAGTGGACCCATTCTTGGGAACCCGTCTGGCGTATAAGGTGCCCCCCTCCAGAAAGCGATGTTCCAGGCCACGTCCTGGCTCACTGAGGTCCGGCTCCCTGCTCTGCTGTTCCTTGCCGCCGCCCAGGGCTCCATCTTCACTGCTGTCCAGCGCCTCAGAGCCATGCCTGTCCATAGCCCCAGCTCCAGTGTCGGCAGCCTGCCGAGTTATCTCCATTAACGGCATGGCTGACACTCCGGCTGACACCTGTTCCTGCTCCTTCGTCTGTGGCCCGGTCGACATCTGCCAGTGGATTCCCCGTCAGTGGTCCTGCCAGCACCTGTTCCTGCTCCTCCGTCAGCTACCTGGGCCACCGACATGGAGACACCGGCAGGCACTGGCTAGACCACCAACTATGGAGCAGGAACTGGCGCTGGCAGGAATGCTGATGTAGAACCCATGGCAGGTGTCGGCCTGGGAGCCGACGGGGGGACACTTGCAGGTGTCTGCCTGGGAGCCGACGGAAGGACACTGGTAGGTGTCGGCCTGGGAGCCGAGGGAAGGACACTGGTAGGTGTCGGCCTGGAAGCCGAGGGAAGGACACTGGCAGGTGTCGGCCTGGGAGCAGAGGGAAGGACACTGGCAGGTGTTGGCCTTTGAGCTGACGGAAGGACACTTGCAGGTGTCGGCCTGGGAGCCGAGTGAGGGACACTGGCAGGTGTCGGCCTGGGAGCCGAGTGAGGGACACCTGCAGGTGTCGGCCTGGGAGCCGACGGAAGGACACTTGCAGGTGTCGGCCTGGGAGCCGACGGGGGGACACTTGCAGGTGTCGGCCTGGGAGCCGATGGAAGGACACTGGCAGGTGTCGGCCTGGGAGCCGACGGAAGGACACTTGCAGGTGTCGGCCTGGGAGCCGACGGGGGGACACTTGCAGGTGTCGGCCTGGGAGCCGACGGAAGGACACTGGCAGGTGTCGGCCTGGGAGCCGACGGGGGGACACTTGCAGGTGTCGGCCTGGGAGCCGACGGAAGGACACTGGCAGGTGTCGGCCTGGGAGCCGAGGGAAGGACACTGGCAGGTGTCGGCCTGGGAGCCGACGGAAGGACACTGGCAGGTGTCGGCCTGGGAGCCGACGGAAGGACACTGGCAGGTGTCGGCCTGGGAGCCGAGGGAAGGACACTGGCAGGTGTCGGCCTTTGAGCCGATGGAAGGACACTTGCAGGTGTCGGCCTGGGAGCCGAGTGAGGGACACTTGCAGGTGTCGGCCTGGGAGCCGACGGAAGGACACTTCCAGATGTCGGCCTGGGAGCTGACGGAAGGACACTGGCAGGTGTCGGCCTGGGAGCCAACGGGGGGACACTTGCAGGTGTCAGCCTGGGAGCCGACGGAAGGACACTGGTAGGTGTCGGCCTGGGAGCCGAGGGAAGGACACTGGTAGGTGTCGGCCTGGGAGCCGAGGGAAGGTCACTGGCAGGTGTTGGCCTTTGAGCCGACGGAAGGACACTTGCAGGTGTCGGCCTGGGAGCCGAGTGAGGGACACTGGCAGGTGTCGGCCTGGGAGCCGAGTGAGGGACACTTGCAGGTGTCGGCCTGGGAGCCGACGGAAGGACACTTGCAGGTGTCGGCCTGGGAGCCGATGGAAGGACACTGGCAGGTGTCGGCCTGGGAGCTGACGGAAGGACACTGGCAGGTGTCGGCCTGGGAGCCGACGGGGGGACACTTGCAGGTGTCGGCCTGGGAGCCGACGGAAGGACACTGGCAGGTGTCGGCCTGGGAGCCGAGGGAAGGACACTGGCAGGTGTCGGCCTGGGAGCCGACGGAAGGACACTGGCAGGTGTCGGCCTGGGAGCCGAGGGAAGGACACTGGCAGGTGTCGGCCTTTGAGCCGACGGAAGGACACTTGCAGGTGTCGGCCTGGGAGCCGAGTGAGGGACACTTGCAGGTGTCGGCCTGGGAGCCGACGGAAGGACACTTCCAGGTGTCGGCCTGGGAGCCGACGGAAGGACACTTGCAGGTGTCGGCCTGGGAGCCGACGGAAGGACACTGGCAGGTGACGGCCTGGGAGCCGAGGGAGGGACACTTGCAGGTGTCGGCCTGGGAGCCGACGGAAGGACACTTGCAGGTGTCGGCCTGACCCTTCCTCCTCTCTCTAATCTTTCCATTTACATACTTTCACAGTTGTTAATTTTAGTCAGTAGTCGTTTCATTAGTTTCATGACAAACTGAGACATTCCGGAGTTAATCACTTACACTTTGCTGCGTGTCACTCCCCCTCTCTCTCATGCTGTCATATCTCAATCTGTCCTATCAATAAAGCCATATACAGGCCAAAAAAACCAAAAAACTCTGACCCCCTGATGCATTTGGCAAGGCATCCAGGTCATCACAGGCTACAGACCAACCACCACCTCCACTCCATCCAGCGACGCCTCCTTACCTGATGAGCTCAACGACTTCTATGGCCACTTTGACAGGGACAACAAGGAGGTTGCTATCAAGGCTGGGCTCCCTGCAGACCAACAGCCCCTCACACTGTCTCCCACCAACGTGCGTGCGGCACTGAGCAGCGTTAATGCACGGAAGGCTGCTGGTCCTGATGGTGTCCCTGGACTCGTCCTCAGGGCCTGTGCTGTGCAGCTGACTGAGGTCTGGACTGACATATTCAACCTGTCACAAGCCCAAGCAGCTGTCCCCACATGCTTCAAAACCACCTCCATCATGCCGGTACCAAAACACTCCACTGCAGCGAGCCTTAATGACTTTCATCCAGTTGCACTCACCCCCATCATCACAAAGTGCTTCGAGAGATTCCATACCTGAATCCAGAACTCACTGTAGTGTGTATACATGTATTTATTTTGAAAATCAGATTTCACCTTCCTTTTCCCGAAAACTTAATTCACTGGGGTCTTAGGGTGAGGCCTCACCCTCTCCCTGTTGTGGCAGGACAACCAGTGGCCGTATACGCAAAGACAAGCTGAGTTTAAATCAGTGATCTGCCTGTGGTCTGCATCGTCTCAGCTCCTGATATCATGAACCTCACCACAGTTTAAAGACATGATATATTACATTTCTGCATTAAAACATCAGACCCTGGTTATATATTTAGTTAAGTTACAGAGAAGAGAGGGGAAAAGGGAACCAGAGTTCAAAAGTCACTGGACTTGGACACAATCAGCGCATGCTGTTGCTCATTAATGTTGCAGCTTATGTACAGTCAGTAGTCTTGCTGTTTGGCGCGCAACACAAACTGTGACGAGTAACGCTCAGTACACATTTGCTTCCCTGGAGGTGAACACACCACTAAACAACCACCACTGCTGATGAAATCTATCTTCATGACTCATTTAAAGTTTTCTTCTCTTTACATTTTCTTCGACTTCCTTCATCTCTGACTCTCTCCTGAAGATTAAGCGACAGACGGCAAGATGAAAATCACCATTACCTCGAGGAAACTGGTTGATTTTTCTAGCTTGAATATTATTGGAAACATTGGGGATAGTGTGAGAACAATCCAGCTCCAGTCAGCAGTCAACATTACAGAACATCAACACCCAACAATGGAGGTCAACTCTGGATCACTGCTGCAGTCAGCCTGATAAATCCACTTTTTAATCCAAGAAGTTAAAAAGTAATCACTGAGCCCTCCTCCAGTCCGTAAACAGCTCAGGATCAGAACAGAATCTGAGGAGACTCTGGGTGTTTACTCCTTCAGGAGGTCTGGATCTGCATCCCACACTTTTGCCAGTTCTGAGCAGCAGTTACCGCCACGCCCAGCCCACACATACACCCGGTAAAAGATTTTTGTTTTGATAAAGAAGTTACATATTGGAGGCTTAATGTGCAAAACAATTAACTTTACTTAGCTGCCCAGCCAAATTTTCAAATATATGTTCTACAAAGTCAGCTCTATTCAGAGCATCAGTTATAAATCGATCAGTATCAGCTGGATGTTTCTGTGACGAGGTCAGCTGCTGTGGGCGTTCACTGAACTGAAAAGATTAAAAGAAGCAGAGCTTCGGCTCAGTTAGGAGGGATTGGCTGAATGTATGTTAAATATTATTCATATGTACTTTATGTGTTATTGTTACCCTCAAACCAACCATCATTAATTAACCTCTACGCACTTTTTGTTTTTCACACTTGATGCTTACTTTGACACTGGTCTTATGAAATATTTACTTTTCATGATTATTATGTTATTATATGTCTTAATCTTCTGTTCCAACCTTCTGCTAAGCTCAAGCTTCAAAAATCTATAACACAAAGAAACAGTTACCACAATTTACTGTCAATGAATGAATGAATGAATGAAGGTGTAATAATTACTCTGTATTTGTTGTTTGTTTCAACATCGCATGCAAAACAAAAGTTAACATTTTATTTTGATTAGTTTGTGCTCTGAGCAGCTCTATGGTCACTTTACAAGCCAAAACCAGGATGAAGACAAACTCTACTCAGGTCTCATATTTCACTCTGAGTGCCTACTTTGACACTGGGCTTTTAAAATATCTCTACTTTATGATTATTTTATCTCTATATATTTTAATCATTTGTTCCAACCTTCTGCTCATCGTGGTTATCTGTATGAACAGGAGCTTACATGAACCTATGTACATGTTCCTGTGCAGTCTGTTTGTAAATGAACTGTTTGGTAGTTCAGGGTTGTTTCCGTTCCTTCTGACTCAGATTCTCTCTGACATTCACACTGTTTCTGCTTCATTTTGTTTCCTGCAGATTTACTGTTTGCATTCGTATGGCACTGTGGAATTTGCAAATTTATCCATCATGTCTTACGACAGATATCTTGCTATCTGTTGTCCTCTACAATATAACATGTATATGACATGTAAGAAGGTTGCCTTGCTCATTGCTGTAACATGGTTATACTCTTTTCTGGCAGTTGTTGTTCCAGTATCTCTGAGTTTCTCCTTACAGCTGTGTGAGAACACCATCCACAAAGTGTACTGTGACAACTACTCCATCGTCAGACTGGCCTGCTCCGACACCAGAGTGAATAACATTTTTGGACTTATTATCACTAGTCTCACAGTCTTTGGTCTTCTAACTTTAATTCTCTACACGTACATGAGGATCCTTAAAGTTTGTTTCTCTGGCTCTAAACAGACGAGACAGAAAGCCGTCAGTACCTGCACACCTCACATCGCTTGTCTGATCAACTTTACTTTTGGGGCTTGTTTTGAAATATTACAGAGCAGGTTTGATATGAAAAGTGTATCTAATATACTGAGAATTTTCTTGTCATTATACTGGCTCACATGCCAACCGCTCTTTAACCCCATGCTATATGGACTGAAAATGTCTAAAATCCATTCTATATGTAAAAGTTTGTTTGGTTTGAAAGTGTGGAGCATCTAAAAATCTGTCCAGCTTTTGCATTTTTCTTTTTCCATTTTGTTTAAAGTTGCAGTAAAAACAAAAATGTAGACTGTTTTTCTAGCCACAGGAAGGTTGTATGTTTTAAAGGTTCACTTCACTTTTTGGAGAGCTTGGGCTCAATTGGGAACTGGCAGCTGTAAGGGAAATCTGAACTGAAAGCACTGAACTGAATAACCTAAATTAATTATTCCTTCTTGTATAACTACTGATTTTTGCGTATGAAACATGTTTTAGTCCAGGAGAGGAAAACGACCCTATCTGAATTGTCTTAACAAACATGAAAGTGGCCATAGACCGTTGATGTGACTCTGACTTTGCTGTCTCACTCTGCTGATTTTGTTTATTGACCTTGTCTATTGCTTAGTATTATTTGTTAGGTAATTTTCCATGATTTCCTGATGTTGAAATATTCAAAGCTTGGTCAAGTTGAGCATGTTTATTCTCTCACCAGGAAATTATAAGAATTTCCACCACAACAGCCATTGAAATGTATCTACAATAGAGATATGTTGTATATCATTAAACATATCAGTAAACACATCTATGAAAAGAGATTGCAGCTTTAGTTTTCTGTGTTAATTGTGTTTTACATGTGTGAAGTTGGGCCACTTAGGCCACTGTAGCTAACTTGTTAGCTCAAGCAGCAGTGCAGCTAGCAGTCTTAACTGGGAGCTCTGTGTTGTATAATAAAAAAAGACGGGCCAGGGCTAGCTGGACTACAATAGATTTACATTTACATTTAGGGCATTTAACAGATGCTTTTTTCCAAAGCGACATACAATTACAAAGTACATTTGTTACAAGAAAGAAACCACGACATCACCGTCGATAGAGTAAAAAAGAAAAACTAGAAACAATTTTCAAACCCTCACCTGAGCATCGTAGCTGCTATTTATCAAAGATACCTTAAGTACATAAGTGCTATGATTTAAGTGCTAAGGATAAGAACATACAAGTGCATTAATGTTTTTTTTTGTTGTTGTTTTTTTGTGGGGGGTGAGAGGGAGTCAAGCTTTGCGGGGTCCAGGTGAAATCTGATCAAATTAGTCTTTTGCGGAAGATGGCGAGTGACTCTGCTGTCCTGAGGCGCTGGAACAGAGTTGTGTGCAGTCCAGCCAAGAGGGAGTTGCTGTAGTTCAGGCGGGAGATGACCAGCGCTTGGACCAGGTGTTGCGTTGAGTCCTTTGTGAGGAAAGACCAGATCCTGCGGATGTTGTAGAGGGCAAATCTGTAGGATCGGGCCACATGTCTTATCATGTTCAGTATACTACCTGTCAGTACACTACCTATACATAACTGAACAACATAAATCCACACTGTAAATAATATAATGTATATATATACTTAAATATATATTTATAATAGTGTGGATGTCTGAACAATTTACTTACTTATTTACTTATTTAATTTTTGTACTATTCTTAACTTACTCTTCTTTGTTGTTGTTGTTCTTTTTTAGTTGAATGTTTGATAGGTTTGTGTTTATGTTCATGTTTACGTCTCTTTACATTGTGAGCAAAGAAAAAAATGGAGTCACATTCCTTGTATGTGTTCACATACTTGGCCAATAAAGCTGATTCTGATTCAGTAGTGATGTTGGAGACGCAGGACATTCTGTTGTTAAAGATTATGTCCAGGTTCCTCGCAGCTGATGAAGGTGATACCGTGACGTAGGGGTGGTCGATACTGCAAATTTTACCAAGTAATTACAGGGCCAGTATTACCGATACTGATACCGATACGATACTTTATGCTTGAAAATTCCTGATCAATGATTGATTTTGTACTTTTGCCCTTAATTAGTTGATCATGATTATGATAATAATAAAACACAGGTCAAAGATTTTAGCCAAATAAGAAAATAATGTTTATTAAACCAAGTTGCAAACATGAACACTGCAAAACTGGAGAATAAATATAAAATATTTTGTTTGTGAACAATGTAACAATATATTACACTTAAATTGGCAGCAAATTATGACAGCTGGATTAGAATGTATTGAATACGGATATTCAAATGCTGAATGGAAATTTTTACAATTTCTACAGAGCACTTTCAATGTGAATAGAAAGCAGCAATAGAAAATGGCTCAAGGTGGCAGTTAATAACCTAAAAGATTTTGGTTAATCAAACGGGTTATAAATTGGATTGATAAATCAATTCTCACCACACTGCAATTGTTTGTAAGTACAAATCAGCGTCCACTCCTGTAGTAGACTAGTGGTTCAATGTAAAGACTTTTGGCTAAAGGCTTCAAGATGTTAATGAAATGTTTTTTACACCAGCCAAATTATGCTGAAATTAATATTGCGCAATCAAATTAATTAATGATTGCCAACAGTACACTGCCCCACACGGGGCGCCAAATGAGGTCCACACATGTTTTTAACAGATTTTTCACACCGTCTACAGACTCAGCTGATCTGATTGGAGGGTGTCATGAGAGAAGAGCAGTCACCCTTTTTGTTAGACAAGCACATTGAATTACCAAGAGGTTCTGACTGGATGACCTGAGAGGCCGGTCAGTGATGTATGTGGTCAGAACTTTAGAGATGTGGGCAGGCGCTGTTGAAGCGCCTTGCAAGAGGTTAAAATGATCTTTAAATGAATTCTAAGCTTAACTGTGCAGAGAGGCTCAGATCGGTGTGTTATGGGAGCCACTTCCAGTTAACAGCCTCACTGCTGCATTCTGTACAAGCTGAAGTTGAGCCTGGGCAGTTTGATTAAGACAAGTAAAAAGTGGATTACAGAAATCGAGATGAGAGAACTTGAATGTGTAAATGATAAATTCAAAGTTTGAGGTGCTGATCAGATTTTTTAAATGTTTCTTCATTGAAAGAAACAGGATTGAACCAGTCTACTGATGTTATGGTCAAATTTCAGGAGAGGATCAAATATGACTCCAAGATTTCTGGTGTGAAGTTTTGGACCAAGAGCAGTTTTGAAGAGTGTATAAGTTAGAATAATCATTTAGTTTTATAGAGAAATATAACTGTGTGTCACTGACGTAACATTAATAAGATATACAGCCACACTGAGCTATAATCTGGCTCAGGGGCAGCATATACAGAAAAAAAGGGGATGGTACCCTGAGGCACCCCTTATGTCAGTGGAGCAGATGATGACACAAAATTGCCCATTGAAACAAAAACCTCTGTTTAGGAAATAAAATTCTAGCACTTTCCCTGAGATGCCTACTTATGAATCAATCGATTGATGAGGGATTTGTGGTCAGTTGTGTCAAATGAAGTGCTAACGTCAAGAAGAACCAAGATGGAAGGTTCTTCCCTATCGGAGTCAAAGCTGTTACTAACTCTTCACAAAGCTCTTTCTGTACTGTGTTTTTGTTGAAAACCAGATTCAAATTTACCAAAAATATCGTTTCACTTAACAACACTTTTTTCAAGGATTTTTTAGATAAATGGTCATTTTGAAATCCGTTGAAAATTATTCAGATTTAATTAGTCAAGACGGGACTTACAAGTGTTCTGGGACACAGCCAGAAGTGATGGATAGGTTGGTAATTGCGAGAATACTGGGATACAGTAAAACATAAAACTGGGATACATAAAACCTGTTGACAGAGCGGGATGACCTCAGCTCCTCTGGCAGGACCACAGACACTAAAGTACGTTAACACATGGAAACACCAGAATCCCGCAGCAGACTGTTATTTGTAGACTTTACATCAGTGTTCAACACACTGCTGCTACTTCGCTTCATGCAGACGTTGGTACGTGTGTTTTATCTGCCCAGCTTGTTTTATGGATATTGGACTCCTTGACTGATGGAGACTTTCTGTAAATGTCGTTTCTGAGTGTCTGCAGCCACAGGTTCACCGTAAGAGTGCACTCCTTCACTCTCACCTTTGGCTACACTGATGAGTGCAGGAGCAGCTTCTGGTTCAATACGCCGTCCTCCTCCCTGGATCAGAACCAGACCACAGGAAGGCTCGTACTGGTTTTATATCTTGGTGTCATCATTTCTTGGACTCAGATGGTCCATCTGGTATTTCTATGGTATATCTAAACTCAAGGAAGTGATTATTGATTTGCAGTGTTGGGGTAACACGTTTTAGTAATATATATATTTTAAGCTGTAACAGAGTAATATAGCACATTACTATTAATGTTTCAGTAACATATTAATTCAGTTATGTCATGTAACGCGATACAAACTCACTGACCGAAGTGAAGCGTTTATCGTTATTTTTGTCAGAACCTATCCACACCAGCATGAGCATATTAATGGTCATGTTGGTGTGGCCTGTAAGTTCTGTGTTCAGTCTCTGTGTGACTAAAATTAGCCGTATTTCATAGCCTAATGATGAAGTCTGATCCTCCGAGCGCACTCTTAATTTACATTCTTGAATCACACCATGCGTTCCGTGTTCTGTGGAATAAATAAAAAGAAGAGATGTTCGACTTGTCATGTCATTATAAAAGCTATCTGTTCTGTTGTCTGTTGTTTTTCTATGACTGAGCCTTCAATTAAAAATACTTATCTCATAATCTCAGACTGTGACCCTCCGTCTGCTCATGACTGAGTCCAAGACCAGCTGTTTCTTTGTTCTATCGAGGTTACATGAATATAATAATCATGGGTGCCGCCAGGGGGGGAAAGGTAAGAACGATTCCAAGGGCCCGGCACTCACAGGGGGCCCTTTGAGACATGGGCAACCTGTACAAGGGCCCAACTAGATTTTTTTTCATGGGGCCCAAAATCCCTGGCGGTGCCCCTGATAATAATACTAATATAATGACAATGATATTGTTATGTGATATATTACTACAAAATGAAGGTAACTAGTAAATGTAATACATTACATTTTGAAGTAACACTGCTGATTTAAGATGTGTGTGTGTGTGTTTGAAAAAAGTGACAACGACAACGAATATAAATCACTGTGTTTAGTTCGGTACCATCGCAGTTACAAGAAATATAAGAACAGTGTGATTTGTAGGACGCTGGGAACATCGTTCATGTCAAACTTAGTCCGAGCTGATAATCTGCTCTCATCACTGATTGGCCGCTGCAGTGCGATGTTGGGTTGAGTTTTTCCGAAGTAGGTTTGGACTCAACAGTTCTGCAGACGTGGTGGCTTTGTTGTTGTTCTTGGGGACCCCTGCGGTCCTCACTGCCCACGCATTACCCTCGCTACAATGAACGAACCGCTCCGACTGGTGTTTTCGCTGCAGTGTACATTGGGCTCAGATTCTGGCTGGGACAACTTTCCTCTCAGGACACTTTACATCCTTGCTATAAATGAAAGACATGCACAGTCCATCTGGAAAACTTGTCTTTGGGAGTCTGCTGTTGATGTCATCATTCTTACTAAAGGGAAAGGACAAACTTCAGTGTGTGTCCGTCCTGAGGTGATGTCACAGCGGTCTGAGGGGAGGTCATTATGGGCCTCAGCCCTCTGTGGACCAGTTAAACCAGTGCTGAGGTCTGCTCAGGCTGATTGGTCTCACTGGTTAACAACTCTGACAGTAATTTGCTTCAGAGGGAATTAGTGGAAACTGTGACTAATGTGAAGACGCCTCAGAGACAAACATGTTGACATGCTGAGGTGACCTTTGACCTGAGGGACACCAGCAGCTCTGTGCTGCTTCAGCATGAACGTTCACTGAGAATAAACTCAGCTTGTTCCAGTGTTTTCTATTCTTGAGTATCATTTTAGATGTTTTATGACAAGTTTGCACCAGTCTGCTGTTGCTCCTGTTGAGTTGATGAGCTAAAACATTAAAGATGTCGTCTTCTACTGTATTCAAGAGCAAATTATCATGTGTTGCTCTATTTATGATTCACAAAGTATCCACACTTGTATGAAATCAGGTTTGTAAAGTGTTTTTACTAGTTAGATGTCAGAAGGAATCAGAGGCATGTCGGACATTTCATCATCAGAACTCGTTACTACAGTAGAAAAAACTAGTGCAAAATTCATGCACATGATATTTTCAAAAATAGCTCATTAAAATCCACTGAAGACATCATGAGTGTCGACACGAGTGGATCCATCAGTTCATGTGTTTCCTCCAGTCGACAACATCCTCTTACACATGACGCGGATGTTGGACATGTTCAGTCCGTACATCACAGGGTTAAAGAGCGGCTGGCAGGTCAGGAAGTACAGCGATAAAACAATGTGTAACACACTGTGCACACCTTTCATATCAAACCTGCTCTGTAATATTTCAAAACAAACCCCAAAAGAGAAGTTGATCAGAGAAGCGATGTGAGGTGTGCAGGTACTGACGGCTTTCTGTCTCGTCTGTTTAGAGCCAGAGAAACAAACTTTAAGGATCCTCATGTACGTGTAGAGAATTAAAGTTAGAGGACCAAAGACAAAGAAGGCACTAACACTCAGTCCATAGATGTTATTGACTCTGGTGTCGGAGCAGGCCAGTTTCACAATGGAGTAGTTTACACAGTAAACTTTGTGGATGGTGTTCCCACACAGCTGTAAAGAGGCGCTCAAACATGTTGTCATAGAAACAGCAACAAAAGAAGGCAGCCATGTTACTGCGATGAGCAGGACAACCTTACCAGATGTCATGTGTGCGTTATACTGCAGAGGAGAACAGATAGCAAGATATCTGTCATAAGACATGACGGCTAAGGTGGAAAATTGTACACACACGTATGAATACACACAGAAAATCTGCAGGAAACAAAGAGAAGCAGAAACAGTGTGAATGTCAGAGAGAATCTGAAGCAGAAGGAACGGAAACAACCCTGAACTACCATACAGTTCATTTACAAACAGACTGCACAGGAACATGTACATAGGTTCATGTAAGCTCCTGTTCATACAGATAACCACGATGAGCAGAAGGTTGGCACTGACTATCAAAATATATAAACACATAACTATCATGAAGTAGAGATATTTTAAAAGCCCAGTGTCAAAGAAGGCACTCAGAGTGAAATATGAGACCTGAGTAGAGTTCGTCTTCATCCTGGTTTTGGCTTGTTCAGTGATCACAGAGCTGCTCAGAACACAAACTAAGCAAACGAGTTCATGTTGGGAACAGATCTGGAAACTTTTAACTTTTCTTTTGCATGCGATGTTCAAACAAACAACAAACACAGAGACGCTTCATTCATTCATTCATGGGCAGTAAATTGTAGTAACTGTTTCTTTGTGTTATAGATTTCTGAAGCTTAAGTAGTTTAAACATATAATATATTCTTCCTGTAAAGAATCGCAGTCATGACAGAGTCCTTAAACCTGATTTCAGGTCAGCAGGCAGGTCACTGACAGGTGAGTGCAGCTCTGCAGCAGGTCTCCCCTCCTGAGCTGAAACTCTGCTCCTACTTCTTTTTAACTTTTCTTACAAGGGACACCCACATCAGCACCGCCTCGTCCCAGAGGGCCGACAGGCTGCTACTGGTTACATCAGTACCAACATTTAATCTGCTCTGCATACGTGATGACTGACTGTCGTGTTTGTGCACTTTGGCCTGTCGGAACCTTCCCAACAAATGAAGGCACCTCTGATCCCCTCTGGACGTTATCACAGTTCTGTTCATCTCTCCCCAGGAGGTGGACGATCAGGGCCAGCTCTCCTGGCAGGGTGTCTGACCAAAACTGACCCCAGACACGAAAAACCAAGATTCAAAAGTCTGATGAAGGGACAGTGTCATCATGTCCTATTTAGAAAGACTGAAACATGGAGTGAATCTGGTGTTGTTGGATCAGATGTCATGGAAAGCTGCTGGATAGACTGAAAGGTCTTCACCTCTGATCTCCAGAGGAGCCTTCATGAAGCCACGGAGGTGCAGTGGAGGTGTTTGGTGGAGGTGTTTGGTGGAGGTGTTTGGTGGACTGTGGTGGCCTAGCGCTCCTATTGGCCAGCCGCCACTGCTCTTAACTTTAATCCATCTAATCTATCACCTGTTTCGACATCATGTCTCCGTCTGAATGAGCTGAGTCTAAACTAAATGAGATCTGAAGATGTAGAAGCTGAACAGAAGCTCACGTTGACTCTGAGCCGGCTCAGTACTGAGGTTCTGTGAGGACCAGGTTTCTCTCAGTGAGATGAACTTGATGCTGGATTTCCTGATCTTCAGGTACAGAGCAGCTTTAATGGCAGCTACAAAGCAACGCCACATAAAGATAACAACAGGCATAACTACAATCGACCACTAAGCAGTTCTTACAAAGCGCTCAGACAGCTGGTTCATCGTTGAGGCCCAGTTTGAGGCCCAGCAGCAGGACGGTGCTGTTACAGAGGTCCACTGTGGCTGAGGAATCTGGGGTGGAGGTCCGATCTTCACGGGCCTGTATCTCTAAACTACTGTGGCAGCTACAGCTCGATGTGTGGTGAGTCCTCGTCAGAGCGGCTGCAGAGACACCACGTGGACACGGAGGAGTTCATCACTGGCTCTATTTTCTGATGGAAGAAGACTGTGTGGACGTCAGGACGACCGGCCCAGTCGTCCTCCAGCAGCACGTCTCAACAACACCGAGAAGTTTAACATGTCATCTGTCTCAGCAGACTGTTTATACTCATGTATCTGCTGTAGCGTGTGCTGGTTGAGATCCTGACCCAGCAAACATCACACAGGTCCAACAGACTGTTCACTGTGTTAAAGTGAGGAAGACTACAGGCTCTTCATCAAAGCCTGCTGTCTGCGGGCTGACGCCTGATGGAGGACAAGGAAAAGTTTTCTGAAAACTTTTTGCTGTTACATCATCTTTCAGTGTGTGTCCATCCTGAGGTGATGTCACAGCGGTCTGAGGGGAGGTCATTATGGGCCTCAGCCCTCTGTGGACCAGTTAAACCAGTGCTGAGGTCTGCTCAGGCTGATTGGTCTCACTGGTTAACAGCTCTGACAGTAATTTGCTTCAGAGGGAATTAGTGGAGACTGTGACTAATGTGAAGACGCCTCAGAGACAAACATGTTGACATGCTGAGGTGACCTTTGACCTGAGGGACACCAGCAGCTCTGTGCTGCTTCAACATGACATTAACATCTATTGATCTATCTATCTATCTATCTATCTATCTATCTATCTATCTATCTATCTATCTATCTATCTATCTATCTATCTATCTATCTATCTATCTATTCATCGATCTATCGATCGATCTGTACATGTCAGCTGTGTGATGCTGAGAGAAGTGCTGACACGTGTTTCACCGTGAACAGTAACAATCCAGCCACTTCATCATTAGTAGAAACTTGTTTCATTTATTCATGTAAACTTTATGTTGACAGTTATTTTGGTAGTTTTCATGATAGAGGAAATAAAAAGTGACTTGAGTCAGTCGTCAGTCAAACACTGGAGAATAATTTATTAGCTGACATAAGCCGATGTCTCAAAGCAGTGAAGAGATCCTCTTCACACATTTACATTTACATCGAGAGCATTTAGAAGACTTACAATAAGTACGTTTTTCACAAGAGAGAAAACAGACATCACATAAAAATAAATATAGAAACAATTGTCAAGCCGCCATCTGAGGATCATATCTGCTATTTGAAGCGCTGTGATAGAAGTGCTGAAGATACGAAAATACAAGATCATACATTGGGGGGATGCAGAGGTGAAGTCTGAACTTGAGGAGTTCGTTCCACCACTGAGGCTCCAGAACAGACAAGAGTCGCGACTTTGTGACCTTTGTTTGCTCTCAGTGATGGCGGTACGAGCCGGCCGCTGATGTAGCAGAGTGCAGTGCTCTCTCTGGGCCGTGTGGGCTGACCAGGGTTTGGAGGTAGACGGGTGCAGTTCTGTTGACGGCCTTAGAGGCCAGAACCATCATCTGGAATCAGATGCGGGCCACAACAGGAAGCCAGTGGAGGTCACGGAGGAGGCGGGTCACATGGGAGAACTTGGGTAGATTGTAAACGAGGCGCGCTGCAGCGTTCTGGATACGCTGCAGTGGTTCAGTCTCAGAGGCTGAGAGTCCAGCCAAGAGGGAGTTACTGTAGTCCAGGAGGGAGATGACCAGAGCCTGGACTAGGAGTCGTGCTGTGTCCTCCGTGAGGAAAGACCGGATCCTGCAGATGTTGTAGAGGGCAAATCTGCAGGATCGGGCCACAGCAGTGATGTTGGGGGGGCAGGACAGTCTGTCGTCCAGGATCAGGCCCAGGTTTCGTTGCCACCGATGAAAGCGATACCGTGACATCCTCGACAGTGACTGACAGGTCCATGTGAGGGCAGTCTGTCCCCGGGATGAAGAGGAGTCCAGGTTTACTCAGGTACAAACACCCACCAACCACTGAAACCTGCTCAAGGTTCCTCAGACTAGAGAGCATGAAGGACGGCCTCATATCTCCACAAACACTCATGACAGCTCAGCAGCCACAGAGACAGAAGATTCCCTCACACAGTGAAACTCTTCTCACTGTCTTCCATCTGTGTGAGCTGTTCCTGCAGCTGTGACTACCAGCAGCTCCTCAGGACTCTGTTTCCTGCAGGACTCAGTCTGCTGCACTTTGAGAGCAACATTAAGATGCTACGTCATAATTAACATGGACATTAATCACAAATAGTAGATTATATCAAATAGACAACACTGCTGCCAGGTTGTAGTCTTTAGTCCAGAGCTGTTTCTGAACCTGGACCTGTTTTAAAACTGTCCCTGTGAGGAGGACCATGAGGCCGACAGAGAGCTGCAGGATGACTCATGATTGTAGCTAACTGCAGTTAGCATCACTCTGGTTCCTCTGTGGGATTATTGAACTGGATTCTGGATTATTACAGATAACAATCTGAAGGTTCTGACCCGTCCAGGTTCTGTTGATCCAGATAATCTCCACAGATGAACTCCACTCTGTGATGTGTGAAGCTAAATTAAATGTGTAGCAGTAAGAAGCTAATGCTAGGCTACAAACAGACGACATCACGGTCACATGACTGAAACGTCTCCACCACTAAGAGTCTTACTGCACAATCACTATCCAGGTTTTCTATAAACTGATCAGTGTAAAGTTGTAAAGTCAGAGTTTGAACAGTGTGTAACTAAAGTGGCTGTACAGACGGACTAGTGAGTCGATGAGTCTCCGTGTTCGCTGTGAGGACGTTTAATGTCCCCGACAACCTCTGTAGTCTCATTCAGACACTCGTTAGCAACCGCTAACTGTTTCTAACACATGAAGAGCTTCAGGATTAAACTGTGGGACATTTAATGATGATTTAATATGTTCAGCCTGTGGTGACCTCACAGCTTATTACACACATTCACCTGAAAACACATTGAACACAGGACAGGAAGTGCTAGCATGCTAACATGCTAACTGATTTCTGGGTTCAGGACTACAGACTGCAGCTCTGTGTATTATTGCGTATATAGACAATTCAGTCTAAACAACAACCATGACGATAACAGATAACAGCTTCACTCTGATAAAAACTGCTGAGGAGAAACAGAAACCCTGAAGAGAGTTTTACTATCGACGGTGATGTCGTGGTTTCTCTCTTGTGACAAATGTACTTGTTGTAAGTTGCTTTGGATAAAAGCTGCTAAATGTCCCCAATGTTAATGTAATGTAATGTAAATATATTTAATTTACTTTTGTTGGTTTGAAATCGATGGTGGGACAGGTTCCTGCAGAGGGGCGGGGCCTCAGCGTCCTGTGCTCGCTCTTCACCTGTGTGTGCAGGTTTCAGGTGCATAAGAGGAGCTGCTGGCTGCTGTCACCTGTCAGGTGTTACCTGTGATGTGTTGTTGTCTCTGACAGGTTCTCTGACTCTGGCTCATCTTGTTGAAGCAGCTGTTTGATGTTTTCTCTCCTCTCACTTTAATAACCGATGTTTTAATTCAACGTTGAAGCTAATTTAACTCGACAGGACGGTGACTGTGTCTGTGTGACTCTGATTGGTTGACAATGAACAGATGTGATTTCTTTATTGATTGTGTCGTTGTTCAGGTTGTTACTGCTGTTGAAATGCTGACTCTTGAGTGAAACCTGGTTCTTGCTGGTCTCAGCGGGTCTCATGTGTCTGAAGCTTGAGTGATTCTGATGTTTCCCTGTCAAATCTCCTCCAACACAAACAGCTGGTGTCTGTCAGTGATGTGGATGTTTCGGTCTGCAGGTCTCTGATGGTGTTGTTACATTGTGTTCACTGACTGTTGACATTCATATGTAGAGATGTGCAGGACTGAGCTGGATGTGTGTTCAGACGTGTCGGTGCTGCTGGTGAGCAGCTGCTTGTTGTGTCTGCAGGCTCGTCTCGCTGCTGTCTGCTCGTCTGGGTTTAAATTCATTTAAAGCTGTTTCAACATTTTCATCAAGCGTCCTCTGATATGAGTCTGGTGCTGTGAGGATGTTTAGTGTGTTGTAGTGACCTGTAGCTGCACACCTGCTGCTGCTCCATCACTCACCTGACTGTACTGTGAATGAGCGGCGTCCTCTCAGCTGACATGCAGAATCACTCTGAGTTGGTGTTGGTGCTGCAGGGTCTGAACGACTCTCTGACAAACCGTCACCTTTACTTCTCTCTCGCTCTGACGTCGTACCTCTTCACCATCTTTGTCAACCTGACGCTGGTGGTCACCGTCTGTGTGGAGCGAACTCTCCACGAGCCGCTCTACATCTTCCTGTGTAACCTGTGTTTGAACGGCATCTTTGGAGCTTCGAGTTTCTACCCGAAGCTGCTTCACGACCTTCTGGCCGACTCTCACGTCATCACGTACACCGGCTGTCTGACTCAGATCTTTGTGGTTTACAGTTATGTCTTCTGTGAGTTCACCAGTCTGACCGTCATGGCGTACGACCGCTACCTGGCCATCTGTAGGCCGCTGCAGTACCAGACGCTGATGACGATGCAGAAGGTGGCCCAGCTGCTGTTTCTCACCTGGAGCTTCTCCCTCCTGGAGTCGTTGGTGGGCATCACCCTGACGGCCCAGCTGCCGCTCTGCGGACGCCACGTGTCCAAGATCTTCTGCACTAACTGGGAGGTGGTGAAGCTGTCGTGCTCCGACACGACCCTCAACAACATCTATGGCTTTGTGCTCACATTCTCGCACCTGTCACAGACCGGACTCATCCTGGTGTCCTACACGCACCTGGTCCGAGCCTCGCTCAAGATGCAGTCTGACCGCAGGAAGTTCGTCCAGACGTGTCTGCCGCACCTCATCACGCTGTTGGTCTTCACCAGCTCGCTGCTGTTCGACATCATGTACTCTCGTTATGGCAGTGGGGGAACGCTGCAGGTGCTGCAGAACGCGCTGGCTGCAGAGTTCCTGGTCGTCCCGCCCCTCATCAACCCCATCATCTACGGCATCAACCTGCATCAGATCAGGTCCAGGATGTTCAGCAACTTCACCCACAAACTGGACGTCTCCAAACCACGTTCATGACTAACACACTGACATTAATATGAACTGCTGCCATCAAACTGAGACAGTCTGACTGAAACAGCCACAAGTCTTTCACATGAACGTCTCCTCACAATATAATATAATAATATAATATAATAATAAGTTACTTGATGACATCACAGGAAGTCCTTCATGTAGAGAAAGACAAAATAAAGTTGTTTTAGATGGTTTATGCTTCAGTAGAAGTTTAGTAACATCATTGATTAATAATGAAGTTAATGATTAAAGTCAACAGATTAATCTGAACAAGTCACAGAAATATCATGTTGGAGTGTAAAGATGATCGTCATGTTTGAGTTCGATGAACTTGTTTTACTGTTTTATTCAATAACTTTGTTGTTTTACTCCTGAAAGCTGCTAAAAAATAGAGCAGACAAAATAATTCCTATGTATTTATTCATATTTATTAACAGACTGTGGAGTTCACGGAGGCTGTAATAAGAGACGGGCAATAAAATACTACAAGAATAAAGTTCTATGTTTCTGTTAGTGATCTTTAAACATTTGTATGAGAAAAATTTTTTATGAGAAATATTTCAGAATAATGAAGTTCCTGAAGAGGAAACCTGAGAGACGAAGAGTTCGAACATTTCAGAGACACAAAAAATGACTGTAAATCAAAACACTTTATAAACAGAACAACTGCACTTTTCATGAGAAGAAGTCGACTTCCTGGTTCCTTTTTCTCTGATTTAATTCAACTGTTTGTTGAGCAAAGCAGCAAAACGTCCTCAAAAAGAATTAACACAAAAACACATCATACAGACTTTGTAGAGTTTTTATTGGTGATTGTCAGAGAGCCGCACGAGCAGAAGCTTTATTTGTTTCATGACCGTAAAACTACTAACAGCAACGTCAGTCTGAGAAGATTCAACAGACAGCTGAGCAACCCTTCAACACAACAACAACAACACAACAACACAACACAACAACTGACGCCATCATCAGCATCAACTGTCACATAAATATCTTTCATCTCTGCCAGTATAAAAATAAATAACATCCAGCTTCAACATGAACGACACAAAGAGAACATACCAGCAGCTGTTTGGTTAAAGGGACAGTCCCCCCTTAATACACATGTGGATTTAAAGGCACAGGAGGACTGTCCCTTTAAATCCACATGTGTAAGTTCAGTGACCCGATGAGTCAACGTGACGTCTTCAAATGTCTCGTTTTGCTCAAACTGTTTGAGATTCAGTCAATTAAAGCTGGAACAAGTTTTGGCTTTTTACAGCAACAAAAAAAGACTCAAACAATCGATCGATGATCAATATTGTTGAAAACTCATTTCTTGTCATCACTACAAACAACATCATCTTTTGTCCTATCACAGTTATTTTCAGCCCAACAGGAAGTGTTTGGACACTAAAACTTAAATATGTCAACTTATGATTTATGATCAGATTTATTCTGTGTCTCATGATGAAACATAAAAGAAATAATAGAAATCTAACAAGACATTTATTCACTTATTTCTGTTTTGTCGTTGATGAACTTCCAGATTTAATATTTTTAAACTTTTTAGTGTTTGAAAACAAATATGTAGTTAGTTTCTATGAAAATACTTCTGAAAATACTTCAATGATCCTGCAGCTGTTCAGCATCTGTCCTGTGAACCAATCACATTCAGAGACGCACCGTCACTGTCCTGTTTACCCATCATGCTCTCTGCTGTGTGATGATGACTGGAGGACACACCGACAACTTAACATCCACGTTTGTTACTGATGTGCGCTCTACTGACAGGATGTGACATCAATGACAGAAACAGCCATAGGAGGCGGAGCTAAACACAGCGGCGAATCAGGTTGTTCCTCTCGGGCTCCAGGAACTCCTCCACCAGAGCAGCGGTGATCTTCAGGAGCTCCTCCTCCAGATGAGACACCTGGCTGCAACACAGAGTGATGATGTCAGCGAGGTCACGCCCACACCATGATGTCATTTTACACGGTCACGCCCACAAAACCAGTTTCCAAGGAAATATTTTTTATCAGGCTTATTTTTCTAATTTTCTTTGACTGCAGAAAAACAATGGTAAAGAAAGTGCGTGTGTGTGCGTGTGTGTGTGTGTTGTGTACGCACAGTATCACAGTCAGCTCACCTGTTCCCAGGTGCGGCGCAGTACTCTGTGTAGAACTTGATTTTGGGTTCGGTGCCGCTGGTTCTCAGCGTGGCCACGATGCCGTTCTGCAGACTGAAGGTGATCATCTGACTGCTCTTTGACACAGGAAGTACCTACACACACACACACACACACACACACACACACACACAAAAGTAACTAAATACATCCATTACAGTACTTTCTTTCTCATATTTAACCGACGTTGTACTTTTACTGCAGAGTGAAAACATCGAGTCATGAACACAGAGACGAGTGAGCAGCCTGTTAGTCAAAGCGTCCAATCAGGACGGATTATTCAAATGTTCCTGATTGGTTGACAGTAAAATACCAGCCGTTTAAATTTGCAACAACACAGAGACTTTGCTGTTCTTCGTCTGCACGTCTTACAGATTTGAGGTCAGGCTGGCTGCTGTCGTATCCCGTGGTAACGTCTCTGACGTGGACAATCCGGACGCCACCGCACGTCTTTGGGTACGACCCGTCACCGTCAAAGTTTCTGATCCGTCTGAAGATCTTCTGGATGGTGGGGGGGTCATTACAGATGACGTAGGAGGTTTTGGACACATGATAACCATACCTGGCGACAGGAAGTCACAAGAGACACAACTGTCAAAATAAGAGAGAGAAAGACGCTGACACTTTGTAAATTTACTGTCAACTTTCTAACAAGTCAGGAAACTTTTTCAAGAACCTTTAAAACTGAGACTGAACCGGTCGGGTTCTTTAACCTGAACACTGAAGGAACAACAACTGAAGACAGGTGTTTGCTGCCCTCTGGTGGTGAAAATGATGCTGTGCAGCCTCAACCACATTTAAAAATTCATTCCGATATTAAAAATGAGACTAAACTAAATGAAATGTTGAATTTAAAGTTAAAGAGGAACACTATGTTTATACATCCACGTGTTTATTAGTTTGTTGTGTTATAGAAACAGTTGCTGTTCACGTCTCCCTGCTCTCACATCATCACTCACGTCTGGTAGATGTTGTGCAGTTGTTGGTTCAGACTCAGGTTCTTGTTGTGGAGGTAAGCAGCCATTTCAGCCACAACGACCGCCGAGCTCACACCATCTTTCTCAGGAACCAATCCGCCGCACAGGAAACCTCAAGACAGGAAATACAAGTTTGACTTCTCTGAAGGAGGAGAATCAGATCAGCACACAATAAGCTGGACCACTTCTGGACTCTTCACATAAACACAGAACAAATAAACCTGGTTACCGATCGACTCCTCGAAGGAAAATATCACTGTGCTTCCTGTTTTGGAGAGTTCGTGTATTCTGTTCCCGATCCACTTAAACCCAGGAAGAGTCTCCTGTTAGAGACAGACAGGGAGGATGAAGGATCATCATCATCATCATCATCATCACTTGACTACACTGACAGAATAATTAGTCCTGATTTGAAGCTCTGACCTCGAACTTGAACCCCTCTATACGAGCGAAGGCCTGCAGGATCTTGGAGGAGACCGTGGTGGCCAACATGTAAACCTTCTGAGAGTCTGCAGGATCCGGATGAGCCTCCTTCCAATTAAACAGCATCCACCAACCCAACAAAGCCGCCAGCTCGTTACCTGTGAACACCTTCCAACCGCACCTGAAAGACAGACAAGTGGATACAGGTAAACTCCACCTGTAGTGCTGGGATCCAGTTTTGAGCTTTAACTGGGACGGTCTCAGTTACCCGTCAGACTTCTCTGCTATCGCCAAGCGGTCGGCGTCAGGATCCGTCGCCAGAACAATGCCAGCGTTTTCCTTTTCTGCCAGACGAAGAGAAAGTTCCTGGACAACAGAAGAAGAAAATAACTAATTATCAAATGTTGGATTCAGAGAATCAGTGTCAGAAGTGTTGTCTGTCCTACCAGGACCGACTCTCCCTCCTCAGGGTTTGGGCAGCGGACGGAGGAGAAGTTGGGGTCGGGGTCTTTCTGCTCAGGGACAGGGATCGGTGGAGCGAAGCCAAAGGTTTGGAAGGCCTCCTGGACGAAGTCGTGTCCGACGCCGTGGAACGCAGAGTGGACAAACTTCAGTGTACAACTTCTGTTCAGATCCCTAAGAGACACCAGAGACACGTCAGACAAGTTGGCCCTGTAGACCCTGTAGACTCTAGACCCTGTAGACCCAGCAGACTCTGTAAAAAAACCTGTAGACCCTGTTCCCTGTGCAGCTCCGAAGGTCCAGACCATTTGATCCTGTTACCTATGGAAGCAGAGGGAGGTGAGCTCGTCCATGTAGCAGCTGTTGATCTGGGTCAGGGGGTCAGTCCTCAGAGACGAGGTCTCCACCAGCTCCTCCTCCCAGCAGGAGGAGCTCCAGGGCTCCAGCTGCTCCTCGATACTCCGCAGGATCTCCTTGTCATGAGGTGAGGAGATCTGAGCGCCGTTGCACCAGTACACCTGCAGAGGGCAATACAGACCTGAGGCTCGTTAACCATCGTGAGCACAGAAACACCTGCTGGTCCCATCAACATCTGTTCTGGTGGGTTCTAGTAAAACATCATTCGTCACATGTCGAACTCACATCCTGTCTTTTCTTCAGCAGACCTTCTGTAACATGGCAGCTGATAACTGTTCCTGTAAAGTTCTCTTTTGCTTTCACTGTTTTCAGCAATAAAGTCCAAACAGGGAGGAGGCTGTGATGGACAATCGAACAAACACAGAACTTTTACCAAGAAGACCAAAAAACAGGCCTTGATCAATTTTCTCCGACGTCAGATGAACAGAAACCCGCTGAGCTGAGAGATTTTACTTCACGTCAGTCAGCTCTCAGTGTTTCTTCTAACTTTACTACACAACAACGAACTGTCAACAGGTCATGTGAACGTCTACGTCAGTCAGGCTGCCGTCAAAATATTGTTTCAACTCAGCTTGTCTTTACATTCTGAGGCAGCAGATCACAGGTATCTTTCTCTGTCCTTCCACCTGTGGGCACATCTGGATGGGATGCACCAGTCAGGTTTTAGTCCCTGAGCAGTATTTAACCTCTGACCTTTAGAATATCAAATGTCAAAACGTCGTCATTTTATCTCGGCTGTGTCAGATTTTATCTGAATCATCGAGTGAAGTCATACAGTGAGTTTAGATCGGTTCATCCGGGAGTCGGCATGAACATTTGGACCTCGAGTGTGATTGAGACATCGTGTTTACAACAGACGGACAGACAATCTGACAACATGATGATGATACCTGTCACCTGTCCTGCAACAACCAGGTGTATTGATTCATGACATCACCTTGTATCCGTTGTCTTCTTTGGGGTTGTGTGAGGCGGTGACCATCACGCCGGCCGCTGCCCCGAGCTTCTTCACAGCGTACGGCTGGAAACAAACACACACTGCCGGTAAGAACTTCACACAGATCAGCTGACCGCAGCACAAAGTGACGCGTTAGTGTTTCCTCACCACGTACGGCGTGGGGACGAACGTGGAGAAGAGATGAACGGGAACGTCTCTGCTGAGCAGCACAGCCGCCGTCAACTTCGCCAAACTGGAACAATCAACAAGTAAACAACAAGTCAAGTCACATCCCATCTTCCTTCTGACACTCTCTGATCTCCAGGTCTGATTGTGAGATTCTGGTGAACTGCCCCTTTATTACTTCTCCTGTGTGACTAGAGTCCATGTGAGATTTACATCAGCAGTTATTAACGTTTCCAGACACATCATCAGGTCTTCATAGTTACCGCTGACTGCTGCAGCCGCTCTCCTCCTGACCTCTGGTGTCAAAACCAATAACCACTCCTCGACTGCTGAAGTCTGCGAAATACCTGGACAGGTACGAACACAAACCCTGAAGACAGACAGAGAACGACTGTGAGGAACCAGATCTTTCTTCTTTAAGCTCTTTAGTTTCTTTACATGTGTAACAAAACATCAAGAAACAGAAGAAATTCAAGGATATAAAAAGAGAGACAGCCCAGAAGTGATGGAGAGAGACAGGAAGTGATGAAACTAAACTTGGACATATAAGGAACCAGTACCAGGTCCTGTTGTTGGACTGGTTTCTACCTGTGTGGACTGGATGACTGTGAGGTCGTTGATCCGGCTGAATCCAGCTCCCATCGGCGCTCTGAGTCCGGCCGTGCCGAAGCTCATCCTGCTGCATAGTCTTTTCCTCAGCTCGTCCAGACGACCCGCTGCCACCAGAGACTCCACCTGAGCCCGAGTCCAGCGGTTCTACAAGGAGAACAGGAAACGCATCACTGACAGATCAGTGACTCGCCAACACACACACATACAATAATATACAAATGTTTCCTGTTAGAAAACTGAACAACAGACACGATCTGTGTTTGTTTCAGTAACTGCGTTTGTATAAAAAGTAGTTTATTATCATCATAAAAATGTTTCCATCAAACAGCTGTTCTCAGAGGACAATAAAGTCTCACTGTTTGAAGTTAGAAAGGTGGCAGGGTCCGCCACATAGGAACACAGTACAACAGTATAAACTGTGTTGTCCTTTGAGGGTAGTTTGTTTATCAGCAAATGAAGATCGCCTTAATGACAAACTGAACCTTTAATCTACAGACTGCTCCTTTAATCTGCAGACTGCTCCTTTAATCTACAGACTGCTCCTTTAATCTGCAGACTGAACCTTTAATCTACAGACTGCTCCTTTAATCTACAGACTGCTCCTTTAATCTACAGACTGCTCCTTTAATCTACAGATTGAACCTTTAATCTACAGACTGAACCTTTAATCTACAGACTGCTCCTTTAATCTGCAGACTGAACCTTTAATCTACAGACTGCTCCTTTAATCTACAGACTGCTCCTTTAATCTACAGACTGCTCCTTTAATCTACAGACTGAACCTTTAATCTACAGACTGCTCCTTTAATCTACAGACTGAACCTTTAATCTACAGACTGAACCTTTAATCTACAGACTGAACCTTTAATCTACAGACTGCTCCTTTAATCTACAGACTGAACCTTTAATCTACAGACTGCTCCTTTAATCTACAGACTGCTCCTGTAATCTACAGACTGCTCCTTTAATCTGCAGACTGCTCCTTTAATCTACAAACTGCTCCTTTAATCTACGGACTGAACCTTTAAACTACAGTCTGAACCTTTAATCTACAGACTGCTCCTTTAATCTACAGACTGCTCCTGTAATCTACGGACTGCTCCTTTAATCTACAAACTGAACTTTTAATCTACAGACTGCTCCTGTAATCTACAGACTGAACCTTTAATCTACAGACTGCTCCTTTAATCTGCAGACTGAACCTTTAATCTACAGACTGCTCCTTTAATCTACAAACTGAACCTTTAATCTACAGACTGCTCCTGTAATCTACGGACTGCTCCTTTAATCTGCAGACGGCTCCTTTAAACTACAGACTGAACCTTTAAACTACAGACTGAACCTTTAAACTACAGGCTGAACCTTTAAACTACAGACTGAACCTTTAATCTACAGACTGAACCTTTAAACTACAGACTGAACCTTTAATCTACAGACTGAACCTTTAAACTACAGACTGAACCTTTAAACTACAGACTGCTCCTTTAATCTACAGACTGCTCCTTTAATCTACAGACTGCTCCTGTAATCTACAGACTGCTCCTTTAATCTGCAGACTGCTCCTTTAATCTACAAACTGCTCCTTTAATCTACAGACTGAACCTTTAAACTACAGTCTGAACCTTTAATCTACAGACTGCTCCTTTAATCTACAGACTGCTCCTGTAATCTACGGACTGCTCCTTTAATCTACAAACTGAACTTTTAATCTACAGACTGCTCCTGTAATCTACAGACTGAACCTTTAATCTACAGACTGCTCCTTTAATCTGCAGACTGAACCTTTAATCTACAGACTGCTCCTTTAATCTACAAACTGAACCTTTAATCTACAGACTGCTCCTGTAATCTACGGACTGCTCCTTTAATCTGCAGACGGCTCCTTTAAACTACAGACTGAACCTTTAAACTACAGACTGAACCTTTAAACTACAGGCTGAACCTTTAAACTACAGACTGAACCTTTAGTCTACAGACTGAACCTTTAAACTACAGTCTGAACCTTTAATCTACAGACTGCTCCTGTAATCTACGGACTGCTCCTTTAATCTACAAACTGAACTTTTAATCTACAGACTGCTCCTGTAATCTACAGACTGAACCTTTAATCTACAGACTGCTCCTGTAATCTACAGACTGAACCTTTAAACTACAGACTGAACCTTTAAACTACAGACTGAACCTTTAATCTACAGACTGCTCCTTTAATCTGCAGACTGAACCTTTAATCTACAGACTGCTCCTGTAATCTACAGACTGAACCTTTAAACTACAGACTGAACCTTTAAACTACAGTCTGAACCTTTAATCTACAGACTGAACCTTTAATCTACAGTCTGAACCTTTAATCTACAGACTGAACCTTTAAACTACAGTCTGAACCTTTAAACTACAGACTGAACCTTTAATCTACAGACTGAACCTTTAAACTACAGACTGAACCTTTAATCTACAGACTGAACCTTTAAATTACAGACTGAACCTTTAAACTACAGACTGAACCTTTAATCTACAGACTGAACCTTTAAACTACAGACTGAACCTTTAATCTACAGACTGAACCTTTAAACTACAGTCTGAACCTTTAAACTACAGTCTGAACCTTTAAACTACAGACTGCTCCTTTAATCTACAGACTGAACCTTTAAACTACAGACTGAACCTTTAATCTACAGACTGAACCTTTAATCTACAGACTGAACCTTTAATCTACAGACTGCTCCTTTAATCTACAGACTGAACCTTTAAACTACAGACTGAACCTTTAAACTACAGACTGAACCTTTAATCTACAGACTGAACCTTTAAACTACAGACTGAACCTTTAATCTACAGACTGCTCCTTTAATCTACAGACTGCTCCTGTAATCTACAGACTGCTCCTTTAATCTGCAGACTGCTCCTTTAATCTACAAACTGCTCCTTTAATCTACAGACTGAACCTTTAAACTACAGTCTGAACCTTTAATCTACAGACTGCTCCTTTAATCTACAGACTGCTCCTGTAATCTACGGACTGCTCCTTTAATCTACAAACTGAACTTTTAATCTACAGACTGCTCCTGTAATCTACAGACTGAACCTTTAATCTACAGACTGCTCCTGTAATCTACAGACTGAACCTTTAATCTACAGACTGCTCCTTTAATCTGCAGACTGAACCTTTAATCTACAGACTGCTCCTGTAATCTACAAACTGAACTTTTAATCTACAGACTGCTCCTGTAATCTACGGACTGCTCCTTTAATCTACAAACTGAACTTTTAATCTACAGACTGCTCCTGTAATCTACAGACTGAACCTTTAATCTACAGACTGCTCCTTTAATCTGCAGACTGAACCTTTAATCTACAGACTGCTCCTGTAATCTACAAACTGAACTTTTAATCTACAGACTGCTCCTGTAATCTACAGACTGAACCTTTAATCTACAGACTGCTCCTTTAATCTACAAACTGAACCTTTAATCTACAGACTGCTCCTGTAATCTACGGACTGCTCCTTTAATCTGCAGACGGCTCCTTTAAACTACAGACTGAACCTTTAAACTACAGACTGAACCTTTAAACTACAGGCTGAACCTTTAAACTACAGACTGAACCTTTAGTCTACAGACTGAACCTTTAAACTACAGTCTGAACCTTTAATCTACAGACTGCTCCTTTAATCTACAAACTGAACTTTTAATCTACAGACTGCTCCTGTAATCTACAGACTGAACCTTTAATCTACAGACTGCTCCTGTAATCTACAGACTGAACCTTTAAACTACAGACTGAACCTTTAAACTACAGACTGAACCTTTAATCTACAGACTGCTCCTTTAATCTGCAGACTGAACCTTTAATCTACAGACTGCTCCTGTAATCTACAGACTGAACCTTTAAACTACAGACTGAACCTTTAAACTACAGTCTGAACCTTTAATCTACAGACTGAACCTTTAATCTACAGTCTGAACCTTTAATCTACAGACTGAACCTTTAAACTACAGTCTGAACCTTTAAACTACAGACTGAACCTTTAATCTACAGACTGAACCTTTAAACTACAGACTGAACCTTTAATCTACAGACTGAACCTTTAATCTACAGACTGAACCTTTAAATTACAGACTGAACCTTTAAACTACAGACTGAACCTTTAATCTACAGACTGAACCTTTAAACTACAGACTGAACCTTTAATCTACAGACTGAACCTTTAAACTACAGTCTGAACCTTTAAACTACAGACTGCTCCTTTAATCTACAGACTGAACCTTTAAACTACAGACTGAACCTTTAATCTACAGACTGAACCTTTAATCTACAGACTGAACCTTTAATCTACAGACTGCTCCTTTAATCTACAGACTGAACCTTTAAACTACAGACTGAACCTTTAAACTACAGACTGAACCTTTAATCTACAGACTGAACCTTTAAACTACAGACTGAACCTTTAATCTACAGACTGCTCCTTTAATCTACAGACTGAACCTTTAATCTACAGACTGAACCTTTAAACTACAGTCTGAACCTTTAAACTACAGACTGAACCTTTAATCTACAGACTGAACCTTTAAACTACAGACTGAACCTTTAATCTACAGACTGCTCCTTTAATCTGCAGACTGAACCTTTAATCTACAGACTGCTCCTGTAATCTACAGACTGAACCTTTAAACTACAGACTGAACCTTTAAACTACAGTCTGAACCTTTAATCTACAGACTGAACCTTTAATCTACAGTCTGAACCTTTAATCTACAGACTGAACCTTTAAACTACAGTCTGAACCTTTAAACTACAGACTGAACCTTTAATCTACAGACTGAACCTTTAAACTACAGACTGAACCTTTAATCTACAGACTGAACCTTTAAATTACAGACTGAACCTTTAAACTACAGACTGAACCTTTAAACTACAGACTGCTCCTTTAATCTACAGACTGAACCTTTAATCTACAGACTGAACCTTTAAACTACAGACTGAACCTTTAATCTACAGACTGAACCTTTAAACTACAGACTGAACCTTTTATCTACTGTCTGACATTTTGCAGCTCAGGTCAGAAATATAATGACCTTTAAAACTCGACAGCTCTGCGGTCACGGTGTGTGTGTGTGTGTGTGTGCGTGTGTGTGTGCGTGTGTGTGTAGCTTTGATAAATGTAAATGTTGCACGCAGAGAACAAGCTGACGTCATCAGACCTCAGGACAGAAACAGCCCCTGAATGTAATTGTTGTCTCTGGGAGATCCATGACAGGAGCGGTTCTGAGGAGCGGTTCTGAGGAACTGTTCTGAGGAACTGTTCTGAGTTCCGGATTAGTTGTAAAGTAAAAGGAAACACTAGCAAACATTATGTTACTCTCTGTTCTGAGACCTGCAGTTGAAGAGGAGCTGAGTCATGAATCATCCTGAGCTGCTGGTCGCTGCTGACACCAGCTGTCACCGGGCAGAACCACTGCGGTCCAGCTCAGTGAGGCCAACACACAGAAACATGTCGGTATCATCATTGAGATGTAACATTAAACTCTGCAGCTCTGAACATCTGATTCAGACACAGACACAGAATCTGAACCGAGCAGGCCAGCTGATCCAAACTGCTGACTCATGCTGTGTTTAACCTCCTGCTCTCTCCATCAGAACCAGACAGCCGCCGGTGTGCCAGCCGTCCTGCCAGCCGCCCTGCAGGTCCGCACTGCGGCCGCCACACACTCTCTGACCACGCTGAGACACACACACACGCAGCTGTGTCGCCACTCAGAACTCCCATTACAAACCTGGCAATTTTAGATTATCTTGCATGTTGACAAAATTACTTACAATGAGAAGTAAGACTCGGCATGTTTTCTGGAGTGGTTGGTTCTAGTAAAGTATCCCGCACACACACTTTGAACCCAGAATCTGTTATTTAAAATATGTTTTTAGTTTTATAGCTGCAGCGCCTGCTAAACCTTCAACACAGCCAGACTGCGCCGAGCTGCGTAAAATAGCAAGCAAACTGTCTATGTAACAATTATTAATATAAATTAAATTATTATCGAGCCGATTTTACCAGACGTTCATGACTATCTGTCAGATACAGGATCTTAATCAGTATGATGACGTGCGTTGGCCAAAAAAGAGTGTTTTTAAAATTAGAGATTTATCAGGGCGGTCTGGTGTGACGTTCACGTCCTGCACGGGGGCGAGTACAGCAGCAGCCCGAGCTGAAGTCTCCCAGCTGCTGAACATCATAGACAGACACTCACCTTGTCCCAGGTCAACCACTGGTGCACTGCCTTGTCCAGCTGCGGGTCGCCGGTGCTCTGGCACCGCGAGTTGGCGTTCAGGTCCCCGTTAACGTCCCCCATGCTGCCGGACAGACGGGATAAGAAGCTAACAGTCAGCACAGAGCAGCAGGTCCATTTGACTGTCTGCCGGTGTAGCAGAGAGCTGTTAGCCGTTAGCCGTTAGCTGTTAGCTGGAGCCGACAGTCATCTCCTGTTATGATAGCAGCTGCCGGTCAACTCAGACTTTAACTCCACACAGGCTAATGCTAATGCTAGCTGTGCGCTAGAGTTACACTAGGAGCAGTGGAAGCCGATAGCAGCTGCTAACTGCATGCTAACTGCATGCTAACCGAGAGTATTACTCTGTAAATACTCTTCTATAAATTACTTTAGTTCATAAACAGTCAAGTCCCGAAGAGAAAACACACGTGCGCGTGCGCACACACTGCTTCCGGTCTATTTATAGAATAAAAGTATCTTTGATAGGCCGATGATCAATAATGAAAACAATGCTAGTTTTTATGTTTCGACATTAATTATGATTTATTAACACAGCAGATAAAACAGCGCTAATGAGCGTCTGTTGTTCAAATACTGTTTGTCTCTGATTTATGATTACATCGATTAATTAAAACAATATATACTGACTGATGCAACATGTAATCAATAAAGACACTAGTAACTAAATTAATGAGAGAAATGTAGTGGAGTGGAAATATAAATGAACAGAAAATGAATGAATCATGTAACATCTGAATGTCCAGCGGTCACAGACCAACGGCCGACTGCTGTGTTCATCCTGTTGGTGTCAGTCTTCACTCAGCACTCTGTTCAGCAGCTGGTCTCAGTGTGCTGCAGGTCTGTTACAATTATACTTTTAAAGAATGACATAATCAAAAACAAAATCTGAGCATCTTTTTTTATTATTATTAAAGGTGCAATATGTAGTTTTTAGTTGAAAACAAATTTAATCAAAATCACCAAAATGTGGAGACAAGACAGTGTTGACATTATGATATACATGTACTGTAGTTAGCATGCTAACCACCTAGCGTCAGATTAAGAGGTTTTTCATTGAACAGAAACAGAAATGTAAAACTGAGGCAGAGTGGTTTCAGTAGTTCACTCTGTGGCTGTCGTCACTGTCCTAACTTCTAAACAACATTCATTTCAGCCATTCATGATGATGTAATCAGGGTAAATTAATGGATTGTATTATGGGGTATTTTTGTGATGTGACCGTCCAGTTTAAGAGGCTTCAGGTGTACTGAACTCTTAATTGGACCTTTAAATGGCATTATTTGGTTTTGTTCTTGTTCAGGTTTCAACTGAATGTTTTATCTGTTAGAAAATGAATTGCAAAACCTTTAATAGACCAAATACTTGTTCCATTAACTGACCCTGAATTTCAACTCAGCCTCGTAACTTTAACTAGAAACAAAACCGGACTCTGGATCTTAAATGAAACATTCACAGTACAATTTCAGAGCTTTTTTAAAATGTCATCAGTAAATGTCAAAGTAGTTTAACAGCCTTCTTGGTGAGCAACACACCACAGATCCCACTGAACACGACCTGAACTGACCAAAACACAACCACTGTAATAACAAAGTCAGTTTCTACGCTGATGATCGTCCGCTGTGCGTCCGTCTGTCAGCTGACACTTGAACTGGTCTCTGAAGGCGTCCAGCAGGTGAGGGACGGTTTCCTCCACACTGACGTCTCTCTGCAGCTCAGCGCTCAGTGATGTCACTCCTTTACCTTCGATACCACACGGCACGATGTGGCCGAACCACGACATGTCGGTGTTACAGTTCAGAGCCAAACCGTGAGAGGTGACGTATCGACCGCAGTGGATTCCTACAGACAAAACAACCAACACACCATCAGAAGAAGCTCCTTTAATCTCCCAACAGCAAGTTTAGAGATTTTAAAGGAACAGTGCACCCATCAGACGGTTACTGATTATGTGACTATCTGCTCACCTGTAGAGGTAAGAGCCTTAAGGCGGCCATTTTGTACTGCCTTGATGAAGGCTGAAACACGTCAGCATGTTTTTACTGATGTTGTGATTAAGAGCTTTTTAACTCATTGCACTTTTGAGTGCATATTCTAGTAATATTTGACATCTTATTTGACAAGCAATTTAGAACAACAAGATGTTCTGACTGAGAAACGAGACGTTTAGGAGAAGAAACCTAAACTGTGTGACAGTCGTGTAGTCGTACCGATGGCGCAGATCTTGTTGTCTCCGACCCAGACACCAGTGTGAGGAGACGTAGACGCTTCGAGACCGAAGCGGCTGCAAAGGGAGATGATGGTCTTCTCCAGCTCACAGACGTACCAGCGAACACTCTGAGGATCAGAGCAGACGTCAACACGAGTCCAGTCACATTCAAACACATTCAACTCCAGAACAAACCACTTCAGACCTTCTTGAAGCAGCTCAGATTGAGGACCGGGTAGCAGACCAGCTGTCCCGGCCCGTGGAAGGTGATGAGTCCTCCTCGGTTGGTGCGGTGGACATCAGCCCCCAGCAGGCGCAGCCGGTCCAGCAGGTGGGCGGGGTACGGTTTGTGGCGGATCCCGGTGGTATAGACGGGCGGGTGCTGACAGAGCAGCAGAGCGTGAGCCGGACCAGACCTGTGCCGGTTCACGTAGACCTGCTGCAGCCGCAGAGCCTCCTGGTAGGAGACCAGGCCCAGACGGACCACCTCCACCACCGGCCTGCTGCCGTTCATCAGGACTGAAATCAGACCGGAGACATTTAAACACAGCGTCTGTCACGTCATCACATTTCAGTGTTTTCATCTTTTATTTGAGAACTAAAAACAAAAACTGCCTCAAATGAGACAAAAGAACAGTCATGAAATGAAACTGAGTGGATGTTCTGAAGCATTTTATTGTATATAGAACTTTGTTTCTATGCCTGCACTTGGATTTGATTGTGTTTGTACTGGAATGTACGCAGCTATGATGACATAATCTCCCCTCAGGGATCAATAAAGTTATCTATCGATCATTATTAACAGGTGAGTTGAGGTAATAGAAGTGAGCCTGAAGCTGTGACAGACTGACGTCACAAACTGATCGTTCGTTTCATCTCCGCTGTATTTACATTTCGCAGCAGTTTGTCTAAAGCGACACAACATGCAGCTAGGGGGAGCCGGGATTCGAACCAGCGACCTCCCAATTACTAGAAGACCCGCTCTACCGCCTCAGCTAGAGCTGCTTAAAGTGTTTTACCTGTTAATGTCCCGCTCTGCTCCTCTAACTGCTCCTCTAACTGCTCCTCTACCTGCTCCTCTACCTGCTCCTCTAACTGCTCCTCTAACTGCTCCTCTACCTGCTCCTCTATCTGCTCCTCTACCTGCTCCTCTACCTGCTCCTCTAACTGCTCCTCTACCTGCTCCTCTAACTGCTCCTCTATCTGCTCCTCTAACTGCTCCTCTACCTGCTCCTCTACCTGCTCCTCTAACTGCTCCTCTATCTGCTCCTCTATCTGCTCCTCTAACTGCTCCTCTATCTGCTCCTCTATCTGCTCCTCTAACTGCTCCTCTATCTGCTCCTCTAACTGCTCCTCTAACTGCTCCTCTATCTGCTCCTCTAACTGCTCCTCTACCTGCTTCTCTACCTGCTCCTCTAACTGCTCCTCTAACTGCTCCTCTACCTTCTCCTCTATCTGCTCCTCTAACTGCTCCTCTACCTGCTCCTCTAACTGCTCCTCTGTCTGCTCCTCTATCTGCTCCTCTAACTGCTCCTCTAACTGCTCCTCTATCTGCTCCTCTAACTGCTCCTCTAACTGCTCCTCTAACTGCTCCTCTACCTTCTCCTCTACCTGCTCCTCTAACTGCTCCTCTACCTGCTCCTCTACCTGCTCCTCTAACTGCTCCTCTACCTGCTCCTCTACCTGCTCCTCTAACTGCTCCTCTACCTGCTCCTCTACCTTCTCCTCTAACTGCTCCTCTGTCTGCTCCTCTGTCTGCTCCTCTAACTGCTCCTCTACCTTCTCCTCTGTCTGCTCCTCTAACTGCTCCTCTAACTGCTCCTCTACCTTCTCCTCTACCTTCTCCTCTAACTGCTCCTCTAACTGCTCCTCTGTCTGCTCCTCTAACTGCTCCTCTAACTGCTCCTCTACCTGCTCCTCTACCTGCTCCTCTACCTGCTCCTCTGTCTGCTCCTCTGTCTGCTCCTCTAACTGCTCCTCTACCTTCTCCTCTAACTGCTCCTCTACCTTCTCCTCTACCTTCTCCTCTAACTGCTCCTCTACCTTCTCCTCTACCTTCTCCTCTAACTGCTCCTCTAACTGCTCCTCTGTCTGCTCCTCTAACTGCTCCTCTAACTGCTCCTCTAACTGCTCCTCTAACTGCTCCTCTAACTGCCCCTCTTCGTGCTCCCACTGCGCGCCGCCATTGTTGTTATGAGTGTTCGCCTTCTTCCTCGTCGGTGAATTTGAACGTACCTTACTTCCGGTGCTCCTCAGCCGCGTGTCGGCCCCTGCCGGCCGGAGGACCGACTGGGCCGGTCCCGCCTCCCCGCGGGCCGCAGCCAGCCCTCGCTGGTTTCGGCGGCGGCAGGGCGGGGTTTGTTGTGAGAGCGGACCGGAGAGAGAAGACTCACCAGGGAAGATGGCGACCGCAGGGTCCGCCGAACGGCCTGGCAGACCGGCCAGCACAGCCGCCGGCAGGTACCGGTCCGGGTCCGGGCCCGGAGCCGGGTCCGGGTCCAGCCCGCCGGAGAACGAGAAGAAGAGGTGCTCGGTTTGTGCGGAAGGGCAGCCCGGCGGCAGTCCGCCCTGCGGACCTCCGGCCTGTCCACTGTGCTTTGCCCAGAGACACTCCGGCAGCGAAGAGCGGCTCCGGAGGAGGAGTGACCCCGAGAGGAGCAGCAGCAGGCCGGGCAGGAGGGACTGCGACAGCCGGAGAGGTGAGTGTGTGTGCCGGGGAAACCACAGCTCACAGTCCGCTGAACGAGCCCCGCCGCCGGGCGACTGCTGTACAAAACTACCGCCAGAAACCCGACAGAACACAGAAGCGGTCCAGTCGAACTTTTACAAGTTTCCAGTGAGCAGCAGGAGGCCGGAGGAGTTTATGATCCTCTGACAGTCAACCTGACTGACTCTGGATCAGTTTATTCACAGTACTGACTTATACAGCAGAATGTGGTTTATCTTAACCGAGTTCTGAACGGAGCAGATCTGATCTCAGGTCAGTGAGAGCAGACAGACAGACAGGTTCTGGGTCTCCTGGTGTGTGTGGGTCATGCTGAGGTGTGCAGGCTGCAGTCAGACCAGGACCCGGACCAGCCTGAGGAGTCTGCTGTGAGAACATGTCCAGACGTGTCAGCTGCTGCTCTGCACCAGAACTCAGCTCCTCAGCTGCAGTCTGATGGATTTAAAATCGATTTTTGATAAATAATAGATCATTAATTTCTTTAACTGACTTGAACTGAAACTCCTGTTAACCTCAGAACTGTCCTGAGTGGCTGAACCCCAGCTGTCTGTGTTTAATATCAGTGGAGGAGTCCCTGATCAGTGATCAGGACTGTCTCCTGGCAGTATTGATCCTTTCAATCACTTTTGTGATGTCAGATTAAGTACTTTGATCTGCCAGCTGTTTAAGTCACTGAACCTACCAGTGAAACAATAATGTCTGCTTATTTTAACTACAGCAGAGCTGAAGAGTCATTTTTGTTTGATTATAATTAAAAACACGAACGTCTGTGTTTCAGTCTGATGATGCGTTCAGGTGCTCAAACACATGAATGACTTCTGTTGCTGTGTCTCTTCAGAGTTCTTCGTGTCTCCGGCTCTCATCCCAAAGAGTTCTGACGTTCTATCAGCCGGGAAACACAAGGTGAGTGTGATTTACTGACTGCCCTGAATGCAGCACATTCAGCTGGCTTTGCTGTTTTACAGACTGATGTTGTTGTTCTTCTTCTTCTTCTTTGTCGTCTCTGTTTCTCAGCTGTTGTTGTGTGAGGACAGAGAGGACGTCAAGAGGAGGAACATCTGTAAAGATGAATCAGTGCGACGTGAAGAAGAGCCCGTGAGTCACAAACAACATGTCACACGTTTCCACTCGTCAATTTGATTTGGGTTTCTTAAATTCGTTGTTTTTCTTAGGGAGTTCTGTCTGACTCAGAGAACGAGGAGCCGATCAGCAGGAGGATCAGAAACATCTCGGCCTTCATCAGGAAAACCAAGAACTGTGCAGCCTTCACCGGGTCGCTCCCTCAGCTTCAGCACCAACAGTATTATCATGGCTTCATGTGACAGCCTGTGTGACCTCTGACCTGTGTTCTTCTTCTTCAGTGGTTGTCAGAGGAGTCAGAGCTGCACTGACCCGGTGGAGGACCGAGGAGGGAAGATAAAGACCGTCACCCAGCCGGCCCTGATGGACAGAGTACGTTACAACGAGTCTACTTGAAGTTCAAACATTTTACATTTGAATTGGACGTTTCTGCCTTTAAACACACGAGGAGAACAGGTTTCAGTCTCTTCAGCGACACTCCGGTGTAGCGGGATGTTAAATCTCTCTGAACACCTCACTGGCTCCTGGTTCTGCTTACTGGTTCTCTCTGTTCCTCTGCTCCGACAGGTTGGTATCAGTCACAGCTTCACAGCAGGAATCCTCCTCTCCTCTGAGAACAGTCGCTCCGTCTCGGCGCCCATCACTGCCCCTGACCGCAGGCTCACCTGGCGAGCTGTCGTCTCATCGTCGTCGTTGACTCCTCTGGCTCTCCCTCCGGCCAGACCCGAGCGCTCCATCAGCCCCGAGAGCAACGACAGCATCTCTGAAGAACTCAACCATTTCAAGCCCATCGTCTGTTCGCCGTGCACGCCCCCCAAACGGCTGCCGGACGGCCGCCTAATGGAGCCCACCATCGTGAAGTCCACGCCCAGGAACCTAACCCGCGGCCTGCAGAAGGCCACCAGCTACGAGGCCAGTCCTGCCGTCCTGCAGAAGTGGAGGCAGATCGAACTTGACCGGCAGAGTCTCAAAGTGAACTCCAAGGCGACACTGACGAGCCCCATCAACGAGCTCCACAACAAGACCAGCGGAGGGGAGGACGGGGCCGCGAAGACTCTTCAGCCCTCAGCAGGACGGGACGGAGACGCAGTGACGGCCGTCAACAAGAGGAGGCTGCTGTTCGACCCTGCAGACTCAGACTCCTTCCAGAAACAAGCAGTAAAGATCCGGGTCCCTGCGATCCGCTACAGCAGCGAGGCCACTCTCAGAGCAGGATCAGACTTTGAGGCGACGGTCGGTGCTCCAGAGTCCTGCAGTGGAGGAGCGCTCTTCAGTCGGAAACAGTCGTTCTCTCCATACACCAAGAACTCTGGTTTCCAGTCATGTAAGTTAGTGCCAAAGGACTCGCAGAGTCCGAGGAAGGAGTCCGACAGCAGCCTCCACAACCAGTCTACCTCAAGGAGGGGCAAGAAGAGGGAGCAGAAGACCAAACACTTGGACTCGGACCGGGACTCGGACCTGAAGAGGAGCCGGTCGGTCAGTCAGGAGGCCTTTGACGAGCGCTACATCCGTCAGATCCAGCAGGAGCGTCAGGACCGAGCGCTCGCCCTGAAGCTGCAGAGACAGTTTGACCTGGAGAACCAGACCGTCAACCGCAGGAGGAGCCCCGACACCTACTTCCTGCGATCATGGATGTCCAATCAGAACCGCAGGAGGCGTGGCCTCCGGAGATCCAGACGAATCAACAAGAAGCACTAGAGAGGAGTCGTCTGCTGACTCAGCGCAAAGACAGCTTCATATATGCAACGAGAGGACGGCGGCGGGTCGATGAATGTTTGAGCTCAGAGACGCTGCTGAGGTCAGAAAACAATTCTTCCAAACATTTTCACTTCTTCACCAGCAAATCACCAAAACTGTCGGTCTGACATCATCACGCCTGAGGACAGTCCCGAGGTCACATATCAATCGACCAATCAAAGAAAGCCATAAATGCTGTCAATCATCATGATAGAGACAAAGCGTGGCTGTTTGACTGCAGCAACACTTCCTGCTGCTGGTTCACCGTGTGACACTTTAATCAATCAAAACTCTTCAAACCAGATTTTGACATTTTAAAGCTCCTGATTGTTTAATGTTGACGGTGTGATGGAGGACAAACTGATGTCCATCAGTTCACACCTGATATTAACATGCGTCCTGGTCTGATGTCACTTCCTGCTCTGTATGAAACAAACCCGTCCACCACAGAGACACACAGACTCCATGTTTCTACTCAAAGACAGAAACAAGTTCATGTAGAACATTTGCTGAATGAACAAGAAGGTCCAAATAATGCAGAATGAGTCAGAGACAGAGTTTCACAGAGTTTATAAAGTTTGTTTTAACTCAACAACTCTCAGAAGTCTGGTCATGTCGTGGTTACTAAATGTAGCTGTACTCAGAGCTGTCCACCTGTAATCAGATTACTGAGGACAGGTGTCACACCAGGTGTGAACAGCGTCTCGTTGACACACAGTGAACCTGCAGCTTCATGTTCGGTCTCCATGACTCTGAGTGAATGTGTCAGCGCTGCAGGACTCACAGAGACTGAAGGAGTCCTGCTGAGCGACCCGCGTTCGCCTCCTTTCACTTCCTGTATCTGCGTCCTCCAGCAGCCGAGGATTATGGGACATTCCTGCTCTAAAATCCATCAGATCAGTAAACTCCTCCCACTGTGGCTACTGGTCCTGCGGCAGTCTTCCAGTCTGAACTCCGTCAGACGTTGTTCGGGTGTTGAAGCTGTGGACTGGCCGCTGAGGCTCATGGGTACTGTAGTCTGTAGAGCAGAACAGATGCTGATTGGACGAGTTTACAGATAGAAAAAGCTTTGAGGAAGAGAAGAGTCGTGTTCACATTATCTGAGTCAGAGCATCACAGTGACATCATCACAACTACTTCCTGTTTTCACCTTGAAGGTCTGCAGATTAATGAATGACCTCATCGTTAGTTAAAAGCCGAGTGGAGCCGGATGCACCCGAGAAACAAAACTGATCATTAAACCAGTCAAACTGATTAAAATCAATAAAAGACAATAAGAAATAAAACATCTTCAGATCTGATCACAAACAAACAATATAATATTTATCTTATGTTCCACCACATGATGAGATAATCGACTGTGTACATATCTTGTTATGATGTAATAATAAGATCAATATTAGGTTGTTTTAATGATAATGTTTGACGCTGTAACGTGACACTGATCATCAGCGATACGACTGATCAATAAAACATGAATGATTGAATGAAACAGATGTGAACAGCTGTTCTCATTAACAACAGTCACACTGAACAACACACAGGAACAAATACCTCCGTGTACAAATACTGCAGTAGAAGTACACAAGTATCACCAGCAGCACGTCGTCAGGATTGTTGAAGCAGCTCAGTTTGTTTATTGTGCAAAATCCTCAAATGTATGAAATGTTTCTGACAATAATTCAGCCTTTAAAACGCGATGAGAACATTTGGACCTGTTTCACTTTAAACCTGGAAACAGGAAGTGAACAGAACCATCGCTGCTCCAGGGTGATGACGGTACCGACAGGCTGGGTCGGTCCTCCTTCTCCAAGCCCTTCCCTTTATTATACTGTAGTAATCCAGTGGTCACCCTGACACCTGCTGTGTGCTACAGGTTGTGTCAGTACAGTTCTTGTGTTGTTGAGCTTCAGGACTTTGGGAAGAACTCAGAATCCCGTTTCTGTCTGTGAACAAAAACAACCGTGAAGCTCCGCCTCCAAACAGTGACGTCATGCAGCCTTAAGGCAGATTGAACAGCAGACAGACAATAACAGTGTAATGTTCCATCTGACAGCAGCAGGAAGTGATCAGCAGACTTATTGATCACTTCTGCTGTTTCCTCTTTAATGTGAACACGACTTCAGCTGGACATCTTGACTTTACATTCCTGCAGATAAAACATGTTTGAAATTATCCTTTTTATTTCTTTTACTAAGTTCAATCGACTCGTCACAGAGAAGAGTGTGTGTGTGTGTCTGTGTGTGTGTGTGTGTGTGTGTGTGTGTCTGTGTGTGTGTGTGTGTGTGTGTGCGCGTGTGTGTGTGTGTGAGATGGCGACAGTTTGATGATCTGCGGCTGAAACCAACAAAACCTAAAAACCTGAAACAACAAAACAAACGAGTCTTGTCGTCTTTGTTTCCACACACACACGTTTCTGTCACTGATCAGTGATCAATACTTATCAGGAAGATCAGCTCATCTTCTGCTTCATCTTACTTACACTTTTTACTCCACTACATGTATTTGATAAATTCAGTCACTAGTTACTTTACAGATTACATGCCGCAGTATAAAGTTACACATGCGGTGGACAGGAAAGTAATCTGTGATGTAACTAGTAACTAAATCTGAGGAGCAGACTTATAATCAGTCATGTTCGTTTTTACTTTTACTCGAGTCTGACCTGAGACTGAGTGATTGATGACGACACTGCCACGTCACACGTGTGCGGTCGTTCAGACAGCGGGGAGAGCCAATCAGAAGCGTCCAGGTCACAGGTCTGTCTGTAGCGGAAGAGAAGATGGCCGCTGCGAGGAACGGGAAGAGCGGACTGCTGGAGAAAGTAAGGAATAAGTTTAAATGTGTTGATTGAGCGTTGAGCAGAGAGGAGCAGGGAGGAGCACAGAGGAGCAGGGAGGAGCAGGACTGTCTGTAACTCCGCTTGAACTGAAGCAGAGCCGAGGTTTTCTCTCTGAGAGCCGGAAACGGAGACTGCAGCGCTGCAGTTAGCATGCTAACGTTAGCTTAGCATGCTAGCTGCAGCGCCGCAGACTCTGTGTACATGTATATGAATTAAATATGAGCTAATAACGGTGCTAACAGAGAAGCCGGGCTGTTTGAGTCTGCTGTCCTCGTGACGTCTTCAGACTGCCGCCGTTTGTTCAGTTCGGTGTTTCCGGCTGTTACACACAGCAGCTGCTCCATCTGCTGCACCAAACTCCACTCACAAAACAGCCAATTTAACTGTATTAACCAGTTCAAACATTACACAGTCAGTCTGACTGCAGCTGCTGTTAGCGGCAGATTGTTGCGTTCAGCCGACGTGTGTGATCCTGAACTCCGGCTGTGTTTTCACTGATTTTACTTCATTAGGAGAAAAGGAGGGAGTCTGTTCACTCACAGTTCAGTCAGAAACACTTCATATTTTAATTTGTGACGATGAACGTTTCGGCTTCATTCAACAACATGTTAGTGCTGGAATCTGTTAAATATACAGGACATTTAAAATGAAGTGAAATGTAAACAGTAATTGTGCTTTCTAAGTAAAGTTATTAGACGTCAGCGTCTCTGTCTCCTGTAACAGTCTGTATAATCTGTATAATCTCCAGCTGTTTGTCTGGAGCTCTCACTCAAACCCCACGTTCTTCTTCCATCCAGCTGGTTAACTGTGTGTTCATATGACACTTTATTATTTCTACATCAACTCAAACACTGTTAGTGTGTTTTCATGCTGCTCGCTGCAGTTTATTTCTGTCCTTATTTATTAACATCCAAATATTGTTTCTTTTTTAATTTGTTTCTGGCACATTATCTCCTTTAAGCTTCTCTAAAGTTAATATTCATATTTGGGTTGTAGCAGTAAACCATTTTTTAGGTTTATATTAAGTTATATATATGTTATTGATATTTAGTGAAATTAAGATTTTTACTGTTTATACGACCAGAAACAAACCTTCCTGTTTCTGTCCTTTAAGGGCTCCTGTAGCTGAGAGTAACTTGTTTCAGTGTGACGTGTTCTGACATCATTCTGGAAGAATCCTGTCATAAATGGTGATGAAGACAAGGATGAACTTGAATAAATCAACATGATATATTACTACTTATTATTGTGAAAATAACAAAGAAACAGTTTGTTTTTGCTTTAAAACAAGTATTAGAAATATAAATTATGATAAACTGAGTTATTAAACGTGTCCTGATTTTGTGATCAATCAGTAATCTGCTGGCTTTTGTGTTTCAGTGGAGGATCGATGAGAAACCGGTGAAGATCGATAAATGGGACGGAGCTGCAGTGAAGAACTCTCTAGATGATGCTGCCAAGAAGGTCAACTTCATGCTTTTATTCTGAAAGATCCTCCAGTAACCCTCCTGTCATTGATGACTAATGCTGTCTGTGTGCGCCCCCTTCAGGTGCTCCTGGAGAAGTATTGTTACGTGGAGAACTTCCAGTTGGTGGACGGTCGTCTGTTGATCTGCACCGTCTCCTGTTTGTTCGCCATGTTGGCGCTTGTCTGGGACTACCTGCACCCGTTCCCCGAGTCCAGACCGGTGCTGGCCTGCTGCGTCATCTCATATCCTTCAATCCTTCAGTCTGCTCACCTGGGCCCATCTGGGCCTACCTGGGCCTACCTGGGCCTACCTGGGCCTGCCCGGGCCTACCTGGGCCTACCTGGGCCTGCCCGGGCCTACCTGGGCCTACCTGGGCCTACCTGGGCCTGCCCGGGCCTACCTGGGCCTACCTGGGCCCTGTGTCAGACCTGTCCACATGTTGACTTCAGTTCTTAGAGATTTTTGGAAAGTAAGACACAGAAAACAGCCGTGCACATGTGGCTGAGGCTTTATAGTCAGCGGTGTTTGATATAGTTCCCTTGGCTGTGTGTGATTGGTTGATGTTCCTTAGCCCCGCCCCCTCACGTACTTCATCATGATGGGCATCCTCACCCTCTACACCTCCTACAAAGAGAAGAACATCTTCCTGGTGGCGCTGCAGAAAGATCCAGCTGGGATGGATCCAGATCACGTCTGGCAGCTGTCTTCCTCCCTGAAAAGGTCTGAACATTTACCCACAATGCACTCTGATGGAGTCTTAGTGTCATTAGCAGTCCTTATAATGTGAGAAATGACGGTGTTGTGTCTCTCAGGTTCGACGACCAGTACACCCTCAGAGTCTCCTTCTCTGACGGGAAGACGAAGATCTGGAGAGAAGCCGAGTTCACCAAGTCGGTGTCGGTGTTCTTCGACGAGCACGGGACGCTCGTGATGGACCAGTTCGAGAAGAGCGTTTCTAAACTGCATGACACGCTCGCCACCGACAAGAAGACCAAATAATAGCGATCACATTCATCAATGACACAGCAGGGTGGCGTGACGGTCCTCCGACGCTCACGTCACTGCTTTCACTTCACTTCTGTCGGCTCCTCTCCAGAGAAACGAGGTGAAACCAGTGAACTGTGACGAGAGCGAGACCAGTCCAGTGTTTAGAACGGTCTCATCCCAATATTGATCGAGTCTATACAGGAAACAAACGTTACAGTTAGGACCATCTTTATTTTATTGTTTTCTGTTTGGAGAGTCTGAACTCTGATTTTATTTGTTTCGGTCTTTCGTTTGTCCTTTATTTTGTATTGTTCAGTGAAGCGTCGCTGCAGACTCAGTTTGGAATAAAAACATTTATCACAAAAGCAGAAACTCTGAGTGAACTTGTGTTTCTTTCTCTTTGAACTTTTTGAATCATTTGTGATAATGTGAGAAAATAAAGACGATTATTGATCTTCAGCATCTCATCACATCATTTAATAAATATTAACGACCTGGTTAAATGTTATTTTTCTGTTTTTAAAAAAACAGTTCTTCGCCACACGTCTTCCTGTTGACGGCTTCTGAAAACAGGAAGTGACACGTGGAGTTGTGACTTGGTTGCTGTGTCTCAGTTCAGGTCTGCATCCTTCAGAGGAGCATCTGAAGGCCGATTACGTCACAAGGCTCCTCCAGATTCTCCTTCTTCTCCCTGTTTCTGGAGGACGCACCGCTACGATCCTTCGCAGCCTCACATATCCCGAGATCAGTTACTTTTACTTTTGATACTTAGTTACATTTAATATCTGATACTTCTAGGTTTTTACTCCAGTACAACTTTGACTTTTGGTACTTTTAACAACACATCCAGTTCATTACAAACATCCATCAGCAGGTTTTCACTGGACAGGAAGGTCATCTGAAAAGTAACTAGTAACTAAAGCTGCCAAACAAAAGTAGTGGAGTGAAAACTACAATGTTTCGCTCTGATGTGGTGAATGAAGAGTGTTGATGTAAAGTTGCATGGAATGGAAATACTCAAGTAAAGTAACTTGAATTTGAACTAGTACAACAGGTGATGTACTCAGTTACTTTCCATGTTGCAAACACTGATAAACGATGATAATGTAATCGAGTACAGGTGAAGTATTTAGATAATAATAGCACTTTGCTGAGTTTTACATTCACTGTTTCCACTGATGAATGTAACTAAGTACTTTTATTCAAGTGCAATGTTGAGGTTGTTCTTGCAATTAACTTTTCTCTTTCTTTATCTATTATTATTTATCTACTCGTTCACATTTTAGAGCCAAAGGTTGAACTTTAATTATTATATTTATGAAATAAAACACTTGTTTTACTCGAGTACTTTTCACATGTTTGACTTTCACTCATACCAGAGTAATTAGTTTAATACCATATCTTTATTTTTACTCAGGAATGACTTTAAGGTGTCTTTTACCTGCCTGTCTGTCTCTCTCTGCCTGTCTGTCTCTCTCTGCCTGTCTGTCTCTCTCTGCCTGTCTGTCTCTCTCTCTGCCTGTCTGTCTCTCTCTGCCTGTCTGTCTCTCTCTGCCTGTCTGTCTCTCTCTCTGCCTGTCTGTCTCTCTCTCTGCCTGTCTGTCTCTCTGCCTGTCTGTCTCTCTGCCTGCCTGTCTCTCTCTCTGCCTGCCTGTCTCTCTCTGCCTGTCTGTCTCTCTGCCTGCCTGTCTCTCTCTCTGCCTGTCTGTCTCTCTCTCTGCCTGTCTGTCTCTCTGCCTGTCTCTCTCTCTGCCTGCCTGTCTCTCTCTCTCTGCCTGTCTCTCTCTCTGCCTGCCTGTCTCTCTCTGCCTGTCTGTCTGTCTCTCTCTCTCTGCCTGTCTGTCTCTCTGCCTGCCTGTCTGTCTCTCTGCCTGTCTCTCTCTCTGCCTCTCTGTCTCTCTCTGCCTGTCTGTCTCTCTCTGCCTGTCTGTCTCTCTGCCTGCCTGTCTCTCTCTGCCTGTCTGTCTCTCTCTCTGCCTGTCTGTCTCTCTGCCTGTCTGTCTCTCTGCCTGCCTGTCTCTCTGCCTGTCTGTCTCTCTGCCTGCCTGTCTCTCTCTCTGCCTGTCTCTCTCTGCCTGCCTGTCTCTCTCTGCCTGTCTGTCTCTCTGCCTGCCTGTCTCTCTCTCTGCCTGTCTGTCTCTCTCTCTGCCTGTCTGTCTCTCTGCCTGTCTGTCTCTCTGCCTGTCTGTCTCTCTGCCTGCCTGTCTCTCTCTCTGCCTGTCTCTCTCTGCCTGCCTGTCTCTCTCTGCCTGTCTGTCTCTCTGCCTGCCTGTCTCTCTCTCTGCCTGTCTGTCTCTCTCTCTGCCTGTCTGTCTCTCTGCCTGTCTGTCTCTCTCTCTGCCTGTCTGTCTCTCTGCCTGTCTGTCTCTCTGCCTGCCTGTCTCTCTCTCTCTGCCTGTCTGTCTCTCTGCCTGTCTCTCTCTCTGCCTGCCTGTCTCTCTCTCTCTGCCTGTCTCTCTCTCTGCCTGCCTGTCTCTCTCTGCCTGTCTGTCTGTCTCTCTCTCTCTGCCTGTCTGTCTCTCTGCCTGCCTGTCTGTCTCTCTGCCTGTCTCTCTCTCTGCCTGTCTGTCTCTCTCTCTGCCTCTCTGTCTCTCTCTGCCTGCCTGTCTCTCTCTCTGTCTGCCTGTCTTTCTCTCTCTGCCTGTCTGTCTCTCTGCCTGTCTCTCTCTCTGTCTGCCTGTCTCTCTCTCTGTCTGCCTGTCTCTCTCTCTGCCTCTCTGTCTCTCTCTGTCTGCCTGTCTGTCTCTCTGTCTGTCTGTCTGTCTCTCTCGCTGCCTGTCTGTCTCTCTCTGCCTGTCTCTCTCTCTGCCTGTCTGTCTCTCTCTGCCTGCCTGTCTCTCTCTCTGCCTGTCTGTCTCTCTCTGCCTGTCTCTCTCTCTGCCTGTCTGTCTCTCTCTGCCTGCCTGTCTCTCTCTCTGTCTGTCTGTCTCTCTCGCTGCCTGTCTGTCTCTCTCTGCCTGTCTCTCTCTCTGCCTGTCTGTCTCTCTCTGCCTGCCTGTCTCTCTCTCTGCCTTTCTGTCTCTCTCTGCCTGTCTCTCTCTCTGCCTGTCTGTCTCTCTCTGCCTGCCTGTCTCTCTCTCTGCCTGTCTCTCTCTGTCTGTCTGTCTCTTTCTCTGTCTCTCTCTGCCTGCCTGTCTCTCTCTCTGCCTGTCTGTCTCTCTGCCTGCCTGTCTCTCTCTCTGCCTGTCTGTCTCTCTGTCTGTCTCTCTCTCTCTGCCTGCCTGCCTGTCTGTCTCTCTCTGCCTGTCTGTCTCTCTCTGCCTGTCTCTCTCTCTGCCTGTCTGTCTCTCTCTGCCTGCCTGTCTATCTCTCTCTGCCTGTCTCTCTCTCTGCCTGTCTCTCTCTCTCTGCCTGCCTGCCTGTCTGTCTCTCTCTGCCTGCCTGTCTCTCTCTCTGCCTGCCTGTCTGACCTCTGACCCAGTGTCTGGCCTGTGATTGGCTCCACAGCGCCCCCCGCGGCCGACACAAACTTTGTAGGTGGGTTAGTTACTTCCTGTTTGTCCGGAGCGGATCCTCCGGTGTCCTCTCGGTCCTCCTCGGTTGTCTCGTGTCTCTCTGTCGGACTCATCTGTCCTTTGTTCCGGCTCGTTTCTGCTCCACCAGCCGGAACCTCACAAAACCACCGGCTAACGGGAACCCGCACCGGGAGGACCTGGATCCAGTGTCCGGGACACCGCGCACAGAGCCGGGCTGAGCTCGCATGAGGAGCCGGTGTTTGTGCGGTTCTCCTCCGGTCCTGATGGATTTCACATAGACTGCTGCTCCTCTCGAACCACGAATAATGCGCCGCCTGGTGCTAATGCTAATTAGACTCTCTGCTAATTAGCTTCCTTGCTAACCATCTAGTCTAACTAGTTAAATTAGCTAACGCTGCCTGACCTCCTCGACATTATCTCCGCCTCTTAAAGTGCCTGTTTTCTAAAGCTAGTTTGGTCAATCAGTCAAAGCTAAAGGTGGTTAGCCTCGGCTAAACTGGGTTCAAATGTTGTTTGAGTTTTAAACGTTGAGTTCAGAGGTTTGAGTCCTGTTTGGTGTTTATGACTTGAGTCATTAAGTTTTTGAATGTAGTTTGGTTGATTCACGCAGAGAGCTGATCTGGAGTCAGTCTGTGTCTTTAATGATGTTGAATCATTTTACTTTAGTTTTGGACTTTTTCTAAATGAGGTTTTGAATGTGAGCTCGTCTGGTTTACAGAGAGGATCCAATTCAGGCAGTTTCTGTTTGTAACTGTTTAATTGTAGTTTAAGTTTGTTTAAGTTGAGTTTAGATTAAGACCAGGTCTAAGTTTAGACAAGTGAACTGATCCTGTGTTAAACCGGGTTAAAACTGAGGTCTAGAAGCAGAGTTGACTTCAGACCATCTCTGGTGTAAATCCAGACTAAGATGTAGTCTGTGGTTTACACAGGTGATGCTGGTTTCGAAGTCTTTGTCGGTGTTTGACAAGTTCGTTCAGGTCTAGGCAGCGTTTAGTCCTGGTCTAGGTGGGGTTTAGTCCTGGTCTAGGTGGGGTTTAGTCCTGGTCTAGGTGGGGTTTAGTCCTGGCCTAGGTGGGGTTTAGTCCCAGGTTTAGCTCATAATGGCAGAGCTCCACCAGACTCCCACCTCTCTCTGCTGCTGCCGTAAGTCCCTGCCAGTCTCCGGGGCCCGGTGTATTGGGGACTCTGGCCAACCCTCAGCGAGTCCGGGTCCCGGGTCCCCGCGGTGCCCCCTGGTGGATGTGGCATCAGCATCAAACTTCCGGTGCTTCCAGTTGCAACACTTCCATCTGGACCTGCGGCTGAACTTTGCTGTGAAGGAAATGAGCAGTTGGTTGGTTCTGGACCTGGTCCCGATCCAGCCGGGGGTCCACACTCTGGTTCTGGACTCCCACCCCTCCCTCCTCATCCACTCCATAGACTCCAAGGTCCCTGGGGTCGGACTGGAGGAGCCCGTGTCCCTGACGTACCGGGTGGACCCGTTCACAGACTACGGCTCGTCACTGAACATCAGCCTGCCGGCAGCAGCTGTGAAGCCGGGCCGACTGATCCAGATCACGGTCCGCTACACCACCACAGACGGACCGGCGGTGAGAAACCAGAACATTTTTATTGATTTGGTTATTTCCTGTATTCATCAATCAATCGCTCAGCGTGTCAGAGCGGCGAGGAGCCGACAGAAAGATTCTGCTGTGACATGTGGGCGCCTGTGGTGGTGATGATGATGATGATGATGATGATGATGATGATGATGATGATGAGTGTGTGTGTGTGTGTGTGTGTGTGTGTGTGTGTGTAGATCTGGTGGCTGGACTCGGAGCTGACCTGTGGTCAGTCTCGTCCTCTGGTCTTCACTCAGGGTCACTCGGTGTGTAATCGCTCCTTCTTTCCCTGCTTCGACACACCGGCTGTGAAGAGCACATACACGGCTACAGTCAGGGTGAGTCGTGACCTCTGACCTCACTCACCTGCACTCACCTGCACTCACCTGCACTCACCTGCACGGTGTCAGACTGCCAGCTCGGACGTCTGAGTTCTTTAATTTGTCTGAACATTAAAGGTGCAATAATTTGTGTAAAACATTAAAAACGCGCTCAAGTTCTGAGCAGAGAGTGAAAAGATGTCAAAGATCTCTATGTACCATCATTATCTTCATCTTCATCTTCATCATCTGCAGGTTCCAGACGGAGTGACGGTTCTGATGAGTGCGTCTCGGAGCTCGTACTCCAAACAGGACCGGGTCTTTGAGTTCTCCATGGAGTTTCCTGTTCCGTCCTACCTGGTAGCGTTGGTGGCAGGAGATCTGCAGCACGTCGACGTCGGCCCACGGTGAGTCACCGTCCCAGTTCTGGTCCCAGTTCTGGTCCCTGTTCTGGTCCCTGTTCTGGTCCCAGTTCTGGTCCCTGTTCTGGTCCCAGTTCTGGTCCCTGTGGTCTTCATATAATTAGTTCAGGGTTCCTCTGCAGGCTCTTGTGTTCTCAGTGTTTGTTGTCTCCAGGAGTCGGGTGTGGGCGGAGCCATGTCTGCTGGCGTGTGCGGTGAAGAAGCTCGGGGGCAGCGTGGAGCGCTGGCTGGGCGTGGCTGAGGAGCTGTTTGGACCGTACCTGTGGGGCAGGTGAGCTCAGACTCCAGCAGGTGTTGCAGGTGTTATGTGAATGATTAATAAGTGATGACACCCCCTCAGGTGTGACATCGTGTTCCTCCCCCCCTCGTTCCCCATCGTTGCCATGGAGAACCCCTGCCTCACCTTCATCATCGCCTCCATCCTGGAGAGCAGCGAGTTCCTGCTGATCGACGTCATCCACGAGATCGCTCACGGCTGGTTTGGCAACGCCGTCACAAACGCCACCTGGGAGGAGATGTGGCTGAGCGAAGGCCTCGCCACCTACGCCCAGCGCCGGATCACCACTGAGGCCTACGGTAAGAGTACTGGGAGTTCTTCTACTGCTACTGCTGCTGAGGCCCAGGTGGTGATGTTTCTGTCCTCATCTGCAGGTGATGCGTTCACCTGTCTGGAAACTGCCGTCCGATTGGACGCTCTCCACAGACAGCTGCGTCTCCTTGGAGACAACAACCCTGTAAGCAAACTGCAGGTCAAGTTTGAGCCAGGTAGCATGCACACACACACACACACACACACACACACACACACACACACACACACACACACACACACACACACACACACGCACTCAGGTGAGTGGTGTCACTGTGACTCTGTGTCGTCTGCAGGTGTGAACCCCAGCTGTCTGATGAACCTGTTCACCTATGAGAAAGGTTTCTGCTTCGTTGCGTACCTGTCGCAGCTCAGCGGAGACATCAGACGCTTCGACTGCTTCCTCAGGGTCAGCACACACACACACACACACACACACACACACACACACACACACACACACAAGGCAAATGTATTTGAATAGAGATGAGATGATGATTTCCATAAAGGCATGGACACTGAACCAGTCTGAGTCAGGTGTGTGTGTGTGTGTGTGTGTGTGTGTGTGTGTGTGTGTGTGTGTGTGTGTGTGTGTGTGTGTGTGTGTGTGTGTGTGTGTGTGTGTGTGTGTGTGCGTGCGTGCGTGCGTGCGTGCGTGCGTGCGTGCGTGCGTGCGTGCGTGCGTGCGTGCGTGCGTGCGTGCGTGTGTGTGTTTTCAGGATTATATCTCAGAGTTTAAGTTTAAGAGCGTCGTGGCTCAGGACCTCATCGACTACTTCCTGGGTTACTTCCCTGAGCTGAAGGACGCTGCTGTTGCCCAGAGAGAGGGTGAGCTGGAATATAAATAAATAAATAAATAATAAATACATTTTAAATACAATTCTTGATCAATCATCAAACGGTCTCCAAAATTCGTTTGTTTGGTTTATTTACCTTTAAAGTGTAAGTGTGTTGGGCTGAGGCTGTGACATCACTTCCTGTATGTGTGTGTTGGACTGAGGCTGTGACATCACTTCCTGTATGTGTGTGTTGGACTGAGGCTGTGACATCACTTCCTGTATGTGTGTGTTGGGCTGAGGCTGTGACATCACTTCCTGTATGTGTGTGTGTTGGACTGAGGCTGTGACATCACTTCCTGTATGTGTGTGTTGGACTGAGGCTGTGACATCACTTCCTGTATGTGTGTGTGTTGGACTGAGGCTGTGACATCACTTCCTGTATGTGTGTGTTGGACTGAGGCTGTGACATCACTTCCTGTATGTGTGTGTTGGACTGAGGCTGTGACATCACTTCCTGTATGTGTGTGTTGGGCTGAGGCTGTGACATCACTTCCTGTATGTGTGTGTTGGGCTGAGGCTGTGACATCACTTCCTGTATGTGTGTGTTGGACTGAGGCTGTGACATCACTTCCTGTATGTGTGTGTTGGACTGAGGCTGTGACATCACTTCCTGTATGTGTGTGTTGGGCTGAGGCTGTGACATCACTTCCTGTATGTGTGTGTTGGACTGAGGCTGTGACATCACTTCCTGTATGTGTGTGTGTTGGACTGAGGCTGTGACATCACTTCCTGTATGTGTGTGTTGGACTGAGGCTGTGACATCACTTCCTGTATGTGTGTGTTGGGATGAGGCTGTGACATCACTTCCTGTGTGTCTCAGGTCTGGAGTTTGAGCGCTGGCTGAGTGGTTGTGGTCCTCCTCTGTACGAGCCCGACCTGTCAGCAGGGGGCGCTCTGACGCAGCCCGTTCAGGATCTGTGTGTTCTGTGGAAGAGCAGCGACGGCTGCGACCTGCACGCCGTGTCGACCTTTGACCTCTCAGCCTGGAGCACCTTTCAGATCGTCTTGTTCCTCGACCGCATGCTTGACCTGTCGCCTCTCACACACGGTACACACTCATGACACTCATGCTGATCATAGTGATGTCAGAGTGTGACATCATGGGGGACTCACTCACAGTCAGGAAGCATGACATCACTGTGTCTCTGTCTGTGTTCAGATGTGATGGCGGCTCTGTCTGCTTCTTACTCGTCTCTGTTTGATGGTCTGAACGCTGAGGTTCAGATCCGCTGGCTGCAGCTGGTCGTCAGGAACAGTTTCTACCCTGAACTGCCGCGAGTCCGAGCCTTCCTCCACAAACACGTGAGTAATAACCATCACTGATACTGAGCGCAGCATGAGGGCCGGGCGCAGCGCGAGGGCCGGGCCAGCGCGAGGGCCGGGCCAGCGCGAGGGCCGGGCGCAGTATGAGGGCCGGGCGCAGCGTGAGGGCCGGGCGCAGCGCGAGGGGCGGGCGCAGCGCAACAAGCGTTTTGTAACATGCCCTCCTTCCTCTCCACAGACCTCCAGGATGTACACTGTGCCGCTGTACGACGACCTGGTTTCCGGGGTGATGAAGTGCGTTGCAGTGGAGATTTTTAACCAGACTCAGCGCCGCCTGCACCCAAACCTCAGACGGACGTTACAGCAGATCCTGTTCCAGACCAGCACTGCCCCGACCAATCAGAACGGGCCCGCTGTGTCCATCATACCCCCCTCCCCGTCCCCACAGCTGCAGCCCGCCGGGGCAGCAACCGCCTCCACGGCTGCCGGGACGACGGCTGCCATCGCTTTACGGGACGTCAACGTCTCCGCATGAAGCCCACCTGTCTTGTCACCTGATGGAGGCTGCGATTGGTCGGGCTGAACGTGGTGCCAGGAAGTCAGGCTGATGGTGTAAGCTGTTGCCATGGTGACAGAAAGTTTGAACACTGAAGAAAAAAACTCTGCCTCCAGACGACAGGAAGTTCACTCCAGAGATTTATCTAGTCCGACCCGTGGAGGAGGAGTTGTTTCTGATCAGTCCTTGGTCAGTCATTGATCAGTCATTGATCAGTCATTGATCCGTCATGTGACGACCTGCAGCTCACTGGACTGCTAAACCGAACCCTGATTGGCCGAGTGTCCCAGCAGCTGTTTGGAGTATACAGATTGTTTTTATTCTTCTGTGCAATTTATCTGATGACTTGAAATAAGATGTGGAGTTTTGTTGATTCTGATCTGTTTCTGATTTCTTGATTGATCGTGTTGATGATTGATGATTGATCGTGTTGATGATTGACGGCTCAGAGGCTCATTTCTGCCAAGAAACAGAAAACGGAGTCTCTGATAAATCTGAAATTCTGAATTCTTCATCAGAAAGTTTGTGAATATGTTGAGCGGACTGATGAGTCAGCACTTTGTTTCAGCTTCAGTGATGCCTCAACAACACGGACGCTTTTATTCTGAAGGTCCGTGCTGGAAACGTTTGAGAGAGTTAGTCTGATAGAAGAACAAACTCCTCTCTGAGGTGAGCCGGCTCAGGTGAGTTTAATCAGAATAATCTTTTGTCACTTCTTCGTTTCATCGACGGCTCTGGCAGAACTGAGCCTCTGAACAGAACTCTTGTGTGATTATTTTACTTCCACCTTCAGCCTCTCACACCTGCTACACACCTGTGGGTCAGGTGTGTGCGATGTGTTCATGTCGGCTCGTCGTTAAACAAACTGCTGCTTTAATAACTGATTAACATGTAGCTGAACTGAACAAGACTCCTCATTAACTCTACCTCCTGATTCTGACAAACCTGTAGACTCAGGTGACTCTGACCTGGTGCACGCTCCGCCGGGTCCGAGTCACCTGACAAAAAAAGAAACCAGCGTTTTCACCTGAGTGGCCTTAGTGCTGCGTTCACTGCAGCTGGGAACTGAGAGGTTTCAGTTCCGCTTCGTCTTCGTCCCTTTAATGACTGTTTGACCTTCAATCAGCAGCAATAATAAAGAATTCAGGCAGAAACTGAAGATCACTGAGAACAGCTGACAGACAGGAAGTGAAGATCACTGAGAACAGCTGACAGACAGGAAGTGAAGATCACTGAGAACAGCTGACAGACAGGAAGTGAAGATCACTGAGAACAGCTGACAGACAGGAAGTGAAGCCCCAGGAGAAACTGTCCTCTCAGTCTCTGTGGTCCACCACACACGCTTTTATTTTGTTAAACCTGCTCTGATCACACTGTCTGGTGGTGAACTGAATCGTTGATCCTGATCAGTACATGTTGTGATGTCATCACACTGATCAGTTAAAGTTATTTCTGTTTTGGAACAATAAAGATTTGAAGCTGGGACATCTGACGGCTCCCAGCTGTCAGTGAACGCCTCTTCACAGAAAGTTTGTAATAAATGTTTGACGACAAATAAAAACTTGAAACTACAGATGGTTTTATTTGAATGTCTCGTGGGCCCAACGGGCCCAACAGTGTCGTTGTTCTGGTCCAAACGGTTTAAACTGATTCAAAGTGACTTCCTGTTTACTGATTACCTCATAGTGACTTCCTCAAAAGTTGTTTGAGCTAAACAGTTTTAATAAATTAAACTTAATACTCTCAACCGTTTTCTGATGTGATGGGCTTCCGGGCTCTTTCAAAGTAAAGTCATCTTTGCAAGTGTTCAGTGTTGGAGTGAATGTTGATGGAGAGGGTGTAATGGTGTAAGAAACATTTATTTTGAAAGGGCAGTCTGAAGAAATCTTTTAATGTTTCAAAATAAAATGTCACAACAGCAACTTCTGAATTTTGATCAAATTCTAAATTTACATTAAAGTTGAATAAATGATTTGCTTTTATTTTTTAAATGTCCATCTTCTGAAATAAACCATAAGAGCCCATTTTGCCTTGAAAAGCGTTAGAACGCCATGCGATAGAACGCAGCCATGACGAGTAAAACCGAGAAACAATCATGTAATGGATTACAACAAAGTCCTGTAGATTCCTCTGGGTTCACGCCTCGGCCGACCTCACCTGAACCACACGTCTCTCAGCAGGTGGGAAGCTGAAGTACGCTCCCCGCCCTCAACACCTGCTGACCAACTGCTATCAGTCCACGATAGAGAGCCTCCTGACCTGCTGCTGCACGCTGCGGTTCTCCTGCTGCCCAGGACAGGAAGGACCTGCAGCCCCCACTCCCTGAAGACTCTCACACCAGCGAAATAACCACCAGCACCACCACTACAAGCTCCACCAGCACCGCTAGCACCACCAACACCAACAGCATCACCGCACCACTGGCACCATCAGCACCAGCACCAGCACCACCCCTCCCACACCTCATCCACACATTCACTTGTGTATCTTGTTGTTTATATCTAACCATCTTTACTTATTCTGTATTTGTTCATATTGGATATTTATTTGTCAAACTTAGAGCTGCTTTCTGTGTTTCATTGATTTCCAACAACGACACTTAACTTCTGTTCTGCTCTAACGGAAGACATTAAACACAACAGATGATAAACTAACAGAAGAGTAAAGCAACAGTGAAGAAATCACCAGGCCCGTCTTTTTACTTTGAAAAGCTCAACCGGATATGGTAAACGTCGCTGGTGTCGGTGTGACGTCGGCGTGGCTTCCGGAGGAGACTGAGCATCAGAGACCTGCAGCATCTGGACCGACACATCTGGACCGAACAGACCGGCGGACAAACAGACAGACAGACAGACGAGACAGAGAGAGAGAGAGAGACCGGTGGACAGACAGGCAGCCGGACTCCCGACAGACAGGCTGGCAGAGAGGCAGACAGACAGGTGTCTCGAGCGCAGCATCCCTGTCTGTCTCGCCTCCAGGCCGGTGCTCCCGGCGCTCCGGGCCGCTCCATGGGGGACAGCATGGCGGAAGAGACCCGGGTCATCTACCACCTGGAGGACCAGGACACCCCCTACCTGATCCGGATCAACGTGCCCGCGCGGCGCGTCACCCTGGCGGACTTCAAACAGGTCCTGAACAAACCCAACGTCAAATTCTTCTTCAAGTCCGTGGACGACGACTTCGGGTGAGTCCGGTGATCGATCACAGTGATCAGCACAACAACACGTCATTATTATTATTGTTCTTGTTGTTGTTGTTGTTGTTGTTGTTGTTGTTATTGTTATTACTATTATTGTTTTTATTATTATTGTTGTTGTTGTTATCATTGTTGTTGATGTCGTGGTGTCGTCACCGCTGTGACGTGTTTATAGAAGTGATGGATCAGGATCAATAATCCAGTTTGTGTGAGTGTTTACAGTTCACTGTCCTGTGATGATCACACACTCTTGGACTTCTGACATTTGATTCGCTTCCATGACACATGACGTCACGTGACGTCACGTGACCAGCGGACTGTTGCTGTGTAATCTGGGTTCAGATCCTGGACAGATTATAAACAGATGTTCTCTGAGATGATCTGACTCACTAATCTGACTGGGACATCCCTCTGCTTCCACTTTGAGCTAAGCTAGGCTAACAGTTTCCCTCTGCTTCCACTCTTTGACTAAGCTAGGCTAACAGTTTCCCTCTGCTTCCACTCTTTGACTAAGCTAGGCTAACAGTTTCCCTCTGCTTCCACTCTTTGACTAAGCTAGGCTAACAGTTTCCCTCTGCTTCCACTTGAGCTAAGCTAGGCTAACAGTTTCCCTCTGCTTCCACTCTTTGAGCTAAGCTAGGCTAACAGTTTCCCTCTGCTTCCACTCTTTGACTAAGCTAGGCTAACAGTTTCCCTCTGCTTCCACTCTTTGAGCTAAGCTAGGCTAACAGTTTCCCTCTGCTTCCACTTGAGCTAAGCTAGGCTAACAGTTTCCCTCTGCTTCCACTTGAGCTAAGCTAGGCTAACAGTTTCCCTCTGCTTCCACTCTTTGAGCTAAGCTAGGCTAACAGTTTCCCTCTGCTTCCACTCTTTGACTAAGCTAGGCTAACAGTTTCCCTCTGCTTCCACTCTTTGAGCTAAGCTAGGCTAACAGTTTCCCTCTGCTTCCACTCTTTGAGCTAAGCTAGGCTAACAGTTTCCCTCTGCTTCCACTCTTTGACTAAGCTAGGCTAACAGTTTCCCTCTGCTTCCACTCTTTGAGCTAAGCTAGGCTAACAGTTTCCCTCTGCTTCCACTCTTGAGCTAAGCTAGGCTAACAGTTTCCCTCTGCTTCCACTCTTGAGCTAAGCTAGGCTAACAGTTTCCCTCTGCTTCCACTCTTTGAGCTAAGCTAGGCTAACAGTTTCCCTCTGCTTCCACTCTTTGACTAAGCTAGGCTAACAGTTTCCCTCTGCTTCCACTCTTTGAGCTAAGCTAGGCTAACAGTTTCCCTCTGCTTCCACTCTTTGAGCTAAGCTAGGCTAACAGTTTCCCTCTGCTTCCACTCTTTGAGCTAAGCTAGGCTAACAGTTTCCCTCTGCTTCCACTCTTTGACTAAGCTAGGCTAACAGTTTCCCTCTGCTTCCACTCTTTGAGCTAAGCTAGGCTAACAGTTTCCCTCTGCTTCCACTCTTTGAGCTAAGCTAGGCTAACAGTTTCCCTCTGCTTCCAGTCTTTGAGCTAAGCTAGGCTAACAGTTTCCCTCTGCTTCCACTCTTTGAGCTAAGCTAGGCTAACAGTTTCCCTCTGCTTCCACTCTTTGAGCTAAGCTAGGCTAATTTCTCCACAGGTTAACACATAAAACATGAACAACATGAATGCATATTTAGAGTCAATAACAGGCTGTTGACAGAACACACATCTTTATTAATGGATCCTGTACAGACAGTCTGAGCGCTCACGTCTGTGGATGTTTGAATTAAAGAAACGTTCAGACTGTGAATAAGTTCACTGATGTACACAAAACAGTTTTCAACTGTTATGATTCACAGATAATATATAATATATACTGTTGGACCTTACATTACATGAGGCACAATTAAGTGTTTAAGCAACATTAAAAGGGAGTTTTAGGTTAAATTTGGCTATCAGTAATAATTAATGATTATCAAGGATAATTATTAATCATGATGAATAATATGATCCAGTTTAAATCAGATCACCTCGGGGCACCACCCTCGAAGAAGGGAAAACAGCAAATTCACTAAAATGGTCTCATAAGAAGGTACTAAACTGTTTATAACTCTGATTAATAATTAACTTAATAACTACAGCCACATTTTCCATAACAGCTGTGATGGTTGAAGGAGGTCGGCAACATTCACTCTTGTACAGGATTAAATAGACAGCAAGAAGGTTCAAAAGTCTTTTATTCAACACAAAGATGAAAGCACACAATCTAACTAACATGTACTATATACAGGAATGTGTGTATGTGTGTGTGTGTGTGTGTGTGTGTGTGTGTGTGTGTGTGTGTGTGTGTGTGTGTGTGTGTTACATGCAGAGACAGTGAGTCTGTGTGAAACATCATTCGACTAACATCGAGCTAACTGACCTGAGATCACAATAACACCAAAACAGTGAACAAACACATACACTGAACACATCACATCAACCAGAGTTTAAAGTCCTGTGCTTAGCCGTGCTATGCTATGCTATCTAAGCCCAGTTCAACGTGACCAGTCCTTGAAGAAAAGGCTGCTGGTGCAGGACTGGGCGATATGGCCTCAAATCAATATCACGATATATTGAGCAACTCACCTCGATAACGATAAATGAACGATAAGTAACCCCCCCTAAAAAAAGGAAAAACAAATCCTGTGTATTTACAGAAATGCCACTTTAAAGGACTGTAAAACTACATTGTAGTTAAGATTTATATTATTTATTTAGTAGTTAAGAACAACTGATTAGCACACGATTGAACAGCTGATCAGCACAGATTACTTGAAATGACAACAACTGAACAAGTTTAAAAGTATAAAATATACAGTCCCTTATAAACAAATTCTAAGCTTCTCGCTTTTTTTATTTCTTCAAATTGAATCACGTGGTTGTGCTGCAGGTGGTGGAAGAGGTTGATGTAAATAAATCAACATTTTGAGGACTTCAGAATCAGAATCTAAGTCATGAGACAAAATAGTTGCTGCTTAATAATATGTTAACCTCTTGAGCATTAGAGAACTTTTTTTACCATTATTTTCTTTATCATTATATATTTTTGATAGACACAGAATCTGTTTCAGAAGTCAGTGGGTCACATGACATGGAAGCTATTGAGAAAAAAAATCAAGATTTCTGCATATTAATATTCATATAAAATAGAGGAAGCACTAAAGTACAATAAACATCGCTGTGTCTCATTCATCCAGTTTACTAATACAATCTGCTGCTGGAGTCACTGAGCCCCATGACATGGAAGATATTCAAAGAACTGCAATTATTCTGTATTAATATATTTATGCTAAGTAATTTGATGACAGTCCCTAAATCAGTTTCCAGTGATTCAGTGCCATGTTCTGGGAGGTGAGCTAACCGTCCTCCTGCTGCTCACACTGGGTGAACCTCAGTAAAGTCGCGGCTGGACCCGAGTAGAGCTTAGAATCAAGCCCGACCCGAGCCCGCGCACGTTGTGTCCGAGCCCGTGCACGTTGTGTCCGAGCCCGCGCACGTTGTGTCCGAGCCCGGCCCGACACACTGCATGTAATTATGAGCCCGAGACCGATTTAAACCCACAACTGTTTAATACGTGGGCTGTTATAACTGACGTTCTCGACGACAATTGCGAGTTGTTTGAACTACAGAAATCTTAATGAATAATGCAACAAGTGCCGCACTTAATGCCCTCGACAAAGCCGACACATGTTATTATCACGGCCCACGACTTGTTTAAAATGGGTCCACACCTCCGACTTTCCTCCACACTTGCTCAAAGTTAATTCTACTGTTTTTATTTTTTCCTTTACATCTTCATGCTCCATGTTGCACTTAAACTACACAATCAGTGATGCCGGTAACGCGTTACTAGTTTTGTCATTTTCCTCAGTAAAAATATATATTTTTGCTTTCTTCTTGCGTCTCGGGGAGTGACGTCACGTACGTGAGAAGTCACGTTTCTCAGCATGAGGTCACTCACGTGTCAGACCACGCAGAGGCACAAATGCAAACAACAATGGAGGGAGGAGAGAGATGCACGTTTTCTAGCTGGAAATACACTCATTATTCTGAGTGATCAATGGACGGCCGGCTGAAGACAGTGGCCTGTTGAGGCCTTTGAACGCAGCATCATTACACAAACTGTCTGGGACTCACAGCGAGAGTGGGTTCACTTGATTACTAACCTGGCATAGCTGGTGTTGCATCAGCGGGCGGAGTTTCACATCAAATTAATGTAAAATAAGCACGTTGGTATACGCAGGGGTAGATTAATCAAGTGGACCTAACGTGTCCCCCTGTCCCTAGTGGATGTTCCGCCTATGACACGACACAAAATGACGTCGGTTATCGTCGTAAATTTCGGTATCGGTATTTTTGGTTTATCGCCCAGGGCCATGCTGGTGGTTGCAGGATTCTAGTGTTGAATGCTGTTCTTGCTGTGAAGGTTTGATGAAAGTCAGCAGAGGAGGAAACAGTTCGCTGCTTTCCTTTTCAGGATAGCAGCTCGGTGCTAACCTGCTTGGTGTTCCTCAGGTTGTGAAGTTAACTGGCGAGCTTTGTGTTGCAGCTGCTGGTGCTGCTGATCTGGAATACTGGCAGGACCTCGTGTCGCTGCAGTGAGGAGAAGTTCTTTGGGCTGCAAATGCAGCTTGCAGCTCTCAGCAGCTGTTAGACCAGAAGAAGAGATCCTGAGGGCAGGCGGCCCTGTGAGGGAGGTGGAGAGGACAGCTTGAAGATAAGAAGTCGAAGGAGTAGAAAACCCACAATGAGCGACTTCATCTGTGGGTCCCAACAATAACATATAAATTATCATATATAATCAGAATTCCTTTTATCAGTCCTGCAAACAGGACGTGTGTGTGTCCGCAGCCAGAGGACAGTTCAGCTTCACAATAAACAATAATGATATTAATAAATAAACAAACACGGAAACAATAGAACGAGCAGATGAGTTTGTGCTGAGATGGATGATGTCATCATATCGTGTGTGTGTGGGAGGAGCTTAAAGCTTCTTAACAAACACGACAGTTAATCCATCTGACACACAACAGCATCACTGATGGTGATGAAGATGATGTGATGATGATGGTGATGAAGAAGAAGATGATGATGATGATGAAGATGATGGTGATGATGAAGATGATGTGATGATGATGGTGATGAAGAAGAAGATGATGATGATGATGAAGATGATGTGATGATGATGGTGGTGATGAAGATGATGAAGATGATGTGATGATGATGATGGTGATGATGTGTGTGTGTGTGTGTGTGTGTGTGTTCTCAGGGTGGTCAAAGAGGAGATCAGTGACGATGATGCCAGGCTGCCGTTTGTGAACGGACGAGTCGTCTGCTGGGTCAGAAACACACACACACACACACACACACACACACACACACACAAACACTCTCTCTGTCCTCTAGGTGTTTACCTGTCCTCTAGGTGTTTACCTGTCCCTCTCGTCTCTCCAGCTCGTGTCTTCAGAAACCTGTCAGCCAGACTTCAGGGGCTCTGACACGCAGTCTGTTGCCACGCCCACCAGCCTGGCCCCGCCCCCTGCGGAGAGGACCGGTGGGATCGGAGACTCCAGACCTCCATCCTTCCAGTGAGTACCTGTCTCACCTCACACACCTGAAGCATGGAGGGCAGCTGTCTCTCTGACCTGTCTGTCTCTCTGACCTGTCTGTCTCTCTAACCTGTCTGTCTCTCTAACCTGTCTGTGTGTCAGTGCTGCTGCTTTGATTGGTCAAGAGGAGCTTCCAGGGTCAGAGGTCAACCGTGTTGTTTCCCCCCCACAGAGGAGAGAGCGAGATGGAGGAAGTGACAGAGGTAAGATGGAGGCATGATGATGGTGATGATGATGATGCACCCCACTGCCTCTGATTGGCTGCTGTCTCTGCAGGCGGGCGTCTGAATGGTCACGCCCACCGACCAGCTCAGCAGAATGGGGCGGAGCCATCAGGTGGAGGTGACAGCTCGTCAACCCAACAGAGCAGCCAATTAGAGACGACCAGTTTCTGCTCATCTGAGGAAGACTCAGGAGGAAGGTCAGACACACACACACACACACACACACACACACACACACACACACGGCTCACTGACATCATCAGCAGCTCTCACTGTGATTGGTCAGTCTGATGGCAGCACACACTCACCTGCCCTGAGGTCTTTCTTTTTCTGCTCCAGTAAACCTGTTCAGAGACGCGTCTCCTCCTCCCGCTCTGATTGGCTGATGCAGGTCATGTGACGGGCGGTGCAGCGTTTATTGTCCATCAGATAAAAGAGTCCCGGCTGATCTGAGAGCAGAAATAATCTGTTCCTGTGACTCGTCTGTAATAATCTGTCCAGTCAGACTCTTCTACAGACTCAGTCTCTCATTTTATTCTTTTTAATATGATATTTATTTTTACATCTTTCTTCTCCGGATTTGTCAGAATTTTGTACTTTTTACATTTTTCTGCTTTTTAATCTTTTGACACATTTCTCATGGATATTTTGTGTGTTTCTGATGTTTGTGTTGAATGTTGATTTTCTCTCCAAAGGTTTGTGTTTTTATTCTCATATTTATATATTTAAGTTATATATAAAAGGATGTGCCAAATACATTTTCATCTTTTCTTAATTTTTTTGTATTTTGTAATTGTGAGGCTTTTTCTAAAGTTTTCGTTAGTTTTGTTTCCTCTTAGAAACTATTATTTTTACTGATATTATATTTACAGCTCCATGTTTCAGATCTGCAGCTCAGCTCATTAATAAACTCATGTTCGTTTCATAAAGTCATTTTTTAGGTTTATATTTTGACATTTTGTGAGATTTTCATTAGGATATTTTTTTTAGAGCTAAACATCAGAAGCTGTCACTCAAACTGAACCAGCTGTTCTTCCCTCTGTGATGTCACACACAAGGTTCAGCCAATCAACAGGGCAGAGCAGCTCCTCACCGCGACTCGTCAGGCGACAGCGCCGCCGCCACCGAAAACCCAAAACACAGCGGATGGAGAGGGTACACACACACCCACACACACTCACACACACTCACACACACACACACACACACATACACACACACACACACACACACATACACACACACCCACACACACCCACACACACTCTCACACACACACACACACACACACACACACACACACACACACACACAGAACACTTTTTCTCTCAGATTTCAGTTTTGGAGCAGCAAATATAATAAAACTGGTGGACGAGGAAACATTCAATTCATCAGTCGTCTCTTCAGTTCTCTGATGAAGTCAAACATCGTCTTCTGTCTTCTTCCTTTCTGTGTGTGAGTTTCTTCTGTCGCTGATCTGTCCGTCATCTCCCTCTCTTACCCGTCTGTCCTCCTGTACCTGCCTGTCTGTCTCTCAGTCTGTGTCTTTCAGCAGTGTCACTGACTCCACCATGTCGCTCAACGTCATCACTGTCACTCTGAACATGGGTGAGTACCAGCAGGGGAACCAGTATTCAAAGCATTTCTTTAAGTAGAAGTACAAGACCGGTACAGTTAGCTGGTGTGGTCCAGTACTTCAGAGCTACGGGTCGGGCCCCTCTAAAGGCTCACAGGACTAATCTGAGGGGTCGCAACAATGTTAATGGGAGAGCAAAGAAGAAAAAACAAAGACCCACAAAGTCTGGACTAATTTTACTGAAATATTCAGTTTATATTCATTCTGAGTACAAGTAGGCCAACGTTCTGATGTGGAGTACTGGAGTACTGGAGTACTGGAGCAAAGATTACTCTCCACCACTGAGTGTGAACGTCACTAACACTTTATCACTGTGGTCGTGTTTCTGTCTGCTGTTCATGTCAGAGACGCTTTGATGCAGAATTTAATCATCTGATCTCTGTAAGATCACGTGATCACAAACAGAACCAGGACGGGAGAAAAATTCACTTTGACGTGATCTAATAATATCTTTATATGTTGATACATGATCGAATCAAAGCTCACCTTAACTCTGCCTGTCTGTCTGTCAGAGAGGTATAACTTCCTGGGTATCAGTATTGTTGGTCAGAGTAACGACAGAGGAGACGGAGGGATTTATATCGGCTCCATCATGAAGGGAGGAGCGGTGGCAGCTGACGGACGCATTGAGCCCGGAGACATGTTACTACAGGTACTACAGTACTAACACGTGTTACTGCAAGGACTACAGTACTAACACGTGTTACTGCAGGGACTACAGTACTAACACACGTTATTGCAGGGACTACAGTACTAACACGTGTTACTGCAGGGACTACAGTACTAACACGTGTTACTGCAGGGACTACAGTACTAACACGTGTTACTGCAGGGACTACAGTACTAACACGTTACTGCAGGGACTACAGTACTAACACGTGTTGCTGCAGGGACTACAGTACTAACACGTGTTACTGCAGGGACTACAGTACTAACACGTGTTACTGCAGGGACTACAGTACTAACACGTGTTACTGCAGGGACTACAGTACTAACACACGTTATTGCAGGGACTACAGTACTAACACACGTTACTGCAGGGACTACAGTACTAACACGTGTTACGTCAGGGACTACAGTACTAATACGTGTTACTGCAGGGACTACAGTACTAACACGTTACTGCAGGGACTACAGTACTAACACGTGTTGCTGCAGGGACTACAGTACTAACACGTGTTACTGCAGGGACTACAGTACTAACACGTGTTACTGCAGGGACTACAGTACTAACACATGTTACTGCAGGGACTACAGTACTAACACGTGTTACTGCAGGGACTACAGTACTAACACGTTACTGCAGGGACTACAGTACTAACACGTGTTGCTGCAGGGACTACAGTACTAACACGTGTTACTGCAGGGACTACAGTACTAACACGTGTTACTGCAGGGACTACAGTACTAACACGTGTTACTGCAGGGACTACAGTACTAACACACGTTATTGCAGGGACTACAGTACTAACACGTGTTACGTCAGGGACTACAGTACTAATACGTGTTACTGCAGGGACTACAGTACTAACACGTTACTGCAGGGACTACAGTACTAACACGTGTTGCTGCAGGGACTACAGTACTAACACGTGTTACTGCAGGGACTACAGTACTAACACGTGTTACTGCAGGGACTGCAGTACTAACACGTGTTACTGCAGGGACTGCAGTACTAACACGTGTTACTGCAGGGACTGCAGTACTAACACATGTTACTGCAGGGACTACAGTACTAACACGTGTTACTGCAGGGACTACAGTACTAACACGTGTTACTGCAGGACTACAGTACTACCGTTACTGCAGGGACTACAGTACTAACACGTGTTACTGCAGGGACTACAGTACTAACACGTGTTACTGCAGGGACTACAGTACTAACACATGTTACTGCAGGGACTACAGTACTAACACGTGTTACTGCAGGGACTACAGTACTAACACCTGTTACTGCAGGGACTACAGTTATAATACGTGTTACTGCAGGGACTAAAGTACTAACACGTTACTGCAGGGACTACAGTACTAACACGTGTTGCTGCAGGGACTACAGTGCCAATACCTGTTACTGCAGGGACTACAGTACTAACACGTGTTACTGCAGGGACTACAGTACCAATACCTGTTACTGCAGGGACTACAGTACCAATACGTGTTACTGCAGGGACTACCAATACCTGTTACTGCAGGGACTACAGTACTAACACGTGTTACTGCAGGGACTACAGTACCAATACCTGTTACTGCAGGGACTACAGTACCAATACGTGTTAATGCAGGGACTACAGTACTAACACATGTTACTGCAGGTACCACAGTACCAATACCTGTTACTGAAGGGACTACAGTACTAACACGTGTTACTGCAGGGACTACAGTATTAGCACGTGTTACTGCAGGTACTACAGTACCAATACATGTTACTGCAGGGACTACAGTACTAGCACGTGTTACTGCAGGTACTACAGTACCAATACCTGTTACTGCAGGGACTACAGTACTAACACGTGTTGCTGCAGGGACTACAGTACCAATACCTGTTACTGCAGGGACTACAGTACCAATACGTGTTACTGCAGGGACTACCAATACCTGTTACTGCAGGGACTACAGTACTAACACGTGTTACTGCAGGGACTACAGTACCAATACCTGTTACTGCAGGGACTACAGTACCAATACGTGTTACTGCAGGGACTACAGTACTAACACATGTTACTGCAGGTACCACAGTACCAATACCTGTTACTGAAGGGACTACAGTACTAACACGTGTTACTGCAGGGACTACAGTATTAGCACGTGTTACTGCAGGTACTACAGTACCAATACATGTTACTGCAGGGACTACAGTACTAGCACGTGTTACTGCAGGTACTACAGTACCAATACCTGTTACTGCAGGGACTACAGTACTAACACGTGTTACTGCAGGTACTACAGTACTAACACCTGTTACTGCAGGGACTACAGTATTAACACGTGTTACTGCAGGGACTACAGTACTAACACGTGTTACTGCAGGTACTACAGTACCAACACCTGTTACTGAAGGGACTACAGTACTAACACGTGTTACTGCAGGGACTACAGTACTAACACGTGTTACTGCAGGTACTACAGTACCAATACCTGTTACTGCAGGGACTACAGTACTAACACGTGTTACTGCAGGTACTACAGTACCAATACCTGTTACTGCAGGGACTACAGTACTAACACGTGTTACTGCAGAGACTACAGTACTAACACGTGTTACTGCAGGGACTACAGTACTAACCCATGTTACTGCAGGGACTACAGTACTAATACATGTTACTGCAGGGACTACAGTACTAACACATGTTACTGCAGGGACTACAGTACTAATACATGTTACTGCAGGGACTACAGTACTAACACATGTTACTGCAGGGACTACAGTACTAACACGTTACTGCAGAGACTACAGTACTAATACATGTTACTGCAGGGACTACAGTACTAATACATGTTACTGCAGGGACTACAGTACCAATACTACTGTCAGTAGTAACTACTGTTACTGCAGGTACTACAGTACTAATACTACTGTCAGACCTTGTCAGATGCTAACAGTCGTATCTGTTTGTAGTATCAATACTCTTGTTTTGTATTTTCAGGTGAACGAGATCAACTTTGAGAACATGAGTAACGACGACGCTGTCAGAGTCCTCAGGGAGATCGTTCACAAACCAGGGTGAGACGACTCGTACTTCTACTGCTTGTAGTACTTCTGAAACTACTATAACTTCTGCTTCAGTGACTAATATTACTTGTAGTACTAGTACTCAGTAAGTAGTACTCTGTAATCCTGGAGCTCAAAACTCTTCTCAAACAGTCTCAGTTCACGTACTCTTTGGGGCAACACTTCCTGTTGGTGTCCTGACAACATGTCCAGATATCAGCTGTTGTACTTCTGCTCCCGGGACGATAGAGCGTCAGTCCTCACTGCAGAGCTCGACCCGGCTCATTGTTCTGGGGAGTGACATCAGTTTGTTCTGAGTGAGATGTTGATGCTCTCTTGTGAATATTGCTGCGACTACAACAGTTGGACTGAAAGTCAGATTGTTATTCTCATGAAGTTGTGATAGTTGATGCACGCAGAAAAGCCGATAGTGACTGTAGCGACTGAAGCGAACAGAGGAGCTGCTGAGAGACTGAGGCTGAGTCTGACTGAGGCTGAGTCTGACTGAGGCAGAGCCTGACTGAGGTCTGACTGAGTTTCTGTTCTGTGACCGTCACTCCCCAACCTCTGCTGATCCATTTCATATTGTGGGGAGTGACCTGACACCAAATATTAAATCTCTACATCTGCTCTGAGTTAAATGGTTCACAATATAATGTCAGCTTCTTGGTTTCATAAAGGTTTGTTAGTTGTTGGTGACAGATGTCACTCCCCAGTCTCTGCTGTGCTTCATTTGAGCTGTTTCTGCAGAGTGACAATCAGAATCTGAACAATCACCTCTGAACATGTTCTTCTTACCTGAAGTCTACTGCATGTACTGTTGATACTGCTAATAATACTAATACTGCTCCTGCTGCCCGTCTGTCTGTCTGTCTGTCTGTCTGTCTGTCTGCCTGTCTGTCTGTCTGTCTGTCTGTCTGTAGTCCAGTGACGTTAACAGTGGCGAAGTGTTGGGATCCAAACCCACGCGGCTGCTTCACACTGCCACGGAGTGAGTCAGCAACCAAACATGTCTTTTTACTTCAGAGGAACCACATTTACATCATGACACCAAGACCTGCACCCTGACACCAAGACCTGCACCCTGACACCAAGACCCTGACACCAAGACCTGCACCCTGACACCAAGACCTGCACCCTGACACCAAGACCCTGACACCAAGACCTGCACCCTGACACCAAGACCCTGACACCAAGACCTGCACCCTGACACCAGGACCTGCACCTTGACACCAAGACCCTGACACCAAGACCTGCACCCTGACACCAGGACCTGCACCCTGACACCAAGACCTGCACCCTGACACCAGGACCTGCACCAGTTTTGATATGTTCTGTTGAGTCTCCTGTATTTACTGGTTCTGATATAATTCACACTCACACACTGTTTCTTCTTCTTCTGAAGGCGAGCCGGTCCGGCCCATCGACCCCGCTGCCTGGGTGTCTCACACCGCCGCCATGACAGGAAGTCTCCTCCCACACTATGGTGAGTCTCCCATCAGCCACTGCAGCATCCATCCATCACCTCTCCGCCCACAACTCCAACACCAATGTGATATTTTCCAGGCGTGCATGAGGACAACCATCTCAGCATCCACAGTGACATGACGGCTGTCGTCAAGGCGATGGCCAATCCTGAGTCAGGCCTGGAGGTTCGGGACAGGATGTGGCTGAAGATCACCATCCCCAACGCTTTCATCGGTGAGAAGCTCCGCCCACCAGGAGGAAAACTGGAACTTAGAGATTTTAAAACAAAACATTTATAATGATTCAATTTAGCTGAACACAGTCACCATCAGATTTCCTCCTTCAGAGAAGAAGCGAAGATAACGAACGAGACGTCAAACATCTTCTCTCTTTTCCTTCCTCGTGGTCCTTTAGTTCTTCATGAGTGAATAACTGTCGTCTCATTGGCTGTGTGGTAAAAAAAGGTTGCAGACAAACAAGATCCAACCTGGTTGAACTTTGATTGGCGAGATGTAAACTGTGAAGACAAGATCCGACTCCATGTTTGTCTTCTCAGCTGCATCGTGTCCTGGGTTAGGGTTAGAGAAGAACAGCTGATCATTTCTCTGAATGTTTCTGTAAACATACTCTGACTTCAGTCGATCTTCGCTCCGTCAGGTTTGGACGTGGTCGACTGGCTCCACCGGAGCGTCGAAGGTTTCACGGACCGCCGTGAAGCTCGCAAGTATGCCGGGAACCTGCTAAAGGCCGGGTACATCCGACACACTGTCAACAAGGTGACCTTCTCCGAGCAGTGCTACTACGTGTTTGGAGACCTTTGTGGAGGTGAGCAGAGTCAACACCAAACTGATCAATACAGTCTACTTGTTCAAGTGTGTGGAGCTGCAGTACAACTGACAGCCACCAGATGGAAACAAATACAGCTTGAAGCTCACAGACTCAACAGAACCAGCTGGCTGTTTTACAGTCGGTCCGGTTCCTTTAGATCTCAGGGTGTAAATCTAGTTTGTGTCCGACTCATTAAAACTGCTCCTGTCAGGACTTCTCACATGGAGGTTGAGTTAAACACTACAAAACAAATAATTCATAAATTATTGTTTGTTTTTTTATTTGACCTTTTCATCAGATTATGTGATAAAAAAGTTCTGACTGTCACAGAGGTCCGATTCTGTGTTCAGCCTCATGTGATTCATGTTAAATGTTTCAGATGATTGTTGGTAACATTTAGAATTTAATTTATAAAAACATCTTTTTTAATATTTCACGCACAGCTCATAATCTGACATGAATCCATCAGAAGTGTGTTGTCAGTCACTGGAGGAAACATCGGGGCAGAACTGCTGACCCAGTCTATCACTTCCTCTCAGGCTGTGAAGCACTCACACACAGAACAGTTTCAGAGAAGTTCAGATCGTAGACGTTACAGGAAGCAGATTGAAGACAGAGAGGTAACAGTGACCATCTGGAGACGCTGTCTAGCGGAGCTACAAACCAGCTCAAAGTGTCTCCCTGATGTCTCGCTAACGATGTGTCTCCTCTGTGTCTCAGAGCTGGCTGTCATGTCTCTGCTGGATCATGAGGAGGCCTCCAGTCGAGCAGCAGGATCAGACTGTGACCCTCCAGCTTTCTCCTACCAGCCCCCCGTCCCTCACCCCTACAGCTCGCCTCACCCCCTCCACCAGCTGCCTGCCTGGGGGGGAGGAGGAGGAGGAGGAGGAGGAGGAGGAAGTCAGCACAGTGAAGGTGACACAATGATTAATACAAACATACAGTCGGTCCTGTAGGATCAGGATCAATAGAACATGGATCAATCTCAGCTCATATCTCCTGATCGATGAACATCAGACTTCACAGATCATTTCAAGTTTGACTTCAGCTTTAAGTCTCAGCAGCGCCACCACGTGGCTCCTTATACACCTGCACCATGTTTAGTCCAGTGACTTGGGAACTGTGAGGCGGAAGAAAAAACTTTATTTCACTGTTTTCAACTTTTTGTGCACGACATATTTTTGTCAGAACCTCCGCGCTACTGAGGGCCAACAGCTGATCCCTACTGTAAACATTAGGGCTGCGTACAGGCTCCCCGGACACGGTCTCCATCCTACCCGGAGAGAGAGCTCCAAAGAGAAGTGAAGAGAAGTGATTAAAACAGATAAAAAGTAAAGGAAGAAATATAAAAAGAGGAAAAAGCTCAGAAGTGAGCGAGAGCTGCTGAGACAGGCTGCCATCACATGGCGCCATCTTCTGAGGGTCAGTAGTAAAATGTTTTATTTTGGTGGTTTGTGTTGACAGGAAGGGGCAGCAGTGGATCAAACTGTAGTGACGGTCAGAGGGAGGCGGGAGGAAGAGGAGACAGCGAATCAGAGTCCACCAAACAGGAAGTGAGAGCTTCACCTGACAAACAGCTGGAGGCGGAGTCCCCCAGCGACGACAGCACCCGACGACCCCCGACCTCCTTCTCCGGTCTCCAGGGTAACAAAGACTCACAGGACGTCCCTCCGGCCCCGTCGCCGTCACGGGCCCGACAGTCCTTCTGCCTCGCCATGGGTAACCCCAGTGATTTCTTTGTAGACGTCATGTGACCCTGTGCTGATGATGTCACATCCTGTCCTGGTTTAAAAATGTCACGTTTATAAGATATTTCAACCAAATCTGCTGGTTTGAACGAGCGGAGAGGAAACTTTGATCTGTTTGAACTCCTTCAGGGAAGTTACAGCTCCAGAACAACTTCAGAGGTGATTTATTTATTTATTTATTTTATTTATGTTCATCATCTATGGACGACCTGAAACGACGCGGGACAGAGTGGGACGATCCAGGGATCACAGTGGACCTGGACCACAGGGATGGATGGAGGTTCAGGCTGACACACTGAAGAGGAAACTGGTCACTATGAACCAGTCTGACCCGAGTCCGAAGTTCACTGTTCATCACTGATCCATCAATAATGTATATTAATATATGTATCTATGATGTCACAGTTCAGTCTGATGAGTGTCTGAGTTCATCTCTGCTGTCTGAAGGCACAAAACAATAAAACACTACAAACAAGTTTTTGTGTTGAAGTTTAGTGATGAAGGTTTTGGATTTCACACTGGTTGATGGTTCAACTCCTGGTGATCCACAACAGGGAGAAAAATAACATTATATCACTTTATATGATCAGGAGGAGGAGAGGAGGACTTTATATGATCAGGAGGAGGAGAGGAGGACTTTATATCATCAGGAGGAGGAGAGGAGGACTTTATATCATCAGGAGGAGGAGAGGAGGACTTTATATCATCAGGAGGAGGAGAGGAGGACTTTATATCATCAGGAGGAGGAGAGGAGGACTTTATATCATCAGGAGGAGGAGAGGAGGACTTTATATCATCAGGGGGAGGAGAGGAGGACTTTATATCATCAGGAGGAGGAGAGGAGGACTTTATATCATCAGGAGGAGGAGAGGAGGACTTTATATCATCAGGAGGAGAGGAGGACTTTATATCATCAGGAGGAGGAGAGGAGGACTTTATATCATCAGGAGGAGAGGAGGACTTTATATCATCAGGAGGAGAGGAGGACTTTATATCATCAGGAGGAGGAGAGGAGGACTTTATATCCTCAGGAGGAGGAGAGGAGGACTTTATGTCATCAGGAGGAGGAGAGGAGGACTGAGGTTGCTGTGAGCCATCATGTCCACATTTCTTTAGACAAATAATGAGAAAAATACGATTTTTATTCTATATATAATCGGGGTCAGTTTGAGATGAGGCTGCTGCGTGTAATCTGATTACACATTAATTTATGGATAATAAAGCAGGGCCACTGTAATCATAACTATGTTATTGTTGCATATCAATATATTTCAGGCCCCTCTGGTCACCTGCAGCCTCCATAAATCTTCATCGATAATCCACCAGCTTGTGTTCTGTGTGTGTGTGTGTGTGTGTGTGTGTGTGTGTGTGTGTGTGTGTGTTAATGATCATGATTCATGCACGGCTCCGTGCTTCCTCTCTCCTCAGCAAGGAGGAGGGAGGGCCGCGTTCCAATCCGCACATGTACAGCCTCGTTCACAGTGAGTGGTCAGCGGAGGAGAGCAGCAGCCGGTAGCTGTCGGTGTGTGAATCAAACCGACACATAGGAGTTAAACTGGTTAAATAAACGTCTATGAGAGTGTAACTGCAGTTTAGTGTAGCAGGAGGAGTCCAGTGAAGGAGGCTAGCGGTTCTGAACGGGACGCGGCCGGCTCGGGCTGCCGTCAGCTGACAGTCCGCCGCTGCCGCCGACATCTTGCCTCCGACCGGAGGAGACGGAGAGTCCGCTTGTCACGGTCAATCGTCCCGATGGAGTGACGGCAGGGCCGGCGGTTCCGTGTGAGGCAGCCCGGGGACAGAACAGCTTCTCTGCGGACCGGGTGAGAACATGCGGGGAAGTTAGAACCACCGCCTGCCTGCCTGTCTGCCTGCCTGCCTGTCTGTCTGCCTGCCTGCCTGCCTGTCTGTCTGCCTGTATGTCTGCCTGCCTGTCTGCCTGTCTGTCTGTCTGTCTGCCTGCCTGTCTGCCTGTCTGTCTGTCTGTCTGCCTGCCTGTCTGCCTGCCTGCCTGCCTGTCTGTCTGTCTGCCTGCCTGTCTGTCTGCCTGTCTGCCTGTCTGTCTGTCTGTCTGCCTGCCTGTCTGTCTGCCTGTCTGCCTGCCTGTCTGTCTGCCTGCCTGCCTGTCTGCCTGCCTGTATGTCTGTCTGCACTGCAGCAGCCGTGAAGTGACCGCGGTCGGTCGTCACCGTCTGACTGCTGCAGTAACGTTAGCAGGTGTTGCTAATAGCTACTCGTCGTCGGCGAACAGCTAACGTTATTAAAATATCCCCGTTTTCAATAATGTATAGCTTATCAATACCTGCATATAACGTGTAGGCCGTGATTTCAGATCTGTTATTAGTCAGTGGGGACCTCCGTTTAATTCGGCGCATTCAAACAGCAGCTATGTTAAATATTATTGCGACTTTTCAGCAGAGAAATTTAACGTTTAATCGATGAATGACGTTTCCGTTATTTTCAGCTGCACCGTGATGTAGCTACGTGACTGGGCGGTTAACTTGAGCCAGCGCGTTAGACTCGCTCACTTTTAACGTTAAGAGATGAAAAGTTAGAGTCGTACGTTCATTATCTGTGGGCCGAAAATACAGGAAGAGACTACATTTTCTCTGGGTTTAATGCTTTGACAGTTTATGTGATTAAATGAGTCGAATTACATGAAACACTTTAAAATGTCAGATTTTTCAATGGAGTTCGGATTGTTACAGCTGTAACATTATTTGCGAGCCGTTAGCCTCCACACAGATTGTACAGTTACAGCTGTTAGCATCGGTCTTTCTCTGTGTTGAACGGGATGTACCGGTGTAGCATAGCAGCAGCTAAGCTAACGTGCTAACTAGAAGCTGTAACAGTAAAGGACAAATCAGTTAAAGTGAATGTTGTTAACTTACAGTGATTTAATAAGCTCATATGACACTGTTAATTTCGTATAATTCAATATGTGACACGATTGTTTGTGACAAAAACGATCAAACATTAAAAATAATACAACTAAAACACTCTAGTTAAATCAAACCCAGAATTCACCTTGCCTGATAAATTTGCCTCATAGATATAAAGAAATGTTGTCCGGCTGATGTCTGGAGGCTGATTTCTGCTCTAATGAGCTGAAACTGGAGGAAGATGTGAGATTAGAGCAGGTTGTGTAACAGTCGTCCTCTCTGCTGCAGTCACTTCGTTGTGATCAGCTCTGACTGACTGGGGAGCGTCGGCCATGATCGGAGGACTCTTCATCTACAACCACAAGGGGGAGGTGTTGATCTCCAGGGTGTACCGCGATGACATCGGGTGAGTCCTGCAGGTCACTGCTGATGTGCTCATGAGCCATACACTAAAGTCATCTCTACCCCTGCTCAGGTACACTGACGATGCGTTCAGGTACACTGACGATGCGTTTAGGTTTTAGGCGGTAATGTGTGTGAAGGACGTCCGTCTGCTTCCTCTTCACATCCTTCATCACAGATGAATCTGCGCTGCAGCTTCGCTGTGGCTGTGTGATGCAGCGAGCCTGTTGCTAGGCAACAGCAGTGCTAACAGAAAGCTCTGAGTGATGAGGTCATCTCAGTGTGCACTGATAACATGGCTGCTGAGGAACGATGGAGGAGATGAGACAGAGTGAGACGTCTGTATTGTGTCAGTCAAAAATATAAAAAAAAATGTGATTAACTTTATTTATACTGAATCCGTCGACAACAGTCACAGTTACAGAGAGGTTTAATGTGACGAGACTGCAGATGTTCTGTCCTGTCAGCTGGACCTCAGGAGTCATGTTGACGAGGTCGTCTCGTCTGTTTGTCCAGGAGGAACGCGGTGGACGCCTTCCGCGTCAACGTCATCCACGCCCGGCAGCAGGTCCGCTCTCCGGTCACCAACATCGCCCGGACGAGCTTCTTCCATGTCAAACGCTCCAACATCTGGCTGGCAGCCGTCACCAAGCAGAACGTGAACGCCACCATGGTGTTCGAGTTCCTCTACAAGATGTGTGACGTCATGTCCGCCTACTTTGGCAAGATCAGCGAGGAGAACGTCAAGAACAACTTCGTCCTCATCTACGAGCTGCTCGATGGTAAACAGGAAATGAACAAAAGCAGATTAAACGGCCACGTTCAGACACGATGAAGGTCTTCTTCTTCTGTGGTGTATTTTAACCTGGAGCTCCAACAGGAAGTGTCGTCTCATCGCTCTGCTGCTCTGTGGTTTTTTTAGGTTTTGATTTTTGTAAGCGTTGGATGAGAAAATCAAAACCTAAAGAAAATACAGCGCCGACAGGAGTCGTCTCTGCTGAGCTGCACAACTGTCCTGCTGTTTGTTTGTTTGTTTGTTTGTTTGTTTGTTTGCTTGTGACGGTGTTTGTATCCTGCAGAGATTCTGGACTTTGGTTACCCTCAGAACTCAGAGACTGGAGCTCTGAAAACCTTCATCACTCAACAGGGCATCAAGAGCCAGGTACCAGTCAGACAGTTATCACTTTATAATCAATAACCGGGAATCCTTAAAATGTAAGTCCAGGTAGAAAACAACGTGCAGTGAGTGTTGTGGAATTGTGACCATTCAGGAGCGATGAAGAAGACTCAGACACAGATGACTTCAGTTGTAGTTTATACACACTGGATCAAGGAGGATACGTGTGACCTCCTGTTGTATGAGGACCAGGCACAATCATGGGCTTTTATTTTATTGTGACGATAACTAACTGTTTCCTGTCTGTTTTCTGTTGTCTGCCTGCTCATCTGCATCGTCCTGCAGCACCATGTGAGTCCACAAAACACACACACACACACACACACACACACACACAAAATATCAGTTTTAACACATTAAATCAATACACATTTCTTATTGAACGGGTTCAGAATCATGTGACCTGGTTTCCCTCCTGCAGACCAAAGAGGAGCAGTCTCAGATCACCAGTCAGGTCACGGGTCAGATCGGCTGGAGGAGAGAAGGAATCAAGTACCGACGCAACGAACTGTTTCTGGACGTGTTGGAGAGCGTCAACCTGCTCATGTCTCCACAAGGTAACACTGAAGCTCAGAGGGGTCCAGTTCAGAGGGGTCCAGTTCAGAGGGGTCCAGCTCAGAGGGGTCCAGTTCAGAGGGGTCCAGCTCAGAGGGGTCCAGCTCAGAGGGGTCCAGCTCAGAGGGGTCCAGTTCAGAGGGGTCCAGTTCAGAGGGGTCCAGCTCAGAGGGGTCCAGCTCAGAGGGGTCCAGCTCAGAGGGGTCCAGCTCAGAGGGGTCCAGTTCAGAGGGGTCCAGCTCAGAGGGGTCCAGCTCAGAGGGGTCCAGCTCAGAGAGCAGAGAACTTTCTGCCTTTCCTCAGACGAGCCTCTCTGATACTTGTTGTTCTTCAGGCTTCACATCTGTTCGGTCCGACCCGTTCAGTTCTGTTCACATGGTGTTTCTTTCTTTCACTGTGGATCACAGTCGTGACTTCTGCTGTGGATATTTCACCAAACCTTTAATTGATCTCCCATCACGATCATTCAGGATGTTCACCGCTCTCCTTCCAGGTGTTGATAATGTGTCAGAAGGTTCTGAGTCCAGTTTCAGTAGTTCCAGAATCTCTCCAGTAGTTTTCTTTGCTTTGCAATAAAGTGAGCCTCTGAAACAGTGACGTGTTTCTAGAACCACAGGATGTGTCTCTGTTTCAGACATGAGAAGCTCCTCACTGCTTCACTGGTTCAGTAACGTGCTGCAGCTGAAACATATTGATCCCTGCAGTAATGAACCAGTCCAAGGTTCTGACCTGTTCGCATTGTTAAATCCAAGTGGTGACTTTTCTTTGGCCAGTGAATGTCTAAACTAAATAAAGTGAGATGAGAAGCAGCAGTGAGTTAGTGGATGATGAGCTGCAGTGATGCAGCTGATGAGTGAATCAGAGACATGAAGCTGTATTATTGATCCTCAGCGGTCACATTCACACTCATCAGCCGGAAGACGGAACCAAATACTTCTTTTACAATAAACACTGTTATTTATTATGACGAGGCCAAATAAAAATCACGTCACAAATTAAAAGCCTGTTCATACACATACATTGTATGTATTGATAAGATCAATTGTAACTGTATTAATCACAGTGATCAATCATGTTAATGCAGCATGACGTCACTGCTCTGCCTCACTGTGCCGCCAGAGGGCGACATCACACATCTGACTGTCTGTGTGTGTGTGTGTGTGTGTGTGTGTGTGTCTGTGTGTGTGGGTGTGTCTGTGTGTGTGTGTGTCTGTCTGTGTGTGTGTGTGTCTGTGTGTCTGTGTGTGTGTGTGTGTGTGTCAGGCCAGGTGCTCAGTGCTCATGTCTCAGGTCGGGTGGTGATGAAGAGTTACCTGAGCGGGATGCCTGAGTGTAAGTTTGGGATGAACGACAAGATCGTCATCGACAAGCAGGGCAAAGGTGGAGGATCAGAGGAGGCCGCTAAGAGGTCAGAGGTCACACAATGACATCACACTGTCACAGCTCCATATATGGTTACTTCCTGTGTGCAATATCTTCCACATTAAGATTTGTGAATGACTTTAGTTTTCTCCTGTTATGTGATTAAAGTGTTAAATGATTGATTTGTCAGTGGGAGTTCTGAACTGAGCGTCCTGTCTCTCCTCCTCCTCCTCCTCCTCCTCCTCCTCTCCTCCTCCTCCTCCTCCTCCTCCTCTTCCTCCTCCTCCTCCTCCTCTTCCTCCTCCTCTTCCTTCTCCTCCTCCTCTTCAGTGGTAAACAGTCAATAGCAATCGATGATTGCACCTTCCATCAGTGTGTCCGTCTCAGCAAGTTTGACTCTGAACGCAGCATCAGCTTCATCCCTCCAGACGGAGACTACGAGCTCATGAGGTCAGAGTGCACATAACGCAACACACCACACCTGTCTGTGTGACCACCTGTCTGTCTGTCTGACTACCTGTCTGTGTGACCACCTGTCTGTCTGTCTGTCTGACTACCTGTCTGTGTGACCACCTGTCTGTCTGTCTGACTGACTACCTGTCTGTGTGACCACCTGTCTGTCTGTCTGACCACCTGTCTGTCTGTCTGACCACCTGTCTGTCTGTCTGTCTGACTACCTGTCTGTGTGACTACCTGTCTGTGTGACCACCTGTCTGCCTGTCTGTGTGACTACCTGTCTGTGTGACCACCTGTCTGTCTGTCTGTCTGACTACCTGTCTGTGTGACTACCTGTCTGTGTGACCACCTGTCTGCCTGTCTGTCTGACTACCTGTCTGTCTGACCACCTGTCTGTCTGTCTGTCTGACTACCTGTCTGTGTGACCACCTGTCTGCCTGTCTGTCTGACTACCTGTCTGTGTGACCACCTGTCTGCCTGTCTGTGTGACTACCTGTCTGCCTGTCTGTCTGACTACCTGTCTGTGTGACCACCTGTCTGCCTGTCTGTGTGACCACCTGTCTGTCTGTCTGTCTGACTACCTGTCTGTGTGACCACCTGTCTGTGTGACCACCTGTCTGCCTGTCTGTCTGACTACCTGTCTGTGTGACCACCCGTCTGTGTGTCTGACTACCTGTCTGTCTGACCACCTGTCTGTCTGTCTGACTACCTGTCTGTCTGACCACCTGTCTGTCTGTCTGTCTGACTACCTGTCTGTGTGACCACCTGTCTGTCTGTCTGTCTGACTACCTGTCTGTGTGACCACCCGTCTGTGTGTCTGCAGGTACCGCACCACCAAAGACATCATCCTGCCCTTCAGAGTCATCCCGCTGGTCCGAGAGGTCGGTCGCACCAAACTGGAGGTCAAAGTCGTCATCAAGTCCAATTTCAAGTCGTCGCTGCTGGCTCAGAAGATCGAGGTCAGTCATCGTAACCATGACGACCGGTTAGAGGATTGACAAAAGAGTCAAAGATAAAAGCTGAGGATCATTCCCCCCTGCAGGATCTAATAATAATAATAATAATAACGATAACTTGATTAATTGCTGTGAACTCCCCCTCAGGTTCGGATCCCGACCCCCCTGAACACCAGCGGGGTTCAGCTCATCTGTATGAAGGGAAAAGCAAAGTACAAAGCCAGTGAGAACGCCATCGTCTGGAAGTAAGAGAGCTTCACCTTCACCTTGTTTACAGTACAAACAGGAAGCTGCTGTCAGAACTTTACGACTGGAACAAAGATCAGATTACTGAGCTGTTGATGTCGTTGATCAATTCAAGATCTATGTGTGAATGAAATGAATTGAATTATTCAGCACTGATCGACTGATTATTTATCTGCCTCAGACACAAAAACACTGAGAATCTGAGAAATGCTGAATATTGACCCTGATGATCAATCTGCCCGAGTCCTGATTGATCGTCAGATGACAGGAGACATGCAGGAACCAACCTGCCTGACGACACACACTGAACCTGATCAGAACAGGAGCGGCTGTGTTTAAAACATCACAGCTCAACAGAACTACAACAGAATCAGAACTTAGTTGTTGTGATGGTGCTCAGCAGCTGCTGTCAGGATGTTCAGCCTCAACAGATCAATAGTTCACCTCTGAGCTGAGCAATACACCCCCAGTGCTGACACACAGATCAGAGCAGCTCTGCAGCATCAGCACACACACACACACACACACACACACACACACACACACACACACACACACACACACACACAGCACCTCCTGCAGCTGCTGAGTCAGCATATCACCTCTTGATGACATCATCAGAAACACTGAGGACACAACACACACCTGAGACTTACCTGAGAGGAGGCAGCACTGTAGGTCCTGTTAGTGTGTGTGTGTGTGTGTGTGTGTGTGTGTGTGTGTGTGTGTTTATGTTTATTAATGTGTGTGTGTGTGTGTGTGTGTGTGTGTGTCAGGATAAAGCGCATGGCGGGGATGAAGGAGTCTCAGATCAGCGCAGAGATCGAGCTGCTGCCCACCAACGACAAGAAGAAGTGGGCTCGACCTCCGATCTCCATGAACTTTGAGGTCAGCCACTTATAGATTATTGAATATTGATCGTCACTTCCTGTTGATCACCAAAGTCTCCATCATCTGTCAGTCAGAGACTCTTTAGCAATTCTTACTTTTGGTTCACTGTCTCGCACACTCCTGTTTGTCTTCCTCCTCCTCTTCCTCTTCCTCTTCTTCCTCCTGCTCCTCCTCAGGTGCCGTTTGCTCCGTCAGGTCTGAAGGTGAGGTACCTGAAGGTGTTTGAGCCCAAGCTGAACTACAGCGATCACGACGTCATTAAATGGGTTCGTTACATCGGACGCAGCGGCATCTACGAGACTCGCTGCTGACCTCGCCGCAGCCTCCGGGGCTGATGGGAAGGAATGACCACCTGTGACATTGTTGTTGTTCTCTACCTATCTGTGTGTGTGTGTGTGTGTGTGTGTGTGTGTGTGTGTGTGTGTGTGAGATCAGTTTTACAGTCGGTGGTTACGTTGAGCACGTGGCTTCTGTATTTTATCCTGAGTTATTCCAGATGAGCTCCATGTGGGGACACAGATCAGCCAATCACATTCCAGAACAGCTCAGAGGTGTTCAGAGCTCATTGGCTGTCGGCCTCGTCCTTCACTTCCTGTGACATACACTGTATGTTGTCTGATGACATCACTATGACATCATTAGGTGCGCAGGCTGAGGAGGATGAGCCAGGCGACTGTACTAAACCTGTTCACACAGAGCTGGAGCGCAGTGAGTCCTCCTCTCTCATAGTCAGTCTGTGATGTGTGTGGTTACCCAGCATGCATCAGTGTCGCTCAGTTTGAACATGTTTACTTTGTTGATTTATTGAAGTGAATCATCTCTGAAAAATCCTTTGTTTTTATTTTTTTACTCTTTTTTTCTATCCAGATGTGTCAAATATAACAAGTTACCTGTGTGTGTGTGTGTGTGTGTGTGTGTGTGTGTGTGTGTGTGTGTGTGTGTGTGTGTGTGTGTGTGTGTGTGTGTGTGTGGTCATGTTCAGCAGCTGCTGTCTGAAGTCATTTTGCCAAATCTTCTGTTTTCTCAATAAAATCTGTGGGACTGACTCTGATGACTCTGTGTGTTTATTATTCAATCCAACTTTATTTGTACAGCTTCATGCGAACAGAGCAGACTGATGAAAGACGAGTGTTACATTCACAGGAAACAAATAAAGGTGAAATATTAAGAATAAAATGAGCTCTCAGGTTGCTGTTGTTGAACTTGTGTGCTAGTCACAGTTTGTCCATAACGAACACCGTATTCAAGCATAAGGGTGTCCATATGTGCACGTGGCACCAGGACGCCCTCAGCTGGAGGTCAATGATCGACATTGTGGTCGTGTCACCTGACCTCTGGCTGTATGTCGTGGACACTCAGGTGAAGAGAGGGGCTGAGCTGTCAACTGATCACCACCTGGTGGTGAGTTGGGTCCGCTGGCAGGGGAGGAAGCTGGACAGACCTGGCAGACCCAAACGCATTGTGAGGGTCTGCTAGGAACGTCCGGCGGAACCCTCTGTCAGGGAGGTCTTTAGCTCCCACCTCCAGGAGAGCTTTGACCAGATACCGAGGGAGGCTGGGGACATTGAGTCCGAATAGACCATCAGAATCAGAATCAGAATCAGAAATCCTTTAATGTCCCGCAGACGGGGAAATTTGTTTGTCGCAACAGCAGAATATTACAAGAACAAAGCAATAGCAAAATAGACAAAATAATTAAGGAAAGAAAAATACAATCGACTTATGTACATATTTGCATGATATATTGCAAAAAAGAGCAACACATTCTTATATACAGATTTTAAATATAGATAATAAATATGGGTGTTGGAATGAGTTTGTACAGACTCATTGCACAGTGCAGAGTGCAGGCTGAGGTCTGTATGCAGCAGTGCTGGTTGTTCAGTCTGACAGCAGCAGGAAGGACCTGTGATTCCTCTCCTTCACACACTGAGTGCATCAGTCTGCTGCTGAAGGAGCTGCCCAGTGCTGTGACAGTGACCTGCAGGTTGGACTCCTGCACCAGCAGTGATGACAGCTGGTCCATCATCCTGCTCTCTCCACCACCTGCACTGAGTCCAGAGGATCCCAGGATGGAGCTGGCCTTCTTGATAAGTTTATCCAGTCTCCTCCTGTCTGCTGCTGAGATGCTGCTGCTCCAGCAGACTGCTCCATAGAAAATGTCTGATGCCACCACAGAGTAATAGAAAGAGGTCAGGAGGTCCCTGCAGTCCAACGGACCTGAGCTTCCTCAGCAGATACAGTCTGCTCTCACCTTTCTTATATGCAGCTGCAGTGTGATCAGTCCAGTCCAGTTTATTGTTCAGGTGAACTCCCAGGTACTGTAAGATGTCACCATCTGAATGTCTGTTCCCAGGATGTTCACCTGTGTGCAGGTTGTTTATGCCTGCAGAAATCCACCACCAGCTCTTTGGTCTTCCCAGCGTTGAGCCGGAGGTGGTTCCGCTGGCACCAGTCCACAAAGTCCTGAATAAGTTCTCTGTAGGCTCTGTCATCCCCGTCCCTGATGAGGCAGACGATAGCAGAGTCGTCAGAGAACTTCTGTAGATGGCAGTGAGGGAATTGGTGGTAGAAGTCTGCGGTGTACAGGGTGAACAGGAAAGGGGCCAGGACCGTTCCCTGTGGGGCCCCTGTACTGCAGATTGTTGTGTCGACACGTAGTCCCGAGTCCTCACATACTGTGGCCGGTTACCTTAGTCCCCCAAGAGTGCAGGCTGTATGGTGTTAAAAGCACTGGAGAAATCAAAGAACATGATCCTCACAGTGCTTCCGGGCTTCTCCAGGTGAGACAGTGATCTGTCCAGGAGGAAGATGATGGCGTCGTACAGTGTTATCAACACAGAAGTTAATGTAGTCCGTTATGCAGTCTGTTAAGCTGTCGATGTCCTCCCCATGAGAAACACACAGTTCTTCCCACACAGTGGAGTCAAAGCAGTCCCTCAGAGCCTCCTCAGACTCCTCAGTCCTGCTTTAACTGTGCGGATTTCCACTGGTTGCCTGTTTACGAGGGGCTTGTAAACAGGCAGTAGATGCACCAGGTTGTGGTCAGATCTTCCCAGGGGAGGGAGGGGGGATGAGTTGTTTGCCTCCTTGCTGTTGGCATACAGTAAGTCCAGTGTTTTATTGTCTCTGGTGTGGCAGGTGACATACTTTGTGAATGTGGGCAGAGTGGAGGACAGAGAGGCATGTTTGAAGTCCCAGAGATGAGGAAGAGGGCCTGTGGGTGCTTTGTCTGCAGCTAACCCTAGCCCGCTAAAAGTTCGATGTCCTTACTGCAGAGCTGTTCTTTAACAGTGATGTGCCCAGAGTTACACCAACTGTCACTAACAAACACAGCCAGCCCTCCTCCTTTCCTCTTACCGCTCTCTGCCGTCCTGTCTGTCCACCGCAGTTGAAAGCCGTCCAGGTTAGCGTCCGTGTCCGGGGTCAGCTCCGTTAGCCACGCCTCAGTGAGCACCATGATGCTGCACTCACGGTAGTCCCTCTGATGCCGGGTCAGCGCTTTTAGCTCGTCCATCTTATTGGGGAGAGATCTCACATTCCCCATGATGACAGACGGGAGGACGGGTCTGTAGCATCTCCTCCTGCGACAGCGAACAGCTCCAGAACTGCACCCGCGTCTCCTCCTCCTCAGCTCACGGGGGACATCAGGCCGCTCGTGCGGCGGCACCGCGGCGCTACTGAGGCCAACAGCTGATCCCTACTGTAAACAATAGGGCTGCGTACAAGCTCTCCGGACACGGCGGAAAATGTTGAAAAAAGAAGTATTAAGACCAGAACGAGAGAAGCGAGTCTGGTCTCCATATTGCCCAAAGAGAGAGCTCCAGAGAGAAGGAAAAAGAATAGTTAAAGAAGAACTATAAAAAGAGGAAAAAAGCTCAAAAGTGAGCGAGAGCTGCTGCAACAGGTTGCCACTCACACGGCGCCATGACCGGGATCCCATGACATGTTCTCCACTTACATTGTTGACGTAAGGGATCCAAGTAAGGGATGCTGTCAAGCTGAAGAAGGAGTCCTATCGGGCCTGGTTGGCTCGAGGGACTCCTGAGGCAGCTGACGGGTACCGGCAGGCCAAGCGTGCGGCAGCATGGGTGGTCGCGGAAGCAAAAACTTGTGTCTGGGGAAAGTTCTGGTTCGGTCGGCCTCGAAGAAATTCTGGCAAATCGTCCGGCACCTCAGGAGGGGGAAGCAGTCCTCCACCAACACTGTTTACAGTGGAGGTGGGGAGCTGTTGACCTCGACTGGGGACATCGGGCCTCATTCATGAATCGTTCTTACGAACAAATTTGTTCTTAAGTCCCACTCACGAAGATTTCACGAAGATTTTGGCATTCATGAAATTTTTCTTATCCAGGATTTATTCTTAGGTAAGAACAAATCCTAGGGACACTCAGGAGTACTCTTACGCACATTTCAGTGCCGACATGTTGGCATGGTTGTGTTTTCTTCTCTTGCGCAATTCAATAAAATACAGTATTACAGTGATAATTCTGTCATATTTATTCATTTCATATTTTTGGTAATTTACAGAGAATTTTGAATTTGAAAATAAATGATGTGCTAATGATTTAACTTTAATCAAGTACATTGGAAACCATGCCATCAATTAGTAACCCCCCCACCCTGTTTATACGTGGCATTTCTCCATCCAAGGCCCGCAAAACAATGGCAACAATTGCTGCTGCAGGAGATTGCTGATCGTGCCCTACGGAGGGAACGCATGTTTCGGGATCACATAGATCTTTTTTCAGAGAGCGATGAGTTCCTCTTTGGACGCTTTAGGCTCCCACAACCAGTTCTTATAGATCTGTGCAGCCACTTGGAGCCAGCACTTCGGAGCCACACACTTAAACTTAAGAAACAACTTAAGAAAGAATCTAAGAAGATTCTTAAGAAGATATTGGTGAATGAGGCCAGTTGTCGGGCGATGGAAGGAATACTTCAAGGATTTCCACTGAAACCCCTTCCATAGAGGAAGCAGAGGCCGGGGACTCAGAGGTGGACTCATTCATCACTCAAGCCGAAGTCACTGAGGTAGTCCGGAAGCTCCTCAGTGACAAAGCACCGGGGGTGGATGAGATCTGCCTGAGTACCTCAAGTCTCTGGATGTTGTGGGGCTGTCTTGGCTGACACGTCTCTGCAGCATCGCGTGGCAGTCGGGGACAGTGCCTCTGGACTGGCAGACCGGGGTGGTGGTCCCCCTATTGAAAAAGGGGGACCGGAGGGTGTGTTTCAACTATCGTGGGATCACACCTACCTGGGAAAGTCTATTCCAGGGTACTGGAGAGGAGAATTCGGCCGCTAGTCGAACCTTAAAATTCAGGAGGAACAATGCGGTTTTCGTCCTGGCTGTGGAACACTGGACCAGCTCTATACCCTCCGCAGGGTGCTCGAGGGTTCATGGGAGTTTGCCCAACCAGTCCACATGTGTTTTGTGGACTTGGAGAAAGCATTCGACCGTGTCCCTCGTGGCATTCTGTGGGAGGTGCTCCGGGAGTACGGGGTCGGAGGCCCTCTGTTAAGGGCTGTACGGTCCCTGTACGACCGGAGCAGGAGCTTGGTTCGCATTGCCGGCAGTAAGTCAGACCTGTTCCCAGTGCATGTTGGACTCCGGCAGGGCTGCCTTTTGTCACCGGTTCTGTTCATTATTTTTATGGACAGAATTTCTAGGTGCAGCCAGGGGCCGGAGGGGATCTGGTTCGGGAGCCACTGGATCTCATCTCTGCTTTTCGCAGATAATGTGGTCTTGTTGGCTCCTTCGAGCCAGGACCTCCAGCATGTCCTGGGGCGGTTTGCAGCCGAGTGTGAAGCGGCTGGGATGAGAATCAGCACCTCCAAGTCCGAGGCCATGGTTCTCGACCGGAAAAAGGTGGCTTGCTCCCTCCAGGTTGGGGGAGAGTTCCTGCCTCAAGTGGAGGATTTTAAGTATCTTGGGGTCTTATTCACGAGTGAGGGAAGGATGGAACGTGAGATTGACAGGCGGATCGGTGCAGCAGGCCGCAGTAATGCGGTCGTTGTATCGGTCTGTCGTGGTGAAGAGAGAGCTGAGCCGAAAGGCGAAGACATGAGGACCGGATGACACAGACGCCTCAATTATGAGTTTAAATTGTATAATTATAGAAGTTCGTTAATCTGAGGAATGTTTATTCAATCAAACTGTTAAAATCTAAATATTAAAATCTGAAAAGTTTAAATCAGAATGTTCGTGTTTAAAACAGAAACAAGATTCAAACATCAGCTGGAGCCTGAACACACACACAACACACACACACACACACACACACACACACACACACACACACAGAACACACACTAAACACACACACACTGAACACACAATAAACACACATTGAACAACACAAAGTCAGCTCCATAGAAACCAGACAAGTGTGTGTGTGTGTGTGTGTGTGTGTGTGTGTTCTGTGTGTGTTCTGTGTGTGTGTGTGTGTGTGTTCTGTTTGTGTGTGTGTGTTCTGTGTGTGTGTTCTGTGTGTGTTCTGTGTATGTGTGTGTGTTCTGTGTGTGTTCTGTGTGTGTGTTCTGTGTGTGTTCTGTGTATGTGTGTGTGTTCTGTTTGTGTGTGTGTGTTCTGTGTGTGTTTTCTGTGTGTGTTGTGTGTGTGTGTGTGTGTGTGTGTGTGTGTGTGCGTGTGTGTTCAGTGTGTGTGTTCTGTGTGTGTGTTCTGTGTGTGTGTTCTGTGTGTGTTCAGTGTGTGTGTTCTGTGTGTGTGTTCTGTGTGTGTTCTGTGTGTGTGTGTGTGTGTGTTCTGTGTGTGTGTTCTGTGTGTTCAGTGTGTGTGTTCTGTGTGTGTTCTGTGTGTTCTGTGTGTGTGTGTGTGTGTGTTCAGTGTGTGTTTTCTGTGTGTGTTCTGTTTGTGTGTGTGTGTGTGTTCTGTGTGTGTTCTGTGTGTGTTCTGTTTGTGTGTGTGTGTGTGTGTGTTCTGTGTGTTCTGTGTGCGTGTGTGTGTGTGTGTGTTCTGTGTGTGTTCTGTGTGTGTTTTCTGTGTGTGTTTTCTGTGTGTGTTCTGTTTGTGTATGTGTGTGTGTTCTGTGTGTTCTGTGTGTGTGTGTGTGTGTGTGTGTGTGTGTGTTCTGTGTGTGTTCTGTGTGTGTGTGTGTGTGTGTGTGTGTTCTGTGTGTGTTCAGTGTGTGTTTTCTGTGTGTGTTTTCTGTGTGTGTTCTGTGTGTGTGTGTGTGTGTGTTCTGTGTGTGTGTGTGTTCTGTGTGTGTGTGTGTTCTGTGTGTGTTCAGTGTGTGTGTTCTGTGTGTGTTTTCTGTGTGTGTTTTCTGTGTGTGTTCTGTGTGTGTTCAGTGTGTGTGTTCTGTGTGTGTTTTCTGTGTGTGTGTGTGTGTGTTCTGTGTGTGTGTGTGTGTTCTGTGTGTGTGTGTGTGTGTGTGTGTGTTCAGTGTGTGTTCAGTGTGTGTTCAGTGTGTGTGTTCTGTGTGTGTGTGTGTGTGTGTGTGTGTGTGTGTTCTGTGTGTGTGTGTGTGTGTGTGTTCAGTGTGTGTTCAGTGTGTGTTCAGTGTGTGTTCAGTGTGTGTGTTCTGTGTGTGTGTGTGTGTGTGTGTTCTGTGTGTGTGTGTGTGTGTTCAGTGTGTGTGTTCTGTGTGTGTGTGTTCTGTGTGTGTGTGTGTGTGTGTGTGTGTGTGTGTGTGTGTGATGGACAGATGAATGGACAGAGGTGTAATTAAATCCTCGTCCGTCAGCTCAGCTGAAGGTCCGTCTCCTCCTCTGTCTCGCTGCTCGTCTCTCCGGGCGTCTCACCACCCGGAGTCCGGCGCTCCAGCCTCGAGGTCGGCTGGACGGCTGCCAGGACGCCCCCGGAGGCCCGGCAGGAACACTGAGGCATGATGGGAAACTCCCGCAGGGCCTCAGAGCAGCAGGTGTACCTGACGGAGGGACACTTCCTGGAGAGTTCTGTATGGTTGATGTTTACTCGGGTCTGGGTTTGTTTGAATGTGTTGTTGTTGCCATGGTGACCAACGGCACACTGACATCAGTCACAGTCACATTCACACAATCAAATCCTCATCAGCTGATTCATTCATCACATCAGAATACATTCCCACAGTCTGTTAGCAGCTCTGAGAGCAGCAGCTTCAGCTGGACGTCTGCTGCTCTCACACACACATTCTCTACGACTTGTCACACAAACACATGAAAACACAAGATGGAGGACGCGTTGCTCGATCCGCACGTTTGTGACGACGACGTTTGAGACGACCATCCTGTTCGTCACGTCGATCTGTGAAGGTGCTCTGCAGAAGGTTCCGGAGATGATTTCTGCTGAAACATTTATTGTATGGGGTCACAGTCTGCACCAGTGAGCTCATAGCTCCGCCCACCTGTGCAGGTGAGCAGCAGGTCTGATGTTGATGCAGTCAGACGCTGATGATTCTGTTGTTCTGCATTCATCCTCGTCAGCAGGTACACTTCGAGTCACGCTCTCAGGTTTCAGTCTTATCGATCGGGAGCTCAGAGTCAGTGTGAGGTCATTGTTGCAGTGCATGATGGGATTGTGCCAGGCTGCTCAGCTGCCAGCATTCAAACCTCATTCAGCTCACAATGCAGCTTTAATGAGCTGCTCTGCATGATGAGAGAGAAGCTCTGCAGGCACTTTGTCTCCCCGTGAAGGTGACCGAGGAGCTGCTGCAGCTGCCTTACACAACAACAACACAACAACAACAAACAACATCAACAACACAACAACAATAACAACACAACAACAACAGTAAACACCAAACAGGTTGTCTCCCCGTGAAGGTGACCGAGGATCTGCTGCAGCTGATTGCTGGTAAATAACACAACAATAAACAACAACAACAACAACAACAACTGCAGCTGATTGCTGGTAAATAACACAACAATAAACAACAACAACAACAACAACAGCTGCAGCTGATTGCTGGTAAATAACACAACAATAAACAACGTGTACAACATGTGTTGTAGTTAATTATGTTGTTGTTTGTTGTATCGTTGTTGTCGTGGTTGAGATTGGTCTAATCTCATAATAATAATAATAAGCTGGGTCAGCAGCTGTCATTGTGCCGCGGCGTGTTGCTAATGAGCTGCAGTAATCAGTGAGTCATGTGACGGAGCTGCTGCAGCGATGAAGGCTGAGAGGAACTCACCGACACCGACTGTTTGTTTCCACCCGAGGATGGAACAAACATACGTCACCTGTGAACAGGTGACCCTGTGACACGTCTTTGATACGACAGGTCTAATTATGTGTCAACATTAAACTGTGATGTGTCGGCTTATCTCTCCCGGTCCTGAGCTGAGTCCACATCAGATGTCAGGGTTCTGGTCTGAGTGGCGTCTCGTGCTGCAGAATCTTCAACCAGTTTCAGAAATGTAGAGAACCATATGAGACCTGCGTGAGTCTCTGTTCTGGATATCGGTCTGTCCTGATGTTCTGATGCTCTTGCATTCTTTTGTTCTCATGTTCTTGTGTTCTGACGTTCTGATGTATTTCATCTGGGCTCCCTTGTCTGTGTCCAACGGATCAGATCCGCCTCTCTGAGTGCGTCTCTGTTTGGACAGATGTTCTCACAGAGGCAAGTCAGATTCTGCACATCTGGACTGCTGCTGCTGGGAAAACACCTCGGGGTGGCCCTACCTGTGGCCCTGAGCCCTGAGGGCCCCCAGAGACATCAACAGGAACCAGAACCACGTCTGTGTCTGTTTGTGTGCAGCTGATCCAGAACAGACACAAACACACAACCAGAAAACAGCTTAACTCAGAATACTGAGACTCAGACCGCGAAGAGTTAAACAGTCAGTGGGTAAACAGACACCGCTCACACACACACACACACACACACACACACACACACACACACACACACACACACACACACACACACACACTCACGCGCGCTCGCGCGCACACCTGACCCCGCCCCTTCGGACCGGCCCCACTGCAGCAGCAAGCGAACTGTCCTGGAACTTCCCCTCACTTTGTTCCAGAGCGGAGCGGGACGCACCAAGACTGGAACCAGGAGCAGCTCGACCCGGCTCAGCCCGTCCTCAGACCCTCTTCTCTTCTCAGCACGGATCAGGACCGGATTGTTTTTAATGGTTCTCAAGGACCAACAAGGACCCGAGGAGACCCGGACTCACGGCGTGGAGACGCTTTCTGTGGACACGCGCACAGACTGACGGATGTATGGATAGATTGATTGATTGATTGATTGATTGATTGGTTGATTGGTGGGTCATGTGTCGGACTGTGTAGAGTCTCATCATGGATCCTCCTCTGCTGACGGCGATGATGATGATGATGGTGGTGATGAAGGTGAGCGGAGCTTCTGTGAGGCCGCAGGTCAGTAAACTCACTTATCAATCGATCACGTATCTATGATTCGTGGTGTTAAACTGTTTCAGTCGCATGAAGTCAGTTGATTGATCAAATGGTTCAGAATTATTGATTGATAATAATAATATGTTGCTTTTGATCGTCAGTTTTTATCATTAATCGATCAAAATTATGATAATTCTTCTGTAAACATCGATCAGTTCTCATCATATTAGACTTAATAATGATAATCAATAATCAGAATAATCAGAGAAGTGAAAACAAACCAATATCCAATATGATCAGTCAATCCTTACATGAACGAAACACAGATCATTCCAACTTTAATCAATCTTCAATATTTCCTCTTCTCATGATTTATTGATCCTGTCGGTATTTAAAACCCGTCAGAGGACTCGACCAGCTTCTTCATCAATGAACCTGAGCCAGCTGAGCTCTGATTGGTTCCAAACTGTAACAGTTCAACTGATTCATCAATTACAATCAACTGTTTTAATAACTGATTACTGATCAGTTTGAGGAAAGGATTTTACAGACAAGCAGCTGGTCGATCGATCAAGAAAATGATCAATAATGATTCTGTAGCTGTGTTGCAGCAGAGCGTCTCTCTGTGTGATCAGTGCAAAAAGAAAAGAAACAGTTTCAGCACCAGATGAGCTTTTATTTTGGCGGTCTGCTGTTGATGATAATGTTTACAGTCAGAACTTTAAGTGAAGCGAGTCCAGCTGAGTTCAGTTCAGACCGGAGGAGCAGAGGAGGTCGCATGTGGGTGACAGATAGAGAGGGGGAGGAGGAGGGGGAGGGGGAGGAGGAAGGGGAGGAGGAGGAGGAAGGGGAGGGGGAGGGGCGATCAAAGGGGCAACACAGGAAGGAAAGAAAGAAAGAGAGAAAGAAAGAAGAGGATGTGTTTCACATCTGTAGTCAATCAGAGTTTTTGTGCCACGTCTCAAACTTTGTTCATGTGGAAACTTTGAAGTTTACTGTTGAGTCAGCTGATCTGCTGTCAGCCAATCAGACCCATCAATCAGACTCATCGATCAAACTGATCTGAAGCTCGATGTTTTCACTGATAAACATGTTTTGTCTTTGCTTCATTGAGACTCAATACTACATATCCCATGAGACTCAGCATGTCAGCGGTGTGGATCAGAGTGACAATAAATAACAAACACGTTGCTATGGTAACTAACAGTGAAAACCTGATTGGATGTCTGGTGTCTGGTCTGATACACTTTCATTCAGAGTCAGTGACATCATCGTGAGGAAGTGATGTCATCATCAACCGTGAACCTGCTAAAGATTCTGGTTTGTGTGTTTTCAGATGTGTGGCAGCAGCAGAGTGACGGAGGCCAGACAGAAACGCTACGCCATCAACCCCGTCGGACACAAGTGGACGCACCACAACCTCACATACAGGTAGAGGTCAGAGGTCATGGACATACAGGTAGAGGTCAGAGGTCATGGACATACAGGTAGAGGTCAGATGTCACGAGACATACAGGTAGAGGTCAGAAGTCATGGACATACAGGTAGAGGTCAGAGGTCACGAGACATACAGGTAGAGGTCAGAAGTCATGGACATACAGGTAGAGGTCAGAGGTCATGGACATACAGGTAGAGGTCAGATGTCACGAGACATACAGGTAGAGGTCAGATGTCACGAGACATACAGGTAGAGGTCAGAGGTCATGGACAAACAGGTAGAGGTCAGAGGTCATGGACATACAGGTAGAGGTCAGAGGTCATGGACATACAGGTAGAGGTCAGAGGTCATGGACAAACAGGTAGAGGTCAGAGGTCATGGACATACAGGTAGAGGTCAGAGGTCACGAGACATACAGGTAGAGGTCAGAGGTCATGGACATACAGGTAGAGGTCAGAGGTCACGAGACATACAGGTAGAGGTCAGAGGTCATGGACATACAGGTAGAGGTCAGAGGTCACGAGACATACAGGTAGAGGTCAGAAGTCATGGACATACAGGTAGAGGTCAGAGGTCATGGACAAACAGGTAGAGGTCAGAGGTCATGGACATACAGGTAGAGGTCAGAAGTCATGGACAAACAGGTAGAGGTCAGAGGTCATGGACATACAGGTAGAGGTCAGAGGTCATGAACATACAGGTAGAGGTCAGAAGTCATGGACAAACAGGTAGAGTTCAGAGGTCATGGACATACAGGTAGAGGTCAGAAGTCATGGACATACAGGTAGAGGTCAGAAGTCATGGACATACAGGTAGAGGTCAGAGGTCATGGACAAACAGGTAGAGGTCAGAGGTCATGAACATACAGGTAGAGGTCAGAGGTCATGAACATTGAACATGAACTTAATCTGGCAGGCTGTGACCCGCCAATCAAACGCCTCATCGTAGACAAGACCAGGGTAGCAAAACCAACATCCTGTCTCTATGTCTTACCTGTCTGTCTCTACCTGTCTGTCTCTCAGGATCATAAAGTTTCCTAACACTCTGAACGTAGAGGACACGAGGAAGGCCATCAGCATTGCCTTCACGAAGTGGAGTGACGTGTCTCCTCTCAGCTTCACTGAGGTCACCGACGGCAACGCCACCACTGACATCACTATCGGTAGGCGGAGCTTCAGTCGGCACAGAGAAACAAAGAAACAAAAAGGGAAGACAAATGAAATACTGTGTGTGTGTGTGTGTGTGTGTGTGTGTGTGTGTGTGTGTGTGTGTGTGTTAGGCTTCTACACCTTTAACCACACTGACTGCTGGTGGTCTCCTCTCCACCCGTGTTTTGACGGGCTGAATGGTGAGCTGGCTCACGCCTTCCTGCCGCCGCGAGGAGAAATCCATTTTGACAACCACGAGTTCTGGATCCTTGGGAAGTCCCGGTTCAGCTGGAAACAAGGTAACTTTACGGAGGTACTCCAGTACTTAGGAGCACCTCAGTAAAGCAGCAGGAGTCTAGAGGTACAGGTGTGATCAGGTGCAGTCAGGTGTGGTCAGGAGGGATCAGGTGTGAACATGTGATCCTACAGGTGTGTGGCTGAACGACCTGGTCCAGGTGGCGGCTCATGAGATCGGTCACGCTCTCGGTCTGTGGCACTCCAGAGATCCTCAGGCTCTGATGCATCCCAACGCCACGTACACGGGACAGAGGAACATCGCCCAGGACGACGTGTGGGGCATCCAGAGACTCTACGGTCAGTCAGCCGTCGGCTCTGACAGTCGTTTTGTCTCGCAGCAGCTCACAGCGGCGACTGGTCATCCAGTCGTCACGGTCATGTTGGTGACTGTTGTTTCCAGTTCTGATGTGTGACTGTCCGTGTGTCTGCAGGCTGTGTGGATAAGAAGCGAGTGTGTGACCCGTGGGCTCGACTTGGCTTCTGTGAGCGGAGGAAGACCTTCATGAAGAAGAACTGTCCTCAGCGCTGTGACTTCTGCTACGGTGAGACGACATCGTAACGGTCATCCTGTCATCCAAGCACGAGTCAAGAAGCTAAACACAGTTGATTCTCTGACGGTCTTTTTCTGGACATCGAGACAGAAACTGAACTCTCTCTCTGAGATATGTCTGTTTCTAACTATCTCTGGTATGATTCTCATTTCCTGTCCTCAGAGCCTCTGGAAGAAGTTACCACGCCAACACCGCCACCTGCCAACGTCAAGATCAAGATGGTTCCCCGGGGGAAGGTGGTGGGTTTCCGCTGTGGAACCAAAAACCCTCGCTCACCGCCAAAAGTCAGGTCAGCTGATCAATACTTAATCCTACGGTCTTTATGAAACCCAATCAGTGAGAAATGAAGAATGAATGGATCAATGGAGGACTGAAAGTAAGAACTAGTCTCACTGACTGAAACTGAAGCCATCAAGTCCAAAAGAGTTTCAGTTAACAGAGACAGAAAAATCTGAGATGTTTCTTTTAATGTTTTCTTTCAGGCTTTAATGTAATTTAGCCTCCATATCACTCAACAATCAATATGCTGATCACATTGTTCAATCATTATTAAGTGAAACAAAAATATAAATGAGGTGAAACAAACAACTGGAGGTTCAGTCAAACCACCCTGTTTCCAGAGCTTTCCACCACCTGACCAGTTGTCAAGGAGATGGTTACGTTGTTATTATGGGTTACCCTAACTGGCATTTGTCATATAAAGGGAAGATACTCCATCCACAGAGGAAGACCATGACAGGTGGCTGAAAGCTTTTAAAAACGTCTGGTCCCAAATAAAGGCCTGTAAAAATGGGGCTCTACTAACCCTGCCTGTCGTATCGTTTCCCGGCAGAGTCAGTGACGAGGTGTGTCCCCTCAGAGCTGCTGTTGTCTGTGATGTGTGTGGACTGTGTTGCTGCTCAGCGCACGAACATCACGTCTCCATGTCCTGTTTATTATATTCTGATTAAACCAGCTCAGTTCGGTTAAAGTAGTGGCAGTGTTTCTTTTCCTACAGGCTGCTGTTTTTCTCAGTCGTGCTGTTTTTATACACCGTTTTCTTAGCTAAGCTTCCTTGGCTCGTCGACCCACGTTGCTTTGTGCATATGAGGCTGAACAAAGCTAAGTTACAGAGCAGCGGTAGTAAAAAGAATGACCAACAATCCAAACTAGATAAAACATCTGTAATCTGTCTTTATGCTGTTGTTGTCCAGCTGGTACAAAGATGGCGAGCAGATCCTGACCTCCATCCCCGGCTACATCGTCATGAAGGACCGAGACCTTCGCATCGTTGCCAACGAGTTCAACGAGGGCGTTTATACCTGCCGCGTCCATCGAAGGGGAGACATCGTGTCCGCCAACTCCTGGGCCATCCGACTTAAACCAGAGGAGCCGTCCAATAGCTGAGGACATCAGGCGGAATGGAGGACAATACTTCATTCAACTGTTGCTGTAATAAATCAGACCGTCAAATGGTTCAGAAGCTCTGGGACCTGACTGAAAACTCATGGCAGCTCTGTGGTAACAACATGACCTCTTCTCGTCGCAATCCTCCTGGCAGGTTGTTATGTTCCCTTCAGTACATCAGGTTATAATCCTGGCAATTATCCCAGGACGTGTTGTGTACCTGTAATCATCTCAGCAGGATTGCTGTTAGGACATTATGTGCCCCTAATTCTGTAGGAAGTCTTGTACCCGTAGTCCTGTTGGACGTTTAATACCCCTAATCCTGTCGGCTGTCTGGTACCCGTAATCCTGTAGGGCCTGGTGTACCCGTAATCCTGTAGGGCCTGGTGTACCCGTAATCCTGTAGGGCCTGGTGTACCCTTAATCCTGTAGGGCCTGGTGTACCCGTAGTCCTGTAGGGCCTGGTGTACCCGCAATCCTGTAGGGCCTGGTGTACCCGTAATCCTGTAGGACGTTCTGTACCCGTAATCCAGAAGGGTGTGAGGTATCTAAACTTCATGACAGGATTTTGTAGCGGTAATGTCGTGGTAGAAAATCTTGTGTCTGTAATCTGCAGACGTGGTGTTGTTGTTACCGTTCTGATCAGATTACTGGTGCTCATATTCCTGCAGGATGTTATGAACTCATATTACGGAAGGAATGAAGTCATGTGTATGTAATCTGTAATCTGCAATCGATGAGTCCAACATTAATACAGTTTCTCTTGATATTATTGGATTGAGTTGATCAATGTATCCAGGAAGCCATTTTTATTGATTTATTTGTGTTCACAACAAACTGCGTCAAAATGAGATGAACATCACGTTTGAATTAAAACACCAACAGAGCAAAAACGAGTTTATATTCTGTCAAACTCAGCTGTGTTTATTGTAGCCTGTAGAACTGATATATGACCTTCTAATAGCTGACTGTAATTAACGAAATTGATGATTAGCAAAGACAACATGTAACCATTCCTGTGACCTTTGACCTTCAGCTGGCTTGTTTGTGGACCAGTGGCCACCGTCGGTACTACATGTCATGTGACAACTGTAAAACAATAAGTAGTGTTTTCTGAGCATCACGTCCTGTATCGTCAGAACTTCATGGATGTAAAATAAATATTTCCATGCCGTTGATCCAGTAGACGGTCAGAGGAGGAAGTCAGAGGACGCTGACAACACGGACGTCCTGAGCAGCTCTCATTAGACTAAACGAGGAGCCGTCGTGGAACAGAACCCCACTAACAACAGACCGATCAGAATCTGGTCCAAGATGTTCTGTGATTGACTGTGAGGACAGTTTTCTGTTCTTCTCACTGTGATCATGTTATAACCTGAGACTAACTGAGCCGAGTGTCTGATGATGAACACCTCACTATTCATCAGACACATCTGACAACTATCAGACGTTGAATCATGTAATTCTGTTTTCTCCTCCAGCTCAGAGTCTGATTGGACGATCCAACCTTTCACCCACAATGCATTGCTGTATTTTCATCCTGATGCCTTAAACTTTGAGTTTACATACAATTAAAGCTGTTTTAACTCCACTCATGAACTCATGTGTGTCTGTCGTAGACATTAATATTGAATAATAACTCAGTTTGTTTACATTTACTCTGCAAACAATTACAAACAATTATTTCTTATAGAAACGAGCTGAACATCGACATCACACTGTCAGAATGAACAGACAAATATTTTGGACAAAAAATGTATTAGACATTATAAATAATGTAACTAAGAATACAAGGATGATTATATTTAATGAAGAATAAGCGATAAGTGATACTTATAAAAGAGGCTGGATCACATGTTCTGCCTCACATTTACAATTTAGATCATCACAGCAGGAAACTGACGAACACAGAAGGAAACAAAAGCCTGAGAACAAAGACTTGTCTGGTTTTAACCCTCGCTGACCCACATCTGCTGTTTTCAGCCCGTCTGCTTCAGCAATGTGGGTCAAACTGTCTCCGTCCACACAGACAACAGACGGCTTCATCAGCAGCTACGTCAGTTCATCACGATGCAGCTGCTGCTTCATCCTCAAACTACAAATGCTCCTGAGTATGAGACAAACATCTCAGAGACCAGTGTTCATGAGTGTAGGTGAAGGTGGTGTCACATAAAGGTGGTGTCATCTGATGAAGCTGGTGTCTGATGAAGGTGGTGTCTGATAAAGGTGGTGTCGTCAGATGAAGATAGTGTCTTCTGATGAAGGTGGTGTCTGATAAAGGTGGTGTCATCTGATGAAGGTGGTGTCTGATAAAGGTGGTGTCGTCAGATGAAGGTGGTGTCTTCTGAAGAAGGTGGTGTCTGATAAAGGTGGTGTCGTCAGATGAAGATGGTGTCTTCTGATGAAGGTGGTGTCTGATAAAGGTGGTGTCTTCAGATGAAGGTGGTGTCTTCTGAAGAAGGTGGTGTCAGATAAAGGTGGTGTCAGATGAAGGTGATGTCTTCAGATGAAGGTGGTGTCTGATAAAGGTGGTGTCGTCAGATGAAGGTGGTGTCTTCTGATGAAGGTGGTGTCTGATAAAGGTGGTGTCATCTGATGAAGGTGGTGTCTGATAAAGGTGGTGTCGTCAGATGAAGGTGGTGTCTTCTGAAGAAGGTGGTGTCTGATAAAGGTGGTGTCAGATGAAGGTGATGTCTTCAGATGAAGGTGGTGTCTTCTGAAGAAGGTGGTGTCAGATGAAGGTGATGTGTCTTCAGATGAAGCTGGTGTCTGATGAAGGTGGTGTCTGATAAAGGTGGTGTCGTCAGATGAAGGTGGTGTCAGATGAAGGTGGTGTCTTCAGATGAAGGTGGTGTCGTCAGATGAAGGTGGTTTCTTCTGATAAAGGTGGTGTCTGATAAAGGTGGTGTCTTCAGATGAAGGTGGTGTCTTCTGATGAAGGTGGTGTCAGATGAAGGTGGTGTCAGATGAAGGTGGTGTCTTCTGATGAAGGTGGTGTCAGATGAAGGTGGTGTCAGATGAAGGTGGTGTCTTCTGATGAAGGTGGTGTCAGATGAAGGTGGTGTCTTCTGATGAAGGTGGTGTCTTCTGAAGGTGGTGTCAGATAAAGGTGGTGTCAGATGAAGGTGGTGTCAGATGAAGGTGGTGTCTTCTGATGAAGGTGGTGTCAGATGAAGGTGGTGTCAGATGAAGGTGGTTTCTTCTGATGAAGGTGGTGTCAGATGAAGGTGGTGTTGGTTCTGTGTCCACTCATCCATCATGAAGTTGTTTGACAGTTGTAGAATCGAGATCAGAACTTTTTACAAAGACAAGTCAGAACTTAACTCATCGTCGTGTGCAGGAGGCGAGCTGATCTGATCACTGGGCAACGCTAAACTGACTGATTATTCAATGGAGTTTGGTGCCCAGGCAGGCTCAGTCCAGGCAGGCTCAGTCCAGACAGGCTCAGTCCAGGCAGGCTCAGTCCAGACAGGCTCAGTCCAGACAGGCTCAATCCAGGCAGGCTCAGACCAGACAGGCTCAGTCCAGACAGACTCAGTCCAGGCAGACTCAGACCAGGCAGGCTCAGTCCAGGCAGGCTCAGTCCAGACAGGCTCAGTCCAGGCAGACTCAGTCCAGGCAGACTCAGAACAGGCAGGCTCAGTCCAGACAGGCTCAGTCCAGGCAGACTCAGAACAGGCAGGCTCAGTCCAGACAGGCTCAGTCCAGGCAGGCTCAGTCCAGGCAGACTCAGACCAGGCAGGCTCAATCCAGGCAGGCTCAGTCCAGACAGACTCAGTCCAGGCAGACTCAGACCAGGCAGGCTCAGTCCAGGCAGGCTCAGTCCAGACAGGCTCAGTCCAGGCAGACTCAGTCCAGGCAGGCTCAATCCAGGCAGGCTCAGTCCAGGCAGGCTCAGTCCAGGCAGGCTCAGTCCAGGCAGGCTCAGTCCAGGCAGGCTCAGTCCAGGCAGGACTCAATCCAGGCAGGCTCAGTCCAGGCAGGCTCAGTCCAGACAGGCTCAGTCCAGGCAGGCTCAGCTGTGCTGACTCTACTCAGGTTCTATTCAAACAGCTCCACCTTGTGAACAAACAGAGCTGCTGCAACAACAAACTACATTTATGCCGTACTTCCAGCACACCTGCCGACCCGGTTCTACTCAGTGTGACTCGGCATCTCTTTCATCTCAGCACACCTGGGCCACCTGCTTGCGAGTCCTGAACCAGCCGACAGTGAACACGTGTTTGAAACAAACAGGACCAGAGAAACTGAACAGATCCAGTTAGAAGCTACAGAAGTTCTGACGGCCGAACACACGGACTCGCTCAGGTTTCCTGCTCAGACACCAGTTTAGTGTCGATCTCACGTGGAGACGTGATGCTGCAGCCGGGCCGGGCCGGGACGGGCCGGGCCGGACCGGGCCAGGTCCATCGAGGCTCGGCTCGGCGCGGCTCGGCTCGTAGTAGTTTTAAAGAAGCTTTTTTTGTACTTGTACTTTCGAGTAGTTTTCAAAAATAATGTTCATGATTCTGTCTGGTCCGGTTGAGTCCAGTCAGGTTCTACAGAAGGCGTTTGTACGAACAGCTGCGGTGACGTCATCAGGAGTAGTGATCCGAACTCCTGCTGCTGCCCGTCCAAAGTTAATGACAACTGTCAACTGTCACACACACACACACACACAGAACTGATCTCCTTGTAAACAAAGCAACATTAAATTGTCTGATTATTGAATGGAGTTTGGTGTACAAACTGACTCAACCAGTTTAGTCTTTGACAGACAGCATCACCCTGTGGCCCAAATCAGTACTGAACCAGCAGAACAACACCAGTCCAAGACTGTCACAGAACGGATCGGTCCAGGCCAACAAGTCAGAATCAGCTTTAATGTTGAGACATGAAACCAACACGGCGTTCATCTTGAAAATTAAACTTTATTGAGAGAGCATGAGTGTTCAGGTGAGGCTGCACACAGTGCAGACACACACCTGTCAGACCTCCTAACCTTCTGATTCAAAAGACCTTCATCATCATTTCCACTGAGGAGGAGGAGGAGGAGGAGGAGGAGGAGGAAGACAGACACATCTGGAATGTGAAGAAGATTCCATCTTTGTGCAGATGAATGAAACACTGGAGTTCAGAGGAGCAGGTCGGACTCTGACCCCCCCACCGATAAGGTGTATTGGAGGGGGCGGGGCCAAAGCTCAGGTAAACAGATAGAGGCACATGTATGGCTTGTTGACAGACTGTGAGAAGATCAGCGGGCAGCGACATGATAAATCAACATGATAACACAGTAATGCTGCTGTGTGTGTGTGTGTGTGTGTGTGTGTGTGTGTGCGCGCGTGTTTGTTTTCAGAGTTCAGGAATGTTTCCGTTTGGTCAGTCTGGGAGGGGGCGGGGTCATGGCGGTCAGCTGATGTTGGTGCTCTGTCCTCGCCGTTGCCATCTTCAGCTGCTCGTCACCGTAGCCCCGCCCCCTGCTGGTGACATCACTCTACATGCCCATCCTGATGCTCTGGATGATCTGGAAGATGGCTGCAGAAACAAACCAACAACAACAACAACAGGATGATTATTATTATTATTGTTGTTGTTATTATTATCATCATTATTATTATATTACTATTATTATTATTATTATTATTATTATTATTATTATTATTATTATTCATCTCTAAATATCCATTTTCCCATCTTGTTCCTTTTTTCTTCTTCTGTGGTTTTCAACTACACTGCTGTAGATGCAGAAATGTGCTCATAGTTGTATTATTATTCTGTTTTAATGAATGCTGTATGAAGCAGCTGTTAGCATGCTAACGTGAGTGTCGACGTGGATCAAAGAGTTGATTTGAGTCGACAGTTATCTGAAGGTTGTGACGTCTCAGTTGGACTTTGATGTTTGATCAGAGTGAGCGCTCTGTTCTCTCAGTGATCTCTGAGCATGCTCAAACACACACGCCTGAGACACAGCAGGTGTGTGTGTTTCTGTCACAGTGACATGTACAGAACAGAGTGACATCGACACAGGTCGACAAGCCCCGCCCTCCTGTGTGATGTCAGCAGGGGGCGGGGTTTATGTTTATGTTGATGAAGGTTCTGATCCGGATCATAATAATGAGAATATCTTGGTTTTATAGTCTTTCAAAAGACTGAAGGATGCTTTATATTCAGGAGGACAAACACAGACAATAAGATAAATACAAGAGATTAATGTGTAATATTAATTATCAAAGAAACACAAAACTATGATAAACAAGTTAAAGTGGAGCAATACAGTGAATAAACATTAAATATTAAATAAAAAGAGGAAACATGATGAGAACGTGTCGTCTGTGATAAACTTTATATCAACTCTTGTTGTTCAAACGGAAAACAACAAACAGGAAGTGACTCCTGTGTTTGTGGATGTTACAGACGATAAAGAGGAGGAGAGGAGGAGGAGGAGGAGGAGGAGAGGAGAGGAGGAGGAGGAGGAGGAGGAGAGAGGAGGAGGAGAGGAGGAGGAGAGGAGGAGAGAGGAGGAGAAGGAGGAGAGGAGGAGGAGAGGAGGAGGAGGAGAGGAGGAGAGGAGAGGAGGAGAGGAGGAGGAGGAGAGGAGAGGAGGAGGAGGAGGAGGAGAGGAGGAGGAGAGGAGGAGGAGGAGAGGAGGAGAGGAGAGGAGGAGGAGAGGAGGAGGAGGAGGAAGAGAGGAGGAGGAGGAAGAGGAGGAGGAGGAGGAGGAGAGGAGGAGAGGAGAGGAGGAGGAGGAGGAGGAGGAGGAGAGGAGGAGGAAGAGGAGGAGGAGGAGAGGAGAGGAGGAGGAGGAGGAGAGGAGAGGAGAGGAGGAGGAGGAGAGGAGGAGGGGGGGAGGAGAGGAGGAGGAGGAGGAGTAGAGGAGGAGGAGGAGGAGGAGGAGTAGAGGAGGAGGGGGGGAGGAGGAGAAGGAGGAGAGGAGAGGAGAGGAGGAGGAGGAGGAGAGGAGGACTGACCTGATCCACACACCACAAAGATGAAGAGCGCGAGCAGCCAGGGCCCGACTCCTTTATCTTCAGTGGGATTTCTCTGAAAACACAGAAAATCACGAACATGATCGATATTGATGATCTTCAATAATCCAGTCAGACTGTATTGATTTGAAGTCATGACGTGTAGAATATTAACTGCTGGCTGATTCATGTGTGATGACAGTTAATGATTATTTGAATCTAATTAATTAGTCTGATGGATTCTCTGGGAAAACAAGCAGAGATGAAAGGTGTCACTGCTCTGATGGATCATATCGATCAGTTCAATGGAAAACGAATCAGCACTAATCATCATTATCAGCCCTGCAGTGATCCATATGTTCACGGTGTCGGCCATCTGTCTGATCATTTAGACAGACATTCAATCAGATGTGATTGATACTGGTGATTACTGATGATTATTGGTGATTATTGGTGAAGTCAAAGCTTCAGTTGAAACAGTTTAATGAACTTCTTTAAAGATCACTTCCTTATTCCAGGTCAGGACGGTGCCACTGTGTGGACTGGGTCCGACTAGGTCCGACTGAACTTTAAAGACTTCTAACTGGTTCTGACTCCCAGAGGTAACCTGGATCACTGACCCAGTTCCTCTCGTAGTGTTAGTCTCGGGTTTAAGTGAGTTAGTCTCGGGTTTAGTCGGTCTGTCTCAGGACAGCAGCGGTTGTTAAACTCACCGTTGACTTGGCCACGTTTCCTCGCTGAGTGATGTTCTTGCTGTGTTTCTCGTTCGCCATGCGGATCCTCTGTTTGGCCACCATCGTGTCTTCTCGTAGTAGTTGTTGTGTGTTAGTTTGTGTCTTTAGTTGTTGGTCTGTGTGTTCGTGGACACTCGTCTTCTTCTTCTCCTCTCAGGCTCTCTGCTGACTGGGAGCTCCTCTCGCTTGTCTACGTACTCAAAAAGCTGAAGTCCCGCCCCCTCACTACACCGGAACTGCTGACTGCCACGTCAAGTTACTGTGTGTCAAAATAAAACTTCCTGTAAGCACTTTCAAAATAAAATTCTCAGAGCGGTTGTTTAAACACGCTGACGATAAAATCAGTCAAAGTCTTGTTAAATGTGTATAAAACACTAAACATTGTACAAACAAACATCACATAACGTCTCTGGTTCACTTAATTGGACTTTATGTGTCTGGTTGAATTAGTTGTATGCATGTAATTGATAGTAATAATAATAATAATAATAATAATAATAATAATAATAATAATAATAATAACAATATAGTAATAATAATTGAATGAAAAGACAAAAATGAACAGCTGTGGATTTTTTATAAAGTCACATTTACTGCTGATGTAATGATTTTAATGTGCGAATCCACAAATGTATTTTTTCTACAATCAGGACCCAATTAACTTAAACATTTCCCTTCAAAGTTTGAAACACATGCTAGCAGTCTTTCTTTATGGGAATTGTTGCATCGATACTGTTTAAATAAATTCTGCATTGATTATTTGACAGACTTGTTTAATCGTTAAAACTACACCGCGCTTTTACTGTGAAAACGGAAGTTACTTCACCGCGAGCCGTTCTGCGACAACTCGACGCAGTTGTTGAACTCGACCCCAAATTTAAACTTTAACTATACGATATTTTTCTTACTGATTCAGATAAAGCCTTTCATTTTGAATCAAACTTGACAGTTAAGCTCAGAAACATTAATTCAACACTTCAACGTTGTTTTAAAAATACGTGATGGAGGACACAGCGGATTGTATGCTGATGTGGCACTGAACGTCCCGCCTCCTGCAGGCATGACGCATTTCCGGCAGACAGCTTTTCTTCTTCCGGCACACGTAAACATGGCGCCCCCCATCCCGCTGTTAGCAGGTGGGTAATTTCACTTGTCTCGAACTTTGTTGTTGACTTTTTAACATATTTAACGCGAAATGTTACCGAAGAACAGCGACTACTGACTGAAAGTCAAATATCAGAGACTCAAACGACAGCGACTCTCATCACCTGCCGCTCTTTTACTCAGAATAAACCGTCCACCAAACTCAGTTCGAAATTCTTTATTTATTTGTTGGTTTAAATATAGCAAATGAATCTACGTTTTAAAAGTAAATAACAGACGTAGTTGAAATTAATGGAGTCTTTGGATTTGTTCGGCATAGATAACATCCACAAGTAATAATCCTTTTAGCTTAATCATCTTCTGAAACCTGATCACGCTGCCGCTCTCTGTAAATCTCAGCATGGTGGAAATAAGCGATGAGCTGACTTGACCAGCTGTAAACCACCGAAGTTATGGCTGTTTGAGAGATTATATGTACACCGAATTAAACAGTTATACTAGTTGGTACTAGGACTGTGTTCGGTATCATATATTGTGACAGGTCCATCAGTTAGTAGACATGGAAACTTAAAATTAATAGATTTTCTTATGGAATTCATCAAATCATTCGAGTCAAATACCTAAACTCAACTGTGAGTGACCGTGATCATCGTTTCAGAGAAGATAATAAATCTGACTCAGTTTTAAATTGGACTATTTTTTAAAAAATTTGTATGAATACAGTCGCGAGTTTTTGGTAATATTAACTAAAACAACAAAAACTTGAACAGGACTTCACTGAAATCATTAGAAATATTAAATAACTACTTATTGATGCTCTGTGACACAAAATCAACTGGTAATATTGTTTTGAAAAATGAATCTGAGTATTTATTGATTACTTGTCTTCTTCTGTTGTTGACTGTCAGTTCGAGCTTCAGATGGAACCTCGCTGCTCACCGGACCTCCAACATGTGAGCAGCACTCGTCCTTCCAGAGGTAAAAACTCCTCCGGTGTCACCTCGACTGTTTGCTCCATGATCATCAGACACATAAACAGCTGTGTGTGTGTGTGTGTGTGTGTGTGTGTGTGTGTGTGTGTGTGTGTGTGTGTGTGTGTGTGTCAGGGACTCTCGGCCCAGCAGGTGTGTCACCTTCAGCAGAGATGGGACGCTGTTCGGCTGGTGCAATGGACGCAAGTAATCATCCTGATCAGTAATCTTTGATAACGATCACAGCCATGGTTTACATTGTCTTTACATACAGAAAACAAGCTGATATCAACATGTCATTTATTACACATAACTAACAATAATTAACAATAATTAAACAAGACTACAAAGATGATTAATAACTTAAAGGGTTAATTCTCAAAAAATGACAAAATCTCTTTTTAACCTGAAAAACATTTAAGAACTGTCTGACCTCTCTCTCTCTCTGACCCGTCTCTCTCTCTGACCTGTCTCTCTCTCTGACCTGTCTCTCTCTCTCTCTCTGTGTCTCTCTCTGACCCGTCTCTCTCTCTCTCTCTGACCTGTCTCTCTCTCTCTGATCCGTCTCTCTCTCTGACCTGTCTCTCTCTCTCTGACCCGTCTCTCTCCCTCTGACCTCTCTCTCTCTCTCTGACCTGTCTCTCTCTCTCTGACCCGTCTCTCTCCCTCTGACCTCTCTCTCTCTCTCTGACCTGTCTCTCCCTCTGACCTGTCTCTCTCTCTCTGACCTGTCTCTCCCTCTGACCTGTCTCTCTCTCTCTGACCCGTCTCTCTCCCTCTGACCTGTCTCCCTCTCTGGCCTGTCTGTCTTTCAGTGTCTCTGTGGTGAAGTCCTCAGATGGCTCGGTGGTGTCGACCTTTGACCTCCCAAAGACGTCTCTGTTGGACTTCTCTCCTCTCAACACAGTCGTGGTCACCTGGCAGCCGTACAGCAGTAAGACACCTGATGACATCATCATCATGTCAGACCAGATGCTCTGCGTTCTCCCTGTGTTCTACCTGTGTTCTCCCGTGTTCTCCCCGTGTTCTACCCGTGTTCTCCCCGTGTTCTCCTCATGTTCTCCCCGTGTTCTCCCCGTGTTCTACCTGTGTTCTACCTGTGTTCTACCTGTGTTCTACCTGTGTTCTACCCGTGTTCTACCTGTGTTCTACCTGTGTTCTACCTGTGTTCTACCTGTGTTCTACCCGTGTTCTACCTGTGTTCTCCCCGTGTTCTCCTCATGTTCTCCCCGTGTTCTCCCCGTGTTCTACCTGTGTTCTACCTGTGTTCTACCCGTGTTCTACCTGTGTTCTCCCCGTGTTCTACCTGTGTTCTCCCCGTGTTCTCCCCGTGTTCTACCTGTGTTTCCTGGTGGTGCACATGGTTTGTGCAGTAGATCAGAGAGACGATCCGGCTCACTGTGGAGCTGCTCAACAACATAATGGACTTTGAAACAAGTCAATATTTATGTTGAATTTAAAAATGTGTGTGTGTGTGTGTGTGTGTGTGTGTGTGTGTGTGTGTGTGTGTGTGTGTGTCAGAGGCTCAGAACAGTCCTCAGGCTGACGCTAACCTCCAGCTGTGGGACCTGCAGAGCGGACAGCTGATCAAAGCTCTGTACCAGAAGAAGGTCGACGCCTGGTGAGTGAGACAGACGGGTCAGAGAGACAGACAGCTAACTGTATCTATACGTACTAAATGTATTGTGGTTGTCTCTCTCTGTGATTGGCTGTCTGTGATTGTGTCTCTCTGTGATTGGCTGTCTGTGATTGTGTCTCTCTGATTGACTGCAGGTGTCCCAGCTGGTCTGAAGATGAGAAGATCTGTGTGAGGAGCGTTAACAACGAGCTGCACTTCTACGAGAACAACGACTTCAGTGAGAGACCAACTTATCTGACCGGTTCTGTCCCACTTATCTGTCCGGTTCTGTCCCACTTATCTGACCGGTTCTGTCCCACTTATATGTCCGGTTCTGTCCCACTTATCTGTCCGGTTCTGTCCCACTTATCTGACCGGTTCTGTCCCACTTATCTGTCCGGTTCTGTCCCACTTATCTGTCCGGTTCTGTCCCACTTATCTGTCCGGTTCTGTCCCACTTATCTGACTGGTTCTGTCCCACTTATCTGACCGGTTCTGTCCCACTTATCTGTCCGGTTCTGTCCCACTTATCTGACCGGTTCTGTCCCACTTATCTGACCGGTTCTGTCCCACTTATCTGACCGGTTCTGTCCCACTTTATCTGACCGGTTCTGTCCCACTTATCTGACCGGTTCTGTCCCACTTATCTGACCGGTTCTGTCCCACTTATCTGACTGGTTTCTAACCGGTTGCCTTTCAGACACGATTGCCAACAAGCTCCACATGCAGAAGGTTTCAGACTTTGAGTTGTCACCAGGAGTTCAGCCCAGTAAGGTGAGGACCTGTCAGAGAGAGGTGGACGGCTAGACTTGGTCCTGGTCCTAGTCCTGGTCCTGGTCCCAGTCTGTGTTTTTTTCCCCTCCAGGTGGCGGTCTATGTCCCGGGCAGTAAAGGAGCTCCGTCATTCGTGCGTTTGTATCAGTACCCAGTGCTGGGCGGACCCACGGCTGCTCTCGCCAACAAGAGCTTCTTCAAGGCAGACAGAGTCGGCATGCAGTGGAACAGGAAGGGTGAGTCTTCTGAGGTCCTGGAAGGTCCTGGAGGTCCTGGAAGTGTCCCGGGCCGTGTGGTCTCTTTAACTCTTGTCTCTCTCAGCCTCTGCAGTTCTGGTCACAGCGAGCACTGAGGTGGACAAAACTGGAGCTTCATATTACGGAGAGCAGACGCTGCATTACCTCGCTGTGAACGGAGAGACGGCTGTGGTCCAACTGGGTCAGTACTTCTACTGTGTATTAGTACTTCTACTGTGTATTAATAATTATACTGTGCATTAATACTGCTACTGTGTGAAAGCATGGTACTGTACCACAGTCAGGAGGGGATAAAAAGAGTAAAAAGATGAAAGAATCCACATGTGCGGTTCTGGTCCAGTTTCATGACTTCTAATTTGAAAGAAAACCCCTTACCACTGTTTGGAAGTGGAGCTCCTCCTCCTCCTCCTCCTCTTCCTCAGATCCTCAGGAGCGTAGAGATGACTCAGGACACAGTGTTTGAATGATCGTTCCTCCGTGTCTCTGTGCTCTGAACAGCCAAGAACGGTCCGATCTACGACGTGGTGTGGAGTCCAAACTCTACAGAGTTCTGTGTGGTGTATGGCTTCATGCCGGCCAAAGCCACCGTCTTCAACCTCAAGTGTGACCCGGTGTTCGACTTCGGAACTGGACCACGAAACGCTGCCTACTACAGGTGAGACACACCTGACTCTGCTCACATGGTACCAGATTCTGGGAGATAATGGTGTCACGATGAATCAGAAACTGTTGGACAGAGATCCTGACTGTGTCCTCCTCCCTGTTCCAGTCCTCAGGGTCACATCCTGGTCCTGGCTGGCTTCGGGAACCTGCGGGGTCAGATGGAGATCTGGGACGTGAAGAAATACAAACAGGTGAAGAAAAACCGCAGCAACACGAACACTTCCTGCTGACGTGACTGTTTTTGAGTGTCTGCTCCCGGTTTAAAGTCGGCTGTCTTCCAGACCAAAGGTCCAGCAGAACCAGATGAATCACTTTAATGACAGATGATTCGATATGATGTCATAGTTTAACTTTTAATTGATGTTGTAAACCTGCAGGTCTGAACTGGGCCACGTGTGATGATGAGCTGGTTGTTCTCTGTCCTCCAGGTGTCCAAACCTCAGGCTGCAGACACCACACATTTCTCCTGGTGTCCTGATGGTGAGCACGTTGTCACGGCGACGTGTTCTCCGAGGCTGCGGGTCAGTAACGGGTATAAGATCTGGCACTACACCGGCTCTGTGCTGCACAAGTGGGACATGGCGGCGGGCTCGGAGCTGTGGGAGGTCCGCTGGCAGTCCTTCCCTGATGGGAGCTTCCCTGAGCGGGCCGTCAAGTACCAGGCAGCGGTCAGCGAGCTGGGAACTACACAGGCTCCGCCCACACAGGCGTACCGCCCACCTGCGCTGAGACACCTGCCGGCCACAGCTAGTTCCAAACTGGTGAGGGTCAAATCTGATGAGAGAAAATTACAGCTTCCAGGATGCATCTGAGTTAGAAACATCACGGAGCTCGAGTCTGTACATGAGTTAATGTACTCAGTTGCTCTCCACCACTCAGGATTCTTGAAACTGGCACTTTTTTTTCAACCAAATTAAAAAAAGAACACTTCACAGACAAAACAGCTAGCTTAGTGTTAGCCTGCGGCATCACTTCTAGACTCTCCTCCTGTGTGGCGAAGACGATCAGCTGACTGGTAGCAGAGGAAACTCTGACAGACACGTTGGGTTATTTTTTAACTTGCTTGTGAAGAGGGCTCACTCTGGACCGATAAGAGGAACTGAACTTTGTAACAAACTAAATTTCTGTCGCTTGTTGTTTATTGTTGGTGAATATTTGTATTTATTTATAAATTTTTCAGCACGAGGAGGAGCCTCCTCAGAACATGCGTCCTGGTGCCGCAGGAGAGAAAAATCTCTCTAAGTCGGCTCTGAAGAACCAGAAGAAACGAGAGGCCAAGAAAGCTGCTAAACAGGTGAACCAATCATACGGCTCCAAATGTTTGTCCGCATGTCCTGATTGGATGAACAACAGCTGTCAGGAACACGTGTTAGATTGAATTATGAAAAAAAACATGCACATATAACACATTATTAACATAATTACTTTTATTTTGAAGGATGCAAAATCTGAACCTGAAACTCCATCTGACCCCGCCCCCGTCAGCAACAGCCAATCAGAGCCAAGCAGCGGTGACCCAGAGACCGACAAGAAGATAAAGAACTTAAAGAAGGTGAAGAACAACTTGTTCATGTAGAGTTCAGTGATGTAAACATCAGGTATGCAGGTGTCCTGCGCTGTGATTGGTCGGCGTGTCAGTGACGTGTGTGTGTGTGTGTGTGTGTGTGTGTGTGTGTGTGTGTGTGTGTGTGTGTGTGTGTGTGTGTGTGTGTGTGCGTCTCTCAGAAACTGAAAGCCATCGAGGAGCTGAAGGAGCAGCAGGCGTCAGGAAAAGTCCTGCAGAAGAACCAGGTGACCTGATCCACCATTCATTACATTTAATATAATCAATATAAGTGATCAGATTTGTTTGTCTAACGAGGTGTGTGTTTGTGTGTGTGTGTGTGTGTGTGTCAGCTGGAGAAGGTGCAGAAGGAGGAGCAGCTGCTGAAGGAGCTGGAGGAGCTGCAGATTGGACAGTAGGGGGCACTGCAGCAGCTACAGGCCCCGCCCCCATTCCCACAATGCACCACACAGAGGACAGGTGTGTGTGTTTTGAGTTTGTTCAGTTTGTCTTCACTTGTCAGGCGAGGAGGGGGCGGGATTTATGTGAGGGGCGGGGGCATTGTTTGACGATTGGATAACTGGTCCTGATTTCATTCACATGCCTGATGACATCATGAGTTCATTCCTGTGTGTGTGTGTGTGTGTGTGTGTGTGTGAGAGAGACATGAAGCCCTGTTGCTATGCAACATGTGTACAGATGTTGAGGCCTATGACAGTGATCCTTTCAGAATAAAAGCCTTCTGTGGTTGTATCAGGTGATGAAACTAATAAACATGTTGATCTCGGAGTGACTCTGTGTCAGGTTGAATCTACGCAGGACGTCAGTTTGGACCGTTATTCAAATATTCTCCATGAATTATTATTGAGAATGTTTTGCAGCAGATTGACTGTCATGACATGTTATGATATTCATCAGCTGTTCTCTGGTCACATGACAACAGGAAGCTCATAAAAAGTTCATTTTGTCACAAACACATTATTTCACACACATTCCTCTTAAGTGACCAGGAGGCCCACCCCATTATTTAACATGTTAAAGCTGATTTAACCGTCACTCATGTCTGTCTGTTTGTATTGTTTATATTGTATATATAACAGTCACTGTGTTTCTGGGTCATTGTCTTCTCTGCATGCAGCTGATCCACTCAGACAAATTCCTTGTTGGTGTGAAATCCTTCTTGGTAATAAATCTGGTTCTGACAGTTTGAGCTCGTTAGTTCAGATCTTCTTCTTCTCTTGTGTTCTGAACTAAAATAGGATTTCAGTGTTTTTTAATACAAAACATCACGAAATGTTCAGTTCATGTTTGTAGAAAATGTATCTGCAGCAACACTTATTGACCTATAATATACATCACAGACAGTCAATAATCAATCATTCATATTGAGTGGTTGGAGCTCGTCAGACATAATGAGTGACGTCACTGAGCTCTGAAACACGTTTGTCATTATTTGTCACCGTGATTGATCGATTAACAATCAATCGGTTTTTAATATGATTAATAATCTATTGAATTACTGAATGTGAACCAGTTCGTGTTGATGAAGCCGACAGTTGTGGCCAGGTGCGTACAGGTGTGGATAGGTGTGGACAGGTAATAATAATACTTCATTTATTTTATAAAGCGCTTTTCAAGGACCCAAAGTCGCTTACAGAGATAGGCAGACAAGTAGCAGACAAAGATAACAGAACACAAAGCACAACAGGGAGCAAAAGCAATGGTGGGGCGTAGAGTAAATAACACTGGTACAGACAAATGGACAAAACGGGTACAAAAGTAGTCAAGAGGTGGCAGGGATGGATTGAAGAGCGGTGGGGGGCTGATGAGTGAGAAGGGTGGAAGGAGAGCGTGGGGGGGGAGAGGGCGGGAATGAATGTAGTTATGGGTAGGGGAGATCGTAGGCTTGTGAGAAGAGGTAGGTTTTTAGGCGGGATTTAAATGCGGTAAGTGAGGGAGAGTCACGGACTTGTTGGGGGAGAGAGTTCCAAAGTCGGGGTGCAGTTCTGGAGAAGGCTCTGTGTCCGAAGGTTTTGAGTCTGGATGGTGGTATAGTCAGAGTGAGAGAGGAGGAGGATCGGAGGGCTCAGGAGGGGCGATTGGGGATGAGGAGGTCAGACAGGTAGGGAGGGGCCAGGTGATGGAGAGCTTTGAAGGTCAGGAGGAGTATTTTGAAGTCAATGCATTGTTTGATAAGGAGCCAGTTGAGGGTGTAGAGAACAGGGGTGATGTGTTCACGGGACAGAGTGTGAATGAGGAGGCGAGCAGCAGAGTTTTGGACCGTTCGGAGTCTGTGGAGGGAATGAGAGGTGATGCCAGTGAGGAGGGAGTTGCAGTAGTCAAGACGTGAGGAGATGAAGGTGTGGACAGTTGTACCAGCTGCAGACTGTTTCAGATTCATCACATGACATCCACAATAAACCGGACTGAAGGTCCGAGCAGAGTCCGCCTGCTGAGGGAGCTCCGGTCCTGACGAAGACTCTGGTGGCATCAGCTGTTTTCTACTGTTGGGCCTTTCATCACACGAGGCGACATTAAAGGGGATTTTTAAAGACAGGAGGAGTCTGGATACACTTATCAAGAAGGCCCGGTCCACCCTGGGATCCTCTGGACCCAGTGCAGGTGGAGGGAGAGGTACCACAGGTCCAAGTCTGTGGAGAGGTACCGCAGGTCCAAGTGTGTGAAGGAGCGGTACCGCAGGTCCAAGTGTGTGAGGCAGAGGTACCGCAGGTCCAAGTGTGTGAAGGAGCGGTACCGCAGGTCCAAGTGTGTGAGGGAGAGGTACCACAGGTCCAAGTGTGTGGAGGAGAGGTACCGCAGGTCCAAGTGTGTGAAGGAGAGGTACCGCAGGTCCAAGTGTGTGAGGGAGAGGTACCGCAGGTCCAAGTGTGTGAGGCAGAGGTACCGCAGGTCCAAGTGTGTGGAGGAGAGGTACCGCAGGTCCAAGTGTGTGAAGGAGAGGTACCGCAGGTCCAAGTGTGTGAGGGAGAGGTACCGCAGGTCCAAGTGTGTGAGGCAGAGGTACCGCAGGTCCAAGTGTGTGGAGGAGGGGTACCGCAGGTCCAAGTGTGTGAAGGAGAGGTACCGCAGGTCCAAGTGTGTGAGGGAGAGGTACCGCAGGTCCAAGTGTGTGAAGGAGAGGTACCGCAGGTCCAAGTGTGTGGAGGAGGGGTACCGCAGGTCCAAGTGTGTGAAGGAGAGGTACCGCAGGTCCAAGTGTGTGGAGGAGAGGTACCGCAGGTCCAAGTGTGTGAAGGAGAGGTACCGCAGGTCCAAGTGTGTGAGGGAGAGGTACCGCAGGTCCAAGTGTGTGGAGGAGAGGTACCGCAGGTCCAAGTGTGTGGAGGAGAGGTACCGCAGGTCCAAGTGTGTGAAGGAGAGGTACCACAGGTCCAAGTGTGTGAAGGAGAGGTACCACAGGTCCAAGTGTGTGAAGGAGAGGTACCGCAGGTCCAAGTGTGTGAGGGAGAGGTACCGCAGTTCCAGGTACCACAATTCCAGGTGTGTGAGGCAGAGGTACCGCAGGTCCAAGTGTGTGGAGGAGGGGTACTGCAGGTCCAGGTGTGTGAAGGAGAGCTGCCGCAGGTCCAGGTGTGTGAAGGGGGGGTACCACAGGTTCAAGTGTGTGAAGGAGGTACCGCAGGTCCTTCCTGCTGCTGTCAGACTGTAGAACCAGTTCTGCTCCAGTGGTCCTTACATGTGCACGATGTCATGAAAGAACCTATGTTTCATTTTTTGGACCTTTCACATCCCATATTAGTTATTATTCAACAACACACTGTTCACAGTGTGAAACATGATGTATATACAATGTATATGAGTCTAACTCTATTTCTTACCTTTTCATTATAGTGTTTATTTTTACTATCATTATTGTTTATAATATTTCTGTACTTTTGCTGCTGTGATGAAGAAACGTTCCCGTTTGCAGAACAAATAAAGGAAGTTCTGATTCTGATTCTGAAATAAAGAAAACATGAAGAAAACTCAACTGTTTCCAGTCTGTGGTTGGACGATTTATCCATCAGTCAAACTCTCCTGCGCTCCTATTGGTCAGTTCCACTGCATGGTGTTCTATCCGTGTGCGCTCGTTCTTGTGTCTCGGGCGGTTAAACTGAGCGGGGCGCGTGCTTGTGTTCCCCCTCCGAGAAGCCCCGCCCCGCTGTGATGTGATGTGACGACGGCAGCATCAAACACACCCTCCGACAGACTCGAGCACCGCGGCGCAGTCAGCGCGTGTTGATCAGTTACTGAGTCTTCATTGAACAGTGTTAATCGATCAGTGTGTAGTAATTGATCTGCAGTTTGTTGTAGTTTGTGACGTTAGAGTAAAAACTACAGCGGAGCAGTTTACGGCAGGTCTTCAGAGCGCGACAGGAAGCACGTGCACACACCGCTGAGTAAGTCAACGCCTAACGGCTAACAGATACTCATTCAAACTGATTGATCTGTTCGATGATCGATCGGTTCCACAGACAGACACCTGTGAGCCGAACAGGTAAGACAGAGACTCTGACGGCAACACCAGGAGCTGTTCAGTGATCGGCTCTTCAGTTTCAACATGGAGGACAGCTGACAGGTCACAGCTGTGAGCAGGTGATTTCACATAAACAAAGAAAGAAGTTCATGTAGAACATTCGCCGAATTTACAAGAAGGTCCAAATAATGCAGAGTGAGTCAGAGACAGAGTTTCACAGAGTTTATAAAGTGTCTCCAACTCAACAACTCACTAAACTGACACATTTGTTAAGGGAGTCTGGGGACTTTCTCCACGGGGACAAAGAAGGAGCCTATATTGTTCCTGTTTAGTGTCTTTGTAACATGTGACATGTTTAGATCAATAACATGTTTCTTCTTTCATAAATGGAGTGTAAATGGTGAAATCAGTGTAAACAGTGTGTTCAAACAGCTGATCAATGTTGGCAGGTAAGACTTTAGCACTTTAGACACAGAAGCAGACAGGCTGGTACAGACATGCTGCCACAAACTGACACTTTTTACAAGGAGACAAACAACTGCAGCTGAAAGATTTAATGCTGAATTTACAACAAGGACACAATGAGTTACAATCTGTCAGAGACACAGTTTCACTACGTTAGAAAGTTTGTTTAACTCAACAACTCTTAAAATCACTACATTTGTTAATGGAGTCTGGTGATGTTGTGGTTACTATTTCAATGAAACTGTGGTGTGATTAAACGGGTCTCCAGTGGAGCCCTTCACACCTGTACTTAGAGCAGCACAGGTGTAAATAAAGTGATGCGTATGTGTTCTCAGGTTCAGGTGATGAATGATGACTTCTCCAGCAGACGGGAGTCTCCGCCCCCTCCCCATGTTGTGGGGGTCAGTCTGTGTGACTCCGCCCCCCTCCTGTGGCGCGTTGAGGACTTGCGCTCAGTGAGGGCTCAGGGCCTGGTCGGGGCGCTGCTGGGCTCGCTGCCCCGAACGCCGCGTCAGAACGGGCGACTGGGCCGACCGCTGCTGCTGTTGCCGGAAGAGGAGAGACTGCTGAGGGAGCGACACGCTGCTGCTGCGCTGCCAGCCAGGAGACAGGTGAGTTCACCTGCTGGTCAGGGACAGCATCACCTGATCCTAAGGTGACTTCTGATTGGTTGTTGTTGACAGGATGGAGGAGGGGCAGAGCTTGTTGTGCAGGTGGAGCAGCAGCAGGAGGAGGAGCAGCAGAGGAGTTATGAGGAGCAGAGTGTCCTCGCTCTGGAAGACAGGAAGTCAGCGCTGCTCAGAGCTATGACATCATCACACTCAGGTGGGCCAGGTGAGACGACTGATAACATCGGTCGATCTGAACACTGTCGGTCTGGTCTAATAATTCTTGTTCTGGTCCTCTCAGGGTCAGGTACTGGGTCAGACGAGGCCTTGCGGGGCCGCCTTGAGGACCTGGACCGGAGTTTTACCTTCCCTCAGTCTGCGCTTGCGGTCCAGCTGAGCACAGCGAGGGCGGGGCTGTCTTACTGTCCCGAGGCCCGCACCTTCCTGCAGGCCGACTGGCCAATTAGAGAGCAGCATGGTCGCAGCTGTGACGCCAAGTACCAGGTGTTCAGAGACCTGAGGGGGCGGGGCTTCTACCTGACCTCAGCGGGGAAGTTTGGAGGAGACTTCCTGGTTTATCCAGGTGAGAGAGGTCACACCTGTCTGTCTCTCTGAGTCTGTCTCACACCTGTCGGTCTCTGAGTCTGTCTCACACCTGTCTGTCTCTCTGAGTCTGTCTCACACCTGTCTGTCTCTCTGAGTCTGTCTCACACCTGTCTGTCTCTCTGAGTCTGTCTCACACCTGTCGGTCTCTGAGTCTGTCTCACACCTGTCTGTCTCTCTGAGTCTGTCTCACACCTGTCTGTCTCTCTGAGTCTGTCTCACACCTGTCGGTCTCTGAGTCTGTCTCACAACTGTCTGTCTCTCTGAGTCTGTCTCACACCTGTTGGTCTCTCTGAACCTCTCTCAGGTGACCCCCTTCGATTCCACGCTCACTTCATCGCCATCTGTTCGTCCCTGGACGAGTCTGTCTGTCTGCTGGATGTTCTGTCTGCAGCTCGTCTGGGTTCCAATGTGAAGAAGACGGTCCTGCTCTGCTCGCCAGGGACGGACGGATGCATCCTGTACACGTCGCTACAGTGGAGCGGGATGGTTTAGACCTGGACCTGGACGTACCAGTCCTCAGAGGAAACTGACTGTGGAATAAATCAAACAGGAGCGGCTGGTCTCAGATCCGACTGTTAAAACACTGAACAGGTCCGAGTCTCTGGACCTGAAGACAAACAACAACATGGAACGTTGTTTTTTCCTCCAGGAGATGAAGGTGGGTCCAGTTTTACAGGATCTGTGTTTGTTCTCTGGACTGAAACCAGAATAAACTCTGTGTTCTGGACTTCATGGTTCTGGTCCTCTCAGCAGCTTCATCCAGACCTGGTGCTTCTGTGAGAACCAGTTCTGGATCAGAACAGAACATGGGGCAGAATCAACAGCAAATGTGTGCAGGTCTTTAAAATGTCTGTCTGAGCTCTGAATCAGCTCAAACATCTGATCCGGTTTCATTCAGAATGGGTCGAGCTCCTCTGAGATGTTCTGATGTCACTGGTTAAAGTTCAGGCTGTGTGTTTATCGTGAGCTGAACCAATTGTCGGTCCGCTGAGAGGAGAACATCTGTGATAAACAGTCACTTCTGCTGCATGACTTTCAGAATAAAGTTCCCCTGATTCACAGTCTGGCTGTTACAACTGAGTCTGTCTTTAGTGTCTCTGCAGATCAGGAGCCCTGTTGGGGACTTTAAAGGGACAGTTCACGCCAAAATCCAAACACGTTTCTGTTGACCTGTGCTCTGCCGAGGAGGCTCGACTGTATGAATCTTCCTCAGTGAGAAAACGGTCCCGACATGAAACCACAGCTATGGGTTCTGTTGAGTCAGCAGCTCGTCTGTGGAAAGACTTTTATATTTGTATATTTTTACATTTTTTTTTACTACAGCTGAGAAGAAACCTGGTTTGGTTTTTTGGTAAACTGTCCCTTTTAGAGGAGATGGTCTTCACTGATCCACTTGGTCCTGGTGATCCAGACTGAAGCAGGTCCAGTTGGGCTGCTGCAGGTCTTTGGTCTGTTTGTGATTAACTTCCTGTCAGGTGATCAGTAGAACGGTACGGTGCTGTTCCAGTCTATCGCCGCTCCATCCCACTTGGTCCTGATGGTCATTTCCAGAGACGGGAACCTCTTCTCTGGATCGGAGTGTGAGGACGACGCCTCCCAGTGGTGAGAGTGAGTATCTGCATCACAACAGCAACACACACACACGTTACACATTACTTTATAACACTGACAGGGTCTGGGTCAGGACGGGGTTCAGGTGTTCAAGTGGTCCTCACCCACAGTGAGCCTGACAGTGGTCGTCTGATTGGTCTGTCCGTTGTAGTAGAACAGGTGGAACAGGTGCTCCATCTTCCAATCAGAGAGCAGCGAGTGGTTCACACTGAACAACACAGAGTGACTGTTGTTGATGCTGCAGAGCCACACGGGAAACCTGGGAGTCTTTAACATGCTGCCCACCTGCGCGCGCACACACACACACACACACACACAGAGTTCATCATGTCAGTGATTGGTTCTCCTCATCAGGATCTGGTTGTTCACTGGATTGGGATTGAAATGTGTCCTGTCCAGTGAAGCGATGTGATCACTGTTGATGATTAATTCATCTCGTGTGAGAGAGAGAGAGAGAGAGAGAGAGTTTACAGCAGTGATTGATTACGCATGAACTGAAGATGAGCTTCACTTACATCATAAAATAATAACAGTGCAATGAAAGGAAGCGTAAATATTCCATGTTGTGTCGTTTGACTCAGCTGATAACTTGTTATATAATCTGTGTGCAGGATGTGATGTCATACATATAAACACTGTGTGTGACCTTAACACACGATACGCCCTCATCACACATGATACTGCTGCTACAGAGACACCAGTAATTCCACCTGAACACTGTCTAAAGTCGTCAGAGATGAAGTGTTGTCATTCCTCTGAACAGCACAGGAAACTACACAGCAGCTGTAGTCGTTGTAGCACCAGTCGTAGTAGCACAAGTCGTACCAGCTGTAGTCGTTTTAGCACTAGTCGTTGTAGCTGTTGTCGTTGTAGCACTAGTCGTTGTAGCACTAGTTGCTGTAGCACTAGTCGCTGTAGCACTAGTCGTTGTAGCACTAGTTATTGTAGCACTAGTCGCTGTAGCTGTAGTCGTTGTAGCTCTAGCCATTGTAGCTGCAGTCGTTGTAGCACTAGTCGTTGTAGCTGTAGTCGTTGTAGCACTAGCCGCTGTAGCTGTAGTCGTTGTAGGACTAGTCGTTGTAGCACCAGCCGCTGAAGCTGTAGTCGTTGTAGCACTAGTCGTTGTAGGACTAGTCGTTGTAGCACCAGCCGCTGTAGCTGTAGTCGTTGTAGCACTAGTCGTTGTAGCACTAGTCGCTGTAGCTGTAGTCGTTGTAGCACTAGCCGCTGTAGCTGTAGTTATTGTAGCACTAGTCGCTGTAGCTGTAGTCGTTGTAGCTCTAGCCGTTGTAGCTGCAGTCGATGTAGCACTAGTCGTTGTAGCACTAGCCGCTGTAGCTGTAGTCGTTGTAGCACTAGTCGCTGTTGCACTAGTCGCTGTAGCTGTAGTCGTTGTAGCACTAGCCGCTGTAGCTGTAGTCGTTGTAGCACTAGTCGTTGTAGCACTAGCCGCTGTAGCTGTAGTCGTTGTAGCACTAGTCGTTGTAGCACTAGTCGCTGTAGCTGTAGTCGTTGTAGCACTAGCCGCTGTAGCTGTAGTTGTTGTAGCACTAGTCGTTGTAGCACTAGTCGTTGTAGCACTAGCCGCTGTAGCTGTAGTCGTTGTAGCACTAGCCGCTGTAGCTGTAGTCATTGTAGCACTAGTTGCAGTAAACCGAGTGTACCGATGGCAGTCGTCCTCTCTCCATCTGCTCTCTGCTCCAGTGTAGATAACCCACATCACTGCGGGACAGGACGCCCTGCAGGGGATGCTCCAGAGGACGTCCGTCCTCTCCGAAGTTCACCGTCCCATTAAAGACGTTTGGACTGGCCCGACCCGTCAGCAGCAGGTTCAACAGAGCCTGCAGACAGAGAACAGGGAGGAGGGGTTCAGCGTAGCCTGCAACAAGTCTTCTTCTGTGGTTCCTCTCTAAAGCACGTTAACTTCTCACCTGACGACAGACGAAGTTTCCCAAGCTGAGGTAGAGCAGGTGAGAGGTGGTGGAGTCCAGATCCTCCTTCAGCCTGTGAGGAAGAGGAGGACAGGTGCTTTAATCTTCATCACGTGAGGAACAGCTGCAGCCTTAGGGGGCGCTGTTGTTACCTGTCGACTGTCCTGGAGCAGATGAGGCTGTAGAGGAAGAGGATGACCCCGTGACTCCCCTCGTCTGTGAACTGACACACACAACACAAACCAACATCACTCAGGTGTGTGTGTGTGTGTGTGTGTGTGTGTGTGTGTGTGTCAGGGATGGAAATTAGCACCCGCCACCCGCCAAATGCGGGTGTATTTGCGTGCTGGTGGGTGAATTCAATCAGTTTACCAGCCACTGTGGCGGGTTTGTTCCGATCACTGGTCACAGTCTACTCAGATTACCTCCGCTCTCCTCGCACAATTACCACACACGGGCTTTTGGCATGTCAAGTGTCCGACGTTTGGTTCAGTTTGCAGCTCTTTCGGACCGGCACTGCCTCCATCTCCATGTCTGCTGCTGCTGCTGCGGTGGTTGGTTCTGCTGCTGCCTACCTTGTGTTGACTGCCGCAGCCGTTTTCCCCTCCATGTTTTCTGTCCTCAGCTCCTCTGCCAGCTGCTGCAGGACTTTCCTCCAGGCTCTCCTGCTGCTGGTGCTCCTTGAACAAGATGCGGGCATTGATCCCAGCCAGGTCGAGGATGTTATAGAAGATCGCCACTGGCCATTTTTCCGCCTTTGACAGAATACGCCCTCGCCTCTGGTCCGGGACGTCCACGCCGTACTCGGTGTTGTTGTACATCACAGACTCTGGTTTTGCCTTCGTCCCAACAAAGGTGCCCACACCTGTGTGCAGGTGCTCAGGACGCAGACATTCTTCCTCAGCTTTCCCTGGTACACAGTCAGAGTCGCATCACTTCAGCACCGAACAGCTCCGCTCGCTGTTTCACGGAGGGGGAACTCCTGTTTTTGTTTGACCATGGTGCCAACCAGGCGATATAATACAACTACATTATAATTCACTTACAAGTAAATTTGCAAAGAAGGCACAAACAATGTAACAATGAAACCCTGCGAAATGATGTGTGGTCAAAATGACCGTCTTGGCCGTTCTGCTAGCAAGCAGACTCTTCACTGCTACTAATTATTACTCCGCGCTCCGGTCAGCTGAGCTGGCTACTGTTTTGTCGGAGTTTACAAGAACGGAAGTAAAGTAAAATGTGGCGTTACATCGTAACGGTTGAACATAGGGAATAATGAAGTACAGTAAATTTATAGTTGCAAGTAGATATTGCTATATATTACTACCTTCTAATCACCTAATGATGCAATTTCCACGTCCTTTGTGTGGGTCCAGTGCAGTTGAACCTATGAAATAAGTTGAAATTTATATATTCCTGTAAGTTGCAGGGAGATATTGAAATAGATTTCTAACCATCTGACCTTCATCTTGAACCACTTTGTCTATTCAGACTTCATTTCCTGTTATTTCACGGCTTAGTAGATGACAGTTGGATAGTTTCACCCCTGTAATCATTCATTGGTATCACATAATTACTGAATAATCAACTCTGGTAACAAGTACTGAGTGGGAAATACTATGTGCATGTCTTGTACAAGAAAAATATGTTTCTAGGCATTGTACTGTACACATCAACGCTTGAATATAAAAGTGGCTGATAAAAATGTTGAGTGGCTGGTAGATTTTAGAATTTACCGGCCACAGTGGCAGGTGGACGAAAAAGTTAATTTCCATCCCTGGTGTGTGTGTGTGTGTGTGTGTGTGTGTGTGTGTGTGTGTGTGTGTGTGTGTGTGCGCACTCACACACTGGATGTGGTCAAAGATGAACTTCCTGACATCATCTTTGTTGTTGAAAGTGAAGAGCTGCAGCTGAAACAGTCAGAGCGGTTATTGATTGAGTCGTGTGTGTACATGTGTGCGCGTGTGTGTGTGTGTGTGTGTGTGTGTGTGTGTGTCACCCTCTCTGTGAAGTTGTCCAGTTTGTAGTCCAGGTGAGGTGTGATGCAGTAGTCTTCAGTTACCAGGGTAACGGTGGCACTGACCTCCTGGCCGGCCAACCAGAGGCTGTCTGACAGCGCCACCGCTAGCGCCCTCTCCTGGTCCTGCGGGCCCACGCACAGACTGCAGACACACAAACACTTCTGATCAGTCAGTTCTGACAGGTGGAGGCGTGTGATGAAGTCATCACTGACGCATTATCTCCCGCCACAGGTGTGTTCTCCTTCCTGTGACATCATGATGTCATGAGGAGTCTGTCCTCACCTCTGCAGCGTCCGTCTCTCTGAGCTGCTCTGTCGGACAAACAGCAGGTGTTTAATGATCCGGGCTTGGACCACCATCTGAATGGGTCGAGTCCCGGCCTGAAACACACATGCACCTGGCCATGTGAGACTAAAGACTGTTACCATGGTGACACCTGATGACAGACTGTGACTGGTCTTAGAATCAGTTCTGTAGAATAAGACAAGTGAGTCTGAGACAACAGCGGCAGAGTGACGTCTGTCACTGTGAGGACGTCTGTCACTGTGAGGACGTCTGACTGCAGGATGTGTGGTGTCGTGTTGTGAAGCTGCAGGTGTGTCTCACCCTGTCTGTCTCCAGAGCGTAGGAAAACTCTGAGTCTGACTCTCTGAACTGAAACACAGACTTCCTCCACTCGTAGTTAAAGACGTGAAACGTTCCTCCAAACAGGATCCTCCTCAGACTCTGAGACCGAGAGGGACACGATGCCACAGACATGAGGACAAACCCTCCAGCTGATATGAGGTCACTTTACTTTCTGTCTCTCTCTCTGCGTGTCTCTGTCTCTCTGTCTCACCTCAGTCAGCTGGGGGGTGACCGGTGCTCCTCCCAGGCCCGGGGAGATGACCAGCCTCCTGGGGATGGAGCAGAGCTGTGGGAGGCTCCTGCAGGGTGGAGCAGCCTCCTCCTGCTCCTCCTCCTTCCCCACATCCAGCAGCCTCTGAGGAAAGAGGAGACACCTGAGGACACCTGTCCAACAAGATTCAAGATTCAAAGTGTTTATTTTCATATGCACAGTAAAGACACATGTTCTCAGTTATGCAATGAAATTCTTCCTTTGCTGTCCACAGAATGCAGTGTAGTAAAGAAATATGTAAAGAAATATATGTTTACGTTAAAAACAGTTAAAATTGAATGATGACAATTTCATTATAATTCATGCAAGGCTTAGAGTATGTCAGTTTAAAATAGATAATTATTAATGTGTAAAAGGTTAAAAACGTTTCTATACTCTAAATTCTATGATGTGATGTCATCATATAGTGGTAACTATGGTAACTGCCTGTGTGTACCTTAAGTTTGGTTTTGTAGAGTCAGAACATGGTGGAAGCAACACAGTCTCTTGACCGTGCGTCAGACTTTGTAATTTGCTTTGTTGATTTTCTTTTTTATAAACATTTGAAAAGACAAAGGAAGTTATCATGTCTCGTCGCTCGCGTGGAAAAAGAATGTTTTTTCGACTGACTCTAAAAGTGGTGTAGTAAAGATAGAAGAGCTAACGGAGTGCCACTATACAAAGTAAAGCACTTTACACATGTGATTAATAGAAAAAGCAGCAGCAATGATAATAATAATAATAATAACAATCGTACAAATCTGAAAATGTGTAGTTGTGCATGTGCAAAAAATGCAAAAATGTAGACAGTCGGGACATTTGAGAGGTAGAATAAACTCTTATCTGCTGTTTAGGAGTCTGATGGCAGCGGGACAGAAAGAGTTCTTTAGTCTGGTGGGTTTGGACTTCACACTTCTGGACCTCCAGCCTAAGGGTAGAGGTGTGAACAGACCGTGCTGGGGTGGGTGGAGTCCTCGAGGGTGGAGGCAGCTCTCCTGTGGACTCTGTGGTGGTAGATGGTGGGTGGAGTCCTCGAGAGTGGAGGCAGCTCTCCTGTGGACTCTGTGGTGGTAGATGGTGGGTGGAGTCCTCTAGAGTGGAGGCAGCTCTCCTGTGGACTCTGTGGTGGTAGATGGTGGGTGGAGTCCTCTAGAGTGGAGGCAGTTCTCCTGTGGACTCTGTGGTAGTAGATGGTGGGTGGAGTCCTCGAGAGTGGAGGCAGCTCTCCTGTGGACTCTGTGGTGGTAGATAGTGGGTGGAGTCTTTGAGCTCTCCTGATGGACTCTGGTTGATGCTCTGCAGAGAGGCCAATGGAGTTCTGGTGATCTTCAGTCTTTAACACTCTCCGCAGTCGTCTGCGGTCCAAAGCAGAAGTTCTGCTGTACCAGACGGTGATACAGCCGGTCACGATGCTCTCAACAATGCAGCTGTAGAAGCTGCTGAGGATCTCAGGCGACATGCAGAACTTCCTCAGCCTCCTCAGAACATTCAGCTGCTGTTGGACATCTTTACCAGCTGTGTGTTGTTGAGTGACCAGGTGAGGTCATCACTGATGTGGACGGCCAGGTACCTGAAGCTGCTCACCCTCTCTACTTCAAGCTCCCGGATGTACAGTGGCCGATGAGGTCTCCTCTTCTTCCTCATGTCCACTATCATCTCCTTCCTTCTTGTCCGTGTTGAGAGTGAGGTTGTTGTCTCACACCATGACGCCAGACGGGCCACCTCCCTCCTGTAGGCCTGTAGCCCCCGCCAGTGATGCATAATGCCACTGTGGTGTCGTGCAGAAACTTTAGGATGGCGTTGGCTTTGTAGGAGGCGACACAGTTGTAGGTGAACAGGGTGTAGAGCAGTGAACCGCCGAACCTTCCAATCCAGCCCCCGTCCGGATTCCAAAATTGTGAGGATCAAAGAGAAAATATGGTGTGTTCCCCGCTATTAAAGCAACAGAAAAAAACAACAGAGACTGAAGTAACTGAAATCCCCACCTTTATGACTCCCATAGTCTGTTTACATTCCAAAATGAGGACAAACTCGCTGCACTGTTTAACATTTATTGTTTTACATGCTGTTCTTCTAAGACATGATTTTTCCACATGCCCTTGCTTAACATTTGTTTTTATGTCAAAGTCTCAACAACAAGCTTCAAACTAACAGATTCTCAGTACATAAAGACAAGAAGAAAAACCAGCTGGCATAACTTAAAAGGGCATGACAAACTCCGTGGTGAAAGAACTAAACACAAGGTACACATAATGCTCGGCACATCAAATAAAACATCGAGTAGGCTAGACTCGCGATTTCAAATCACAAGGCTGAAATAGGCTAATCACACGTGCTTAATGGGAGAAATTACATTTCCTCTCTGACACCATCTTTTTCACATCAGGCTTGGCAGCTGGCAGACTGATGTGAGTCCTCCAAAGACTGGTTTGACACTCAGCTGCTCTCGTGTGTTTTCATCAAGTTCATCTTGGAGAACGCAGCCTTGCAGGTGTAGGTTGAGCACATGGTGAGCAGATGCATAGCGTCATAGAGTCTGTAATGTGCTATAGTCTTGGGGACAAGACACCCAAAATGTGCTCACGCTTTCAGCACCACGGAGAGCAGCCTTCATGTCGCCTGCCGCCTGGATTTCAGCCAGCTCAGTCTGAACAGCATCAACACGTCTGCAGAGAATTCTCCACTTGGGCTGATCGTGAATGGGTCACGCACAAATCCAGTAACATCCCTGGAAATGATGAAGTCACCGAATCTGGCAAAGAAGTTGTCCTTTAATTGTGTGATGAATTTCTTCATGTTGTCTGTAACACTGACTTCAGTGTATTGAAGTGCAGCAGCCTCCCTGACAACAAATCTGGGTGGAACAGATCAAGTTTGTTCCAAAAGGCATCAAGTTTTTCCACCACAGATTTTTCTTTCCCTTGTAGCTGGAGACTGAGTGTGTTCAAATGGGGAAAAAGACATTTTCTATTCATGATGCGGAGATGGTCAGCTGCGCTTTTGATTTACTTTGTTTCAGAAAATCCACTACTTGACTTCAACAAAGTGCTCCAGAGCTTTGTCCTCGCTGAGCCAGCACACGTCACTGTGGAGTAACGGGTCATCACGAGAAGCTTGAGATTCCAGCACAAATTTGTGGAACAGGCGGTGCTGCGTGCTTGAATTCCCTCTGATGTAGTTATTCATTTTCATTGTTCTCTCCATCACCTCTTTGAGCTCCCTGCTTAGTTTTGCGCACAGCACGCTTTGATGGATAATATGGTGAAGTGCGTTTTAGGAGCGACATTCTTTATTCTGCTCACCAGAACCCTGTTTGTGACGGTCATGGCCGGTGCACCATCTGTCACTATGAGGTTGACTTTATCCAAGGACAATCCATGCTTTTTAAAAAAACATGGATTTTTTAAAAAGCATGCTTTTAAAATATCTGACAAAAACGTACAACTGTGAATTTTCCGCGTTGTCAGTGGACTCATCAGCCAGCGATACGTATTTGTTATCAATAAGGAGTTGCTGGACACCCTCTGCCAAGACGTGGACACGAGGTGCGGCAGTTGAAGCAGACAGAGGTGTCTGTTTAGCTGTTGCAATGATTCTGTCTATGGATTTGTCGGGGGCAATTTCCTCCAGAACGGTGACCATGCACTCCTTAAAAACCTCAGCTTCAGTAAATGGCCTGTTATGTTTGGAAAGCACCCAGGCAGCCTGTAGAGATGCACACATTACCTGTCTGTCAGTTAAAGCTCGAGGAATCGTTCCACTGGTGTAGTAAGCAGATTTCAGTGTTTTCCCTGACGGGCCTCTGACTGCTCAGGATACGACTCCTTGAAACTTGCATGCTTTGTGTTGTGGTGGCGCTGCAGATTATATTCTTTAGCAACAGCAACTGTTTCACTGCAAATGAGGCATACAGGTGCTGCATTTCTAACAGTTGGCATGATGAATGCGTACCTATCAGTCCATTCATTATTAAAGAGGCGGTTTTCCACATCAACTTTATGTTTCACGGACATTGAAAGTGCCATCTTACCTGCGTTAAATCGATGCTAGAGGCCTTTTCCTTCCACTAATCTTGACACTGGGTATTATTGTTGAAGCCAGTGATGGATGTGACAGCCCCACAATCGAGGCAAAAGATCTCTATCACTCCTGGTGGTTGGCTGTGGTAGAGGTGACAGGAGCCTGACTGGTAAAAGCTAAAAATGCCTTCAGAGGTGTGTGAGCGCCTCGTCTCTCCTCTCTGTGGTGTGTGTTTGTGTATACATATATATGGGTTAGTTAGTGGTTGGACTCCATTAAAAAACTATTATCTAATTGATTAGAGGCTTTGTGATTAATTAATTTCAATTAATCACATATCAATATTTGACACAAGAAGCAACATTTTTCAATTTAAATGGATTTGGTATGACTGAATCAATGAATAGACACATAATGAGCTTGAACAACAAAATTGTTTTCATCCCTGAGTGCTAAAATAAAGTGCAATATGAATAAAGAATGTTATGATTGCACTGAGAGTGGCCGACAGTCCACTGCTGTCCACTTTGTTAATTTGTCAGCCGTGGACTCACTCTGGCTCTGAACCCTGTGATCCTGTGGCGTGCGGATTGGCGGCTGCCTGCTCGAACTAGGAGCGCTGTCTGCGGGAAGGTAACAGCTGGATGTGGGCGGGGCTGGACCTTCCTGCAGGCTGCAGCCGTTAGTACTTGCTGTCTGCGCTCTCTGCAGCGTGTTCGGCGGGCTGGTGGCGGAGGCCGGAAGTGCTCCGGTGACAATTTGCACACAACTGTGCTTTTATCAGGTTTCCACCTGGTAGTTTTTTAAAACTAAAATTTGCGCCCACCGAACCCGGCAACGACTTCTCATTGGTTTCCATTTCTCGCGTTGTGTCCTGTGCATCAGTATTACGGGTTTGCGGGAACTCGTGCAACGAGCAACGTTCCGCGCTGTTTGGAGTGTAAAAATAAATTGCGTTTAAATGTGTTATTTTTTGTGACGTTATTTTGTCTGTAAGTAATTAATCGTATTTAGGCGATAAAGTCTCAGCCCTAGTATAGAACTTGTTATTTAATCATACAGTTGGAAGGCAGTCAAGGAAACTTTGGCGACTCACGTCAGGATTCTTGTTGACTTCCTGTTGAAGCAGCTCGATGTAGTCCAGTCTGCAGTGTGTCATCACCAACTGCTAACTACTACTAGTTATACTAGTAATACTGGTATTACTACTGACAGTACTGGATGTTCTGGTCGTACAGCTCATACTACAGTAGATACACAAGAGGCTCCACACAGCTGCAGCTCCTCTTCATCATCAGCTCCATGACACACACACACACACACACACACACACAGATACAGCCTCTATACTGAAACTCTATACTGTGAAAGTGTGTGTATGTGTGTGTGTTACAGGATCAGATTCACTCAGAGCAGTTGTGTGTAAACTGAGCTGCAGGGGGCGCAGTCAGACTGTGTGTGTGTGTGTGTGTGTGTGTGTGTGTGTGTGTGTGTGTGCGCCTCATTAATCGGTGTAATGGTCACTCTCTCTCCTCTGATTGGTTCTCACAACTTTCTGTTCTCACAGGTAGTTTCTGAAAAATATGTTCCTTCAGTGTTAGTTTGTACTTGTATTTCCACTGTCTGCCACTTCATACTTCCACTGTATTTATCTGATGACTGTAGTAACTAGTTACTTTACAGATTACATTTTTAGATGACTGTATTTTCTCATCAGTCAGACGATAAGTGAAGTGATGATCAGCTGACTCAGTTTATACACATGTGATATGGATCAGTTACTTCACTGATAGCAGATACTTTAAGACTTTTACTCGAGTACTCTTCACATGTGTTCTTCTACTTTTACAAACATGAACACATCTTTACCTTTGCCCAATATATATATATGTATGTATGTGTGTATATATATGTGTATATATATATATATACCATCACCCCAGGTATCACCCCAGGTAAGCAGCCTGGGTGTCATCCTGGACGGCACCTTAACCTTTGAAGCCCACATCAATAATGTTACCCGATCTGCATACTTCCATCTACGCAACATCAGCCGCCTCCGTCCCTCACTCACTCCAGCCAGTACTGCTGTCCTCGTAAACTCCCTGGTTACATCTCGTCTGGACTACTGCAATTCTCTCCTCCGTGGTCTTCCTCGGAAATCACTCCATAAACTCCAACTGGTCCAGAACGCAGCTGCGCGTATCATCACCAGAACTCCCTTTGCTGAACACATTACCGCAGCCCTGCAGCAACTCCACTGGCTCCCTATCAAATCCCACATCGATTTCAAGTTTCCACTCCTCACTTTCAAGATCCTTCATAACCTGGCACCATCATATCTTGCTGAACTGATCCATATCCACAATCCCTCCCGCACCCTCCGATCCTCTTCGACCATCCAGCTCTTCACCCCATCTGCCAACCTGATCACCATGAGGTCAAGAGCTTTCAGCCGATCTGCCCCCAGCCTCTGGAACTCTCTCCCACCAGACATTCGCACTTCTGACACTGTCTCCACCTTTAAATCTCGCCTGAAAACACACTTATTCTGCGTGGCTTACTTTGTATATATATATATTAGGGCTGTCAAACGATCAATTGTTTTAATCGCGATTAATCGCATTTTGTCCATAGTTAACTCGCGATTAATCGCATATTAATCGCAATTTTTTGGCACATTTTTTTCTGTTCTAAATGTACCTTAATGTATTTTTTCATGTTCTTAATACTTTTAACAACATAAGAAAGGTCAAATATGCTTGCGCTTTCAGCGTTTATTCAACACTTCAAATCATGCAGGAAAATAAATCCAGGGTTGTCTGCTTTTGGCGAGGGGGGGCGACGGGCTCTCTGCATCTGCCGTCTGTTTGGCTTGCAAGTGGTGTCCACTGACACTGCACGTTTTTCTTCTTCGCCTTTTTCACGCAGTGTGCTGCTTTCTGTCAGTCAGTATCACACTGATGATCGCCATGGCTCCGGTGCAGCAAAACAATAAAAAGTACGACTTGAAATTCAAACCTTCTGTCGTGATATATTTAGAGGAAAACTCGGGAGAAGCAGCCGCTAGACGTTACTCTGCCTGCTGGAGGGAGGAAGAAGGCTAGCGAGGAGCCTGAGATAAACATGCGGGGATGAGTTATCAGCAAACGGCCACAACATGAGAGAGTGTCCCGCAAAATGATCAGGGCGATGGAGAAACAAATGTCCGCCACCGTGAGTGACAGCAGAGATGAGGAGTTTGCAGCGAGTGATGCTTTTCAGTCCGCCGTGTTTTTAACGAACCGCCAGCCCTGCTTCTTCTTCTTCTGATTCTCTTTCTTATTCTTCTGCCACCCTCTGTATCAAGACTACGGGTGCCGCCGACGGCCGTAAATCATACAATGCGCGTTTTGCTTTTTTTTTTTTTTTTTCAAATATACTGAGCGTTAATCGTGCGTTAACGCAACGTCCTCTTAACGGCGTTAATTTTTTTAACGCACGATTAACGCTCAGTATATTAAAAAAAAGCGCATTGTATGATTTACGGCCGTCGGCGGCACCCGTAGTCTTGATACAGAGGGTGGCAGAAGAAATAGAATAAGAAAGGGAATCAGAAGAAGAAGAAGAAGCAGGGTTGGCGGTTCGTTAAAAACACGGCGGACTGAAAAGCAGCACTCGCTGCAAACTCCTCATCTCTGCTGTCACTCACGGTGGCGGACATTTGTTTCTCCATCGCCCTGATCATTTTGCGGGACACTCTCTGGTGGCGTGCCCGTTTGCTGATAACTCATCCCCGCATGTTTATCTCAGGCTCCTCGCTAGCCTTCTTCCTCCCTCCAGCAGGCAGCCTGGCCCTGCTGCTGTCCTCCTCTGACAGACGGTGAAGCTCCGTTTCTCTCACTCTCTTGGGGTCAACAGAGAAACGTCTAGCGGCTGCTCCTCCCGAGTTTTCCTCTGAATATATCACGACAGAAGGTTTGAATTTCAAGTCGTACTTTTTATTGTTTTGCTGCACCGGAGCCATGGCGATCATCAGTGTGATACTGACTGACAGAAAGCAGCACACTGCGTGAAAAAGGCGAAGAAGAAAAACGTGCAGTGTCAGTGGACACCACTTGCAAGCCAAACAGACGGCAGATGCAGAGAGCCCGTCGCCCCCCCTCGCCAACAGCAGACAACCCTGGATTTATTTTCCTGCATGATTTGAAGTGTTGAATAAACATTTTCATAATGCAAGCATATTTGACCTTTCTTATGTTGTTAAAAGTATTAAGAACATGAAAAAAATACACTAGGGTACATTTAGAACAGAAAAAAATGTGCCAAAAAAAATTGCGATTAATTTGCGATTAATCGCGAGTTAACTATGGACAAAATGCGATTAATCGCGATTAAAAAAATTGATCGTTTGACAGCCCTAATATATACATATATAATCTCTTTACTTTTACTGACGTTTGACTGTTGATACTTTTTATGACACTGAACATGATTTACAATCAGAAATCAGTGAATAAATATATAAAAGCTATTTAAGCAAACTAGTGTTGATCGATATATATACAGTATGTATATATGTATTGACAAAAAGATGCGTAGATGTAAACATGATTTATTGAAAGCTGTATCGATGGATTAATATTGAATCTCCCCTGAATGTAAAGCCAGACGTGTAGATTTATAGATGTGTGTGTGTAGAAGGATACTCACGATGTGCTGCTGTGACTGCAGCCTGCAGAGAACACAACACTTTATTGATCTTTAACTTATCAGTTACATGATGATGATCAGAAAAATAGTAATAATCAGCTATAGTAATCTATAGACTTGTATATTTAAACAGTCAGTGAACAGGTGTGAACTTCCCTCCTCTCCTGCAGCTCAGACACCTGGACCAGGATCTGCTGTAGCTCCGCCCCCTCCTGAACACACGCACACAGACACACACACACACACACGATGATGTATAATTGTAATATAAAGACATATTAAAACATTTAAAATTAGAATAAAAAGAAGTTCATCAGTTCAGGCATCACCTGCTGCTCTGAGCTCATGTTCTGTTCAGAACTCGTCGGTTCTGTACAGAACAAAATGAAAACATGAATGTGACAGAACGTCTTCCTGCTGGACCTCGTCCTCCTGCTGGACCTCGTCCTCCTGCTGGACCTCGTCCTCCTGCTGGACCTCGTCCTCCTGCTGGACCTCGTCCTCCTGCTGTTAAAGCAGAAGGGTGCCGACACGACATGACTTCATCTGTTCTCCACATTTTAAAATCTTCCTCAGGATTCATTAAATTAATTTTAACATATTATCAACATTTAGTTCACATCAAGAATCAGCACAGAATTAATATTTTAACCATCAGTCAATAAAATCCTGTGAGAGCTGCTGATGGACGGTCAACAATGTGCAACATGTCCTTCATTTAAATACAAACAGGAGGAGTGTAACGCTTTAAAGTTACACTCATATTAAACTTTATGATCTGAGTCGAGAGCAGAACATTTAAAAAACTACACTGAAATAAAACAATAACACCATCTGACTGTTAGTTCAGTGAGTTCTTACCTGCAGACGCTCAGACTGAAGCTTCACCTGAGAGACAGGAAGCTTTTATTCAACACACACACACACACAGACACACACACACACACACGCGAACACACACACACACACACACACACACACACACACAGACACACACACACAGACACACACACAGACACACACACACACACACGAACACACACACACACAGACACACACACACACACACAGACACACACACACACACACGAACACACACACACACACAGACACATACACACACACACACACACACACACACGAACACACACACACACACACACACACAGTCATAAATCACATTTATTTTTAATGAAGCGTTCTTTTTCATTTATGTGTTTACATTTATTATTTGTGATGTGACAGTTTGATTCAATGACTGGATGGATCAATTATAACCTGATCATTTTATGGTTAAATGTGGAATGATCACATGATCAATAAATGAGCCCTCATGTTCATCAGAGGAGGCAGACGGAATTGAACACATGGATATTTTTCAATCTTCCTCATTAAACGTGATTGTAACTTTGACTGACCTGGTATTTTTTACAGTGTGCTGTCAGTCTGCCATCGCCTGGATCGAATCCTGGCCTTTAATTGGTCGTCTATTGAACGAGACACCATCATTAAACACATGATGGAGAAAACACGACACCGCCCCCCTGCAGGACCGTCCAGGTCCTCTTCAGCCCGGATTGTTTGATTCTTTGTTCTGTCAACACGTCCACATCCAAATCTCCTGATGAGACGGACCGACAGTGTCGGTGTCACTGCAGGGGACGAGACGGAGAAAGACCTCCTCGACTTCCTGTCCGCCTCCTCCAGAGTCCACAAGACCAGAACACAAAGACTCAGACACACAGAGGACAGAGGTCTGTGATGTCAGAGCGCCACTGACTCAGAGTCCAACCGACCTTAACACAGTGTCGCTGCCTTTAAAGGAGCAGTTCACCCAAATCCTCTCCTCCTGGGGATATAAAGTCCTCCTCTCCTCCTCCTGAGGATATAAAGTCCTCCTCTCCTCCTCCAGATGATATAAAGTCCTCCTCTCTCCTCCTGATGATATAAAGTCCTCCTCTCCTCCTCCTGATGATATAAAGTCCTCCTCTCCTCCTGATGATATAAAGTCCTCCTCTCCTCCTCCTGATGATGATATAAAGTCCTCCTCTCCTCCTCCTGATGATGATACAAAGTCCTCCTCTCCTCCTGATGATATAAAGTCCTCCTCTCCTCCTGATGATATAAAGTCCTCCTCTCCTCCTGATGATGATACAAAGTCCTCCTCTCCTCCTGATGATATAAAGTCCTCCTCTCCTCCTCCTGATGATATAAAGTCCTCCTCTCCTCCTCCTGATGATATAAAGTCCTCCTCTCCTCCTGATGATATAAAGTCCTCCTCTCCTCCTCCTGATGATATAAAGTCCTCCTCTCCTCCTGAGGATATAAAGTCCTCCTCTCTCCTCCTGATGATATAAAGTCCTCCTCTCCTCCTGAGGATATAAAGTCCTCCTCTCCTCCTCCTGAGGATATAAAGTCCTCCTCTCCTCCTGATGATATAAAGTCCTCCTCTCCTCCTCCTGATGATATAAAGTCCTCCTCTCCTCCTGAGGATATAAAGTCCTCCTCTCCTCCTGATGATATAAAGTCCTCCTCTCCTCCTCCTGAGGATATAAAGTCCTCCTCTCTCCTCCTGATGATATAAAGTCCTCCTCCCCTCCTCCTGAGGATATAAAGTCCTCCTCTCCTCCTGATGATATAAAGTCCTCCTCTCCTCCTCCTGATGATATAAAGTCCTCCTCTCCTCCTGATGATATAAAGTCCTCCTCTCCTCCTCCTGATGATATAAAGTCCTCCTCTCTCCTCCTGATGATATAAAGTCCTCCTCTCCTCCTGATGATATAAAGTCCTCCTCTCCTCCTGATGATATAAAGTCCTCCTCTCCTCCTGAGGATATAAAGTCCTCCTCTCCTCCTCCTGATGATATAAAGTCCTCCTCTCCTCCTCCTGATGATATAAAGTCCTCCTCTCCTCCTGATGATATAAAGTCCTCCTCTCTCCTCCTGATGATATAAAGTCCTCCTCCCCTCCTCCTGAGGATATAAAGTCCTCCTCTCCTCCTGATGATATAAAGTCCTCCTCTCCTCCTCCTGATGATATAAAGTCCTCCTCTCCTCCTGATGATATAAAGTCCTCCTCTCCTCCTCCTGATGATATAAAGTCCTCCTCTCCTCCTCCTGAGGATATAAAGTCCTCCTCTCCTCCTCCTGATGATATAAAGTCCTCCTCTCTCCTCCTGATGATATAAAGTCCTCCTCTCCTCCTGATGATATAAAGTCCTCCTCTCCTCCTGATGATATAAAGTCCTCCTCTCCTCCTGATGATATAAAGTCCTCCTCTCCTCCTCCTGATGATGATATAAAGTCCTCCTCTCCTCCTCCTGATGATGATACAAAGTCCTCCTCTCCTCCTGATGATATAAAGTCCTCCTCTCCTCCTGATGATATAAAGTCCTCCTCTCCTCCTGATGATGATACAAAGTCCTCCTCTCCTCCTGATGATATAAAGTCCTCCTCTCCTCCTCCTGATGATATAAAGTCCTCCTCTCCTCCTGATGATATAAAGTCCTCCTCTCCTCCTCCTGATGATATAAAGTCCTCCTCTCCTCCTGATGATATAAAGTCCTCCTCTCCTCCTCCTGATGATATAAAGTCCTCCTCTCCTCCTGAGGATATAAAGTCCTCCTCTCTCCTCCTGATGATATAAAGTCCTCCTCTCCTCCTGAGGGTATAAAGTCCTCCTCTCCTCCTCCTGAGGATATAAAGTCCTCCTCTCCTCCTGATGATATAAAGTCCTCCTCTCCTCCTCCTGATGATATAAAGTCCTCCTCTCCTCCTGAGGATATAAAGTCCTCCTCTCCTCCTGATGATATAAAGTCCTCCTCTCCTCCTCCTGAGGATATAAAGTCCTCCTCTCTCCTCCTGATGATATAAAGTCCTCCTCTCCTCCTCCTGAGGATATAAAGTCCTCCTCTCTCCTCCTGATGATATAAAGTCCTCCTCCCCTCCTCCTGAGGATATAAAGTCCTCCTCTCCTCCTCCTGATGATATAAAGTCCTCCTCTCCTCCTCCTGATGATATAAAGTCCTCCTCTCCTCCTCCTGATGATATAAAGTCCTCCTCTCCTCCTGATGATATAAAGTCCTCCTCTCCTCCTGAGGATATAAAGTCCTCCTCTCCTCCTCCTGATGATATAAAGTCCTCCTCTCCTCCTCCTGATGATATAAAGTCCTCCTCTCCTCCTGATGATATAAAGTCCTCCTCTCCTCCTGATGATATAAAGTCCTCCTCTCCTCCTCCTGATGATATAAAGTCCTCCTCTCCTCCTCCTGATGATATAAAGTCCTCCTCTCCTCCTGATGATATAAAGTCCTCCTCTCCTCCTCCTGATGATATAAAGTCCTCCTCTCCTCCTGATGATATAAAGTCCTCCTCTCCTCCTCCTGATGATATAAAGTCCTCCTCTCCTCCTCCTGATGATATAAAGTCCTCCTCTCCTCCTGATGATATAAAGTCCTCCTCTCCTCCTGATGATATAAAGTCCTCCTCTCCTCCTCCTGATGATATAAAGTCCTCCTCTCCTCCTCCTGGTGATATAAAGTCCTCCTCTCCTCCTCCCGATGATATAAAGTCCTCCTCTCCTCCTCCCGATGATATAAAGTCAGGTGAAGTGTCGTAGTCCACAGAACAGTTCTGGAGCTTCACAGTAAAACAGAGTTGCAGCATTTTGATAAACAACTGAAGCAGCTGAGACTTGATATAAAACAGAGAAACAACCAAAGACGTCAAACTGCAGACGAGCTACATGGAGCCCAAACATCTCGCCTGGTGCTGTTGACAGTGTAGACGATGTGATCACGGTCTGCAGAAGAACAGAGATTACACACTGATCTGTACTGATGGTATTTAGTGGTCGAGCTGGTGCTAACGCTGTTAGCGCAGCAGCTACAGTGAAGACTTCAGTTTGTGAAGGTGTTGTGGGGTCCAGTCCAGCTGTTTGGAAACAGCTGATGTGTTCCGGTTGTTTTGTCGCAGGATTCCACGAATACTGCAGAACTGATTTCCTGTAAACTCAGATGGAAGGTCGGTCTCATTAACTGTCAGTGCAGATCCAGACGAAGGGAATATATGAATATGTATTCTATATTATCCTGTATCATATGTTATATATTATTATATACATAATAATTCATGGATCAGGTGTTTGGACGGCTGCTATCTATGAGAGAATATTAAAGGGGACTGATGGGCCTGGCGGAGGTATACTCTCTACTGAGTGTCATTCTCTATTAGTATTTAGATTTCTGTCATCTTATTGATTCACAAATATGTTGGTGTCACACACACACACACACACACATACACACACACACATCAAGGAAAAAATAAACCATCAGATGTGTTTTCATATAAATCAATTTTAAAATGATCATTTGTGATTAATTGAACCCATTTATTGATGAACTGATAAGGTCTGTTTCAAAGTGATGAGGACATAAAGACATAAATCATTTTTTATAACGATTTGTTTTTGTTGATTTATTTCACTCTATCAATAATCATCAATCATTTTAATATAAATTCTATAACTTCTGTGACAGTCACATGTTTGGATCAGAACATTTCTGCTGTTTGTCTTCTGTGTTGTGTTCAACATGTTTCACTCTGAACTGAACTTTAATATGTGAATCTATAAAATGTTCCATAATCAGAGTTAGCTGTAGCCGACACACTTTAACACATGTAACATCCAGTCTCTCTCGGTCTCTCTGACAGGAAGTGATGGGTTTCTTAAAATGGCCGCTGTGCTGACCCATCAGACCAACAGGTGTGTCAGTACATGAGGTCGGCCGCCCCCCCGCTCAGGTCCGTCTCTTTGCTGTCCTGAAAAGGAAACTGGACTCCGGCCAGTCTGATGAGCAGGAGGTTCAGTCCGTGGAGGAGGAAGATGAGGAAGAAGAGCCAGAAGCAGCGGTCGTAACGCTCGCTGTACGTCACATACACAAAGTTCACCTCGTTGAAGTTGGCGATCCGATGGGACAAGTGATGAAGCTTCACCTCCGACGCAAACAGGATCATCACCAGACAGCTGCACGCACCTGAGGACAGACGGGAAGTCACTGCAGCACACTGTCGACAAAGTTTTATATGTGTATACCTGAAACTAGGGATGTCCCGGTCCGATCACGTGATCGGAAATCGGGGCCGATCATGTGGTTTCAGACTCGATCGGAATCAGACGTTACATCCCGATCAGTATATTTATTCTCATTATTTTTTTTATCAGATCTATAATATTTCAAAACAAATGGGAAAAATAACAGCTTGGTATTTGCTGCCGTTATGTGGTGGCACAGAGTCAGACTCCACACGGTTGGTTGAATGCTGTAAAGCGAAGCAGAACACGGCAGCAGCGTGTAGCTGAGGGCTGAAAGTGTCTGCGGTGTGGAGGTATTGTAACGTGGGTGGTGAAGGGTCGCTCCGGTTAGCTTAAAGACACGGCAGGCAACATGTGGGATTTCTGCACGTACTTTTATTCCACTATGCAGACCATACAAAGCCCGGTCTCTACGGCACTAGTTATTACATGTATACATGCAGTGACAAACACAGGCCGAGGGTCCGACACCAACACATCACAATATAAAATAAAATAACTCTGTGGGCAGCATCTTTACGCATGGTGGAGCGGAAGTACACCTGCTCTTCTTCTAGGAACAAGTTACATTATCCACTAAACAAACGGAGCGCTACATTCAATAACTCCGACTGTTTTAAAGTGGATTACAAACTGTGAGATATGCAAACTTGGGATTTCAAGAAATGGCTTTATACACTGTGGCACTTTTATTTGCTTATTTGTTTACATGCCTGCCGGGTATTTTAACTTGAGCTGCTGTTTGTTTTTATATTAGACATTTTTATTTAATATATACTGTTGCACTAAACTTCAATGTGAAGAATTTATTTTATTTGTTATTACTTCAAGCTACCTCACAGAAGTGCTGTGTTTATAAGTGTTAAATGATAAAATAAGGTGAATAAAATAAAAATAAGGGACATCCTGGATTTGTTTCTTCACTCTTCTTCATTTTTTAAATGTATTAAAGAAGTATGGGATCGGGACTCGGAATCGGCAGATACTCAAAATCAGATGACTTGGAATCGGGGGCAAAACAACCTGATCGGGACACCCCAACGTGAAACACTGTCGATAAAGTTTTATATAATAAAGTCTCTTGCCTGTCCTAAAGTTTTTATGACGGTTAAATTTGACTTCATGCAGCAAAAACTACAGACTGGACTTTAACCTCAGCAGCTGCAGGAGGCGTGAACTTTACCAGAACAGCTACTCATCAGCTCATTAAATATCATGTTAATGCTCCTACCTCTGAACATTACCTCTGACAGTTTGAACCCTGTCAGTTGTCACCTGGACATCACCTGGACGTCACCTGGACGTCACCTGAACATCACCTGGACATCACCTGGACGTCAACAGTGAATGCTGAAAAACTTTAATTCTGGCTCCACTTTCTGAAATGTTTGCTCAGTGGGATTATCTGTGTGTTGTGATGATGGTTATGATGATGATGATGATGTGTGTCTCACAGCTGATGAAGGTCCACAGGTAAAGTCCCATGGGGCCCTGCAGCGTCTCGTAGGGTCGGCCGAAGGCGTTGAAGAAGAAGAAGCCGGTGGCTACGGAGGAGAAGAGGACGACAACACCACAGAAGAAGATGACGGTGATGTGGAGGCCTGCTGGGATGGCGCTCAGCAGGTCTGGGAAGACTGTGAGAGAAACCAGAGAGAGAGGAAGAGTGATGAAGAGGAGGAAGGTCAGAGAGGAACCACAGGAGGAAACTGAAGCACCCTCTTCTCCTTCTTCTTCTTCTGCTGCCGACTCATAATGAACGTTAACGAGCCACAGTCCTGTCAGCAGACGAGCTTCAGCAGGGAACAGAGCTGCTCTGTGTCCTCACCTCGTTACAGATCTGATCAGTCAGGCAGAACAGAAGCTCGTTAGTGAAGGTCCACTGCTCTCTTTAACTGGGACCAGTCCGTGCTCTGTGCTGGTCCACAGTCAGTCTTGTCTGTAAACCACAGAAAAATGTTTCCTCATGTTGAACTTTACGTCCGTGTCAGTCACAGCTCTGTTTGTACTCTGCCAACTCCAGGACTTCTGACACCTCCATCACAGAAAATGTCTCCAGATGTCCTTAAAAACATGGTAATCATATAATACTGATGTGACCTGACAGCTCTGTGGTCTGTTAGCTGCTGGCCTCACAGAGAGACTCTGACCCGGCTCTGTCACACGTGAACCACAAAGAGATCAACTGGATCTCATCAGGAACCAACTCAGTTAACTAGAATCCTTCTCTGACTGTAGTTCAGCTGTAGGACCAGAAACATGTCCTGCTGAAGAAGTCTGTGATCCTTCATCCTCTGGTCTCTGTGGGACCAGACTGGTCTGTGTGGGACTGGACTGGTCTGTGTAGGACTGTACTGGTCTGTGTGGGACTGGACTGGTCTCTGTGGGACCGGACTGGTCTCTGTAGGACTGTACGGGTCTGAGTGGGACTGGACTGGTCTCTGTGGGACCGGACTGGTCTGTGTGGGACTTGACTGGTCTCTGTGGGACCAGACTGGTCTGTGTAGGACTGTACTAGTCTGTGTGGGATTGGACTGGTCTCTGTAGGACTAGACTGGTCTCTGTAGGACTGGACTGGTCTGTGTGGGACTGGACTGGTCTCTGTGGGACTGTACTGGTCTGTGTGTGACTGGACTGGTCTCTGTAGGACTGTACTGGTCTGTGAGGGACCGGACTGGTCTCAGTCTCTGGTCTGGACAGAGTCCAGCTCTCAGTTCCAGTCAGGGACACAAACATCATCTCGTGTTCTTCAGTCAGAGTCTGTCATTGTGTCAGAACCAGACTGGTTTTAATCCAGACGTTCTGACTCTGCCAGTGGTTATTATATGTTATATTATATTATATTATTATATGTTATATTATATTATATTATATTATATTATATTATATTATTATATGTTATATTATATTATATTATATTATATTATATTATTATATGTTATATTATATTATATTATATTATTATATGTTATATTATATTATATTATATTATATTATTATATGTTATATTATATTATATTATATTATTATATGTTATATTATATTATACTATATTATATTATACTAGAGTGTGTTTATATATTATAGAATAGAATATATATTGTTTTGAGTACTTTTGCTTTTGGCACTTTAGAACATGTTTATTTATAATGGTACTGCATATTTCCATGCTAATACTTTAGTTACTTTAGTTACTTTAGTAATAGTAATGCAGTACTTTAACCTGTTACAGAGTATTTGTACACTGTGGTTCTATTACATCATCAATGATTATCTGATTATACTTTGTTTCACTAAAGCTGTTCCAGTGTTAATGGAGTACAAGTAGAAATACTCGAGTACAAGTACCTCTACCTCAGACCAGCTGTTTGCACGCGCTAATGTGACGTCATACAGTACAGTATGTGACATGCGTTTGAAGCTGCTGTGAATAATTAACAGGTGTGTGAGTACAGGTGTGAATAATGAATGACCACCTGTAGGACTCACCTATGCTGACGTCACTGTGTTTGTGTGTGTGTGTGTGTGTGTGTGTGTGTGTGTGTGTGTGTGTGTGTGTGTGTGTGTGTGTGAGAGAGAGAGACACTCACAGGTGAAGCGGGACGCGCGTCCTCCCAGCCCGCAGGTCTTCAACCTCTGGCCGGCCCACAGCCCGTAACTCAGCTCTCCCAGGAACTTGTCCAGTTCTGGCCCGGTCGCGTTCACCAGCTCGGCCCCGGTCCGGCACAGCACGGCCCCGCGGAGCCACAGGGGCAGGCCCGCGGCCACCGCGGCCGTCAGGGCGCAGGAGAGGCCGAGGAGGCCGGAGAGAGAGAAGAGGAGCTGCTTCTGACGGTTCGGCATCACGGAGGAGGAGGAGGAGGAGAGAGGCCGGGGATCAGGCTGCAGGGGCCGGAGGAGGAGCACCACAGGCCGGCATCACACACACAGACACACCGGGAGGCTCCTCAGTCTCCTCCTCCCCCAGAGTGACTGACAGCCCGACGTCACCATGACAACCAGGGCTCAGATTACACACACACACACACACACACACACACACACACACACACACACACACAGATGTAGGAACAATTGAAATAAAAGTGAATTCTTGTCAAATAAAATAAAATCTTTATCAACAGATTCACTTTAATAATGAAAACACTTTAAACAGCCGCTGTGTGTGTGTGTGTGTGTGTGTGTGTGTCTGTCTGTGTGTGTGTGTCTGTGTGTGTGTGTCATATTGTCCATAAACAAACTGGAATAAAACTCATGTGTTACTGTAACTGTCCACATGATGGCGCTCTGTCACAACTTTACACAAACTAAAATGACATGCACAGCACAAACACACAGAGATTAAACTTCTTCTCAAGTCTCCAAAACGTTCAACACAATTTTTGCTTTACGCACATTTTGTAATTCAAAATGTCACTTCTTAAATGCACTGAACACGGTTCTCTGCATCAGACACAACAAGCTGACGTAAAGTCACATGTTTGCCATTCAAAATGACACTACAGGCGCTCATTGGCCACTATATGTGTCACCTGGACAAACAATTTTTAATTGTTACCACTTCAGTCTGGAAGTCAGCACTAACACACCACAGGTGAGCTTTTTCCCCCCAACAACAACGGGAGATGTTGCAGAGAGAGGAAGAGGAGGAGGAAGAGGAGGCGGAGGAAGAGGAGGAGGGAGGTGAGAATGAGAGGGGGAGGAAGAGTGCGAGGTGGAGCTGGTGGAGGAGCTCATGACCAAAGAAGACAACAACTTTCAGATGAAATCAGAGCGAGCTGAGCTGATGATGTCATCAACCTTGAGCTGACAGCAATTGGCTGACAGAGAGAGCAGCCTCACTGTCACATTCTGTCTCTGCTGGTTTCTGCCTCAGTTACTGTTTGTGAGCATATTTTTGTTCACTTTAATGTGAATATATCTGCTGTGCATATGTTGCACTGACTTGTTTGGTTGCAGTTTGAACTATGTTAGTATTTTGTCAAATCTAAAGATGAGAGAGCTTTTCATTCTGCCCAACAGAGTGTAGCTGGTTAGACAAGAATCTGTAATATGAATGAAGTGTGTGACGTCTGGTGCAACAGTCTGGTTTAGATAATGCTACATGTAGTTTTGGTTGCAGTGCTTCATTTTGCAGGATGTATGAGGTGTTTTGCAGTTTGGATGTTTGGTTTGTGAATTGTGTTAAATATTTTGATAACTTAGGCTTCGACTTCTCTTTATTGATCCTTTGGGATGACTCCCGCAAGGGAATTGGATTTCCAGCAGCTTTCAAGTAGAAAAAGAGGTATAAAGCTAAATATAGAAAGTAAACAATAAACAGTAAAGTACAGATAAGAATAAGACTAAAATAAAATAAAATTCAAGGAAAATAAAATCAAACAAGATAAATGTAGAGAACTGTACAGAGGATGAATATATATAAATAAAGATAAATATATAGGACTGTTTATGGCATTGTATTTTTATACAGTGGATAAATGACATTAGCAGAAGGTTTGTATGAGTAGATTATTAATGCACAGTGCTACCACTATTTAAAACGAGAGTAGTTTGCAAAATTGTGTTTTAGCAATTGGAAAAAAACTGTAATCATTCAGTAACTTTATATTTATATTAATCATCTGCCTGCCTGTCTGCCTGTCTGTCTGTCTGTCTGCCTGTCTGTCTGCCTGTCTGTCTGTCTGTCTGTCTGTCTGTCTGTCTGTCTGTCTGTCTGCCTGTCTGTCTATCTGCCTGTCTGTCTGTCTGCCTGTCTGTCTGTCTGTCTGTCTGTCTGCCTGTCTGTCTGTCTGCCTGTCTGTCTGTCTGTCTGCCTGTCTGTCTGTCTGTCTGCCTGTCTGTCTGTCTGCCTGTCTTCAGTAGCAGTACCAGACTGGACGTGATGACGTAGATCTCTTCAGACACGTCACACGCCAGACTAAAGTCCTCGAGGCTGTGTGCGCCTGGACAGAAGCTCGAGGAGCGCTGAGGAGCCGCTGCAGGATGAGGTCAGTCTGATCGATCACATCAGCAACATATCAATACTGTTATTGATCCTGTGGTCGTGACACAGAGCTGCTGCGGTGTTCGGCTCACTTCCGGTCTGCAGAGTTTCTCTTGTTAAGGTTTAAACGTTGATTGTTGTTCAGTCAGTCAGGAGCTTAATGGTCCTTCACTTATTGATCGTTTTATAATCAATACAGGTGCTGCACGTTGTTCTTATCACCGTTTATGGATGAGGAGCCCTGACACATAAACACTTTGTAACTTCAGTACCAACAGTCCAACACACTGTTCGAACAGAAGGTCGCGGGTTCGAATCCTGCCTCCTCCTGACTCACATGACGTCACTGCGCATTTATACTAAAAGACATTTCATTAACAGAAATTAAGACTGGATGTGATTGATTATCCGCTGGTTTTTAATTTAATGTTATTTTGATCATATTGGCTGTGGATATGCTATTGATTACACTATTGATCGAGTATTGATCCTTCTGAAAGCTTTCAATGAACTTGAAACTGAAGAAAAGACAAAGAGCAGCATGTGAGATCAAGCAGCTGATTGGCTGATACTTCTCTCCTCTGGGTTTCATCAGTAAACACGATTTTAATGAGCGGTTGAATTCAGTTTTCAGTGACTGAACGTTTTATTTATCAGACTCATCAGAATATGTGATTATGATTATTGTTATATTAACAGAATCAGAGCATAATGAAAGCTCATCTTCCCATGTCAGGTCAGCTGTTCAGGTCCATCTGTGATGTGACGCTTTGGGCCAAAAGACTGTTCTAGTAACCCAGAGCTGAGACGCAGAACTTTACAAAAACACCTTTAAATGTTTTTCTGATGAATGAAAAGTGATTTTATTTTTGTAACATCGTGTGCTGCTTGTTTCCACATGAGGACTGTTGGTTCTGTATGTAAAGCAGCGGTCCATTCAGTCCATTTAGAGGCAGGACAGAATGAAACCTGGTGTGTTTGCTGACAGAGTTGCTAAACTATCCAGACCAGAATGTCTCGCTTCAGAATCACAAGTTTGTGGATCAGAAAGATTCCTGGTGTTGTTCCGTCTGAGTCGTGTATCATCACAGTTCTTCTTCTTCCGTCTCAGCTCAGCTGTAAAACGTTAAGATAAACGCTGTGTAGCAGCCATTTGACAAAAATCTATATCAAGCTTTAGAACGTAAATCAAAGAGTCATAGCTGCATCATGCAGGCAGAACCAGTTCAGGGTCAAGGTGCTGAATCGTAGTCAACTGGACCTGTTTCAGTTTGTTGAAGTCGTTTCATCTCTCATCCAAGTCACTGTCACAACCTGGCTCAACAGTATGTGATGAAAGAGGGAGACCACGCACAGTCTGTAAATAATGCAAAGTGTTTTAATTAACCAAAGGAAATAAGCAATATAATTATGAATATCAGTCGTCAGTACGTATTCAGTGTCTGTGTGTGTGAGTGTGTGAGTGTATGTATGTGGAAACAATATAGAAACAAATAATAATGTCAGTCGGTCAGGGCAGGAGCGAGAGAGAGAGAGAGAGAGAGAGGATCCTGCAGGTCTGATTTATAGACACCTGAGCCCAGCCTGCTCAGGTGTGTTGCATCACTGATGACACAGCTCCTCCCATCAACTTCCTGAAACTAAGTAGACACAAAAGAGGACAGAGCAGGACCAACCCCGGGGTCATCACACTCCCCCCCCATAAAAACAGGGTTCCTACCCTGAGTCTTAAACATAAATACATTAGCATATTTCATTATTCTGGGTAACTTGGACATCATTATTCACCTTTATGCAACTTAACACTCCGCACCATCTCCAAACTCTGCATCTCCAACTTCAGCAACCATGGTGCCTAGAAGCAATTTAAGAAGAAGGAAAACAGAGGCAGCAGAAGACAGGAAATATTAATCAAGTTACAGAGTTACAAAGGTGCACGGGACAAGGCATCCGCCATGATATTATCTTTGCCCTTAATATGCCTGATGTCCAAGTTGTACAGCTGCAGAAACAGAGCCCACCGCATCAGCCTCTGATTTGGATTCTGCAGAGAGTTAAAAAAAGTGAGTGGGTTATGGTCAGTGAATACTACGATTGGTATTCCAGAGTCAAGATACACATGGAAGTGCTGCAAAGCCAAGATTAATGCCAGCGCTTCTTTTTCTCTCACTGAGTAATTCAGCTGATAGGCATTGGACTTCTCGGAAAAGAAGCTAACTGGATGGTCAATGCCTTGTTCATCAACTTGGAGGAGTACAGCACCGGCTCCAACATGACTTGCATCCACCTGTAGTTTGAATGGCCGATCCAGTCAGGGAGCTACCAAAACTGGAGCAGAACACAACAGAGCTTTAACATTATAAAAAGCTTGCTGGCATGAGGCAGACCAAATGAATTTTGATTTAGCCTTCAGCAAGTCAGCCAGAGAAGCCACCACAGTACGCTTAACAACCGTCAAATGAGCCAACAAAATATCCAGATTTTGAATAAATTCAGAATTCTTTAAACAGCTGCGCCGTAAAGAATTATCTGGGCCACCACATCTTCCCCCCACTAAATGCTGATTGCACCACAGTACAAGCAGTCAAATCCGGACACACTTCTGATGAAGGGGAATCTGAGGAGCCAGACATAACCTGAGACGATGCATGAACATAATATTGTTTCAACAAGTTTATGTGGCAAAGCTGGTTTCTTTCCTGCGAACTGGAGTCTCAATTAGGTAGTTTTGTTCAGACAGCTGTCGCACTACAGCATATGGTCCAACAAACTTTGCTTGAAATGGTGACCCCACAATCGGCAACAACGCTAATACTTGGTCACCCTCACTAAATTGTCGCATCTCAGAACGCCTGTCATAGAAATGCTTCATCCTACCCTGAGATTTTACAAGTTTTTGTTTTGCCAATTGACCAGCCATATAAAGCCTGTGTCGGAAACTATTCACGTAGTCTATCAGGTTGGGAGGGGGATCATCTGTAATCCACTCATCCCAAAGTACTGCCAAGGCTCCACGTACCATGTGACCAAAGACTAGGTCATTAGGACTGAACCCAGTACTCTCTTGAAAAACCTCCCTGGCAGCCAAAAGCAACCACGGTAAACCTTCCTCCCAGTCCCTGTCCATTTCTGTACAGAATGCTCCTAACAAAGACTTGAGAGTTTGGTGAAATCGCTCTAAAGCACCTTGGCTTTGTACATGATAAACAGATGCTTGGTTATTCTTGATGTTAAGCTGCTTAAGAACTTGTGCAAACAAATGTGATGAAAAATTCGACCATTGGTTGCTCTGAATGATCTTTGGTATCCCAAATATGGCAATAAATTGAGTCAAAGCCTTGACTACAGATTTAGCTGTGATAGAACGCAATGGATAGGCCGCTGGATAGCGCGTGACCTGGCACATCACAGTCAATAAATACTCAGACCCAGATTTTGATTTAGGCAAAGGCCCGACACAATCAATGATTAATGTTCAAATGGGTTGCCTACTGCAGGGATTGGACATAGTGGGTCCGGCTTAATAGACTGATTTGGCTTACCTGTTACTTGACATATATGGCAAGTCTTAGTGTAAGCTGTAACATCACGCTTAAGACGATGCCAAAAGAAGTAACGCAAAATGTGGCAGTAAGTTTTCTTGACTCCCAAATGCCCTGTCTGGTCATGAGAACACTTTAACACTTCATTTCGATACTTGCATGGAACCACTATTTGGACAACCAACCACCCACACAATCAAAACCCTGCCGCACCCATTTGCGGACCAATACCTCACTCTGCAGGAAATACACAAAGGCTGCATTTTTAGCTTGAATGCTAGGCTGCACCTGGTCAAACAGCTCACTCAGAGAAATATCTGCTCGCTGTTCACTGATAAGCTCCTGCTGAGAGATAGAAAGAGATCCAGTTACATGCAAATCAACTTCCAAATCGCAGTCTTCCTTCTGAACTGTATCTGAATCTGACTGATCTCTAGTCATTGCACACGTCACAGCACAAGCTGTGAAGACCTCAGGGAACTCTTGTTCACAGTCATCCGGTTCCTTTAACAAAGGTGTAGACATCACAAGTGGACAGGCGTCAGCCCCGACACGATTTCCAGCCAAATCATTTCCCAAAATCACATCTACCCCATCGATAGGCAAAGCAGGCCTGACCCCAATTTGGACATCACCATCCGCAAGGTCACAAGACAGTCTTACTTTGTGTAAAGGAGCACATAGGACATTTAAACCCATTCCTCGTACAAGCACACAATCACCAGCATCTGAGTCCTGGGAAAAGGGCAGCACAAAGCCAGAATAAATTAATCCTTTGCTCCTGTATCTCTGAGAATTTTCACAGCCACTTTATGGTCACTACCAGTGAGAGATACAAACCCATCCGATACAAAAGCTTCAAAACCAGAATATTCCTCAGTTTCAGGCTTAACTGAATCACGCAGCTCCTCCAAAACAACTGAAACTTTCCTAACTGGGGCACTGAGAGCAGCTGGTTTAACTTGTTTCCAACTGGTGCGATTTACCCTGCTTTTTCAATACAGGACACTCTGCTATCCAATGTTCCCCTTTCATGGCAATAATTACACTCTTGACCAAAATCAACTGAACGTCGAGCACAGTTCATTTTTGCAGACTCAGACCATGAATATTTTGCAGATTGACCAACAGCTTTAGCAGAAGAATTATGTGAAACAAATTTTTTTCCTTTATGTGCCAGGACATATTCATCTGCCAGAGTCGCAGCTTCAGAGGCAGTTCGTACACCCCGCTCAGCAATATGAGCTGTATATTCACCTCAGGTGGAATACAGTCTTTAAACCGCTCTTGTATCATGAGATCACACAGATCTTTGAAAGTAGTAACTTCCAACGCAGAACACCACCTGTTGAAGTGTTTAGTTAAGTCCTTTGCAAACTCAACATGTGACTGCTTATCAGACTTCCTCCTGGACCTGAAACGCTGCCGATAGGCCTCTGGTACCAACTCATAAGCTTTCAAGATTGCATCTTTAACAGTAGCATAATTCTGGCAGTCAATTCCACCGAGCTCTGAATACGCTTCTTGGGCCTTTCATGTAAATACCGATTGCAACATAACTACACGGTCTGCCTCAGGCCAACCTCTCACATTGGCGACACGTTCAAAAAGGTAAAAAAAAACATGTCTGGGTCTCTCTCCTCAAACTTAGGTTCTAGACGCAAGTTGCCCACCACATCAAACCTTTTCAAACTTTGTATAACCAGATGCTACAGGCTCTTCAAACCACCCAGCACCAGCATCACCTGATAGTCTACCTGCCTTAATTAGATTTAATCGGTACTGCTGCAACCGCTCCAATTTTTCCTTTTCTATTCCCATTTTATCCCTCTCTATCTGCAACAGCAACAGCTCTTTTTGCTGCTCAAAAGTCAATGCTACTGCAGTAGAACCCACAAACGCAACACTGCCACTTGGACTCTGCAAAACAACATTTTTAATTAAAGCAGCCCTCAACGACCCTTTAATTTCTTCCTTTAACCGTTTAACCGTCAACGTCATAATGCTCAACGAGCTTCAAGAGTTGCTCTTTTGTGCAACTATTCAAAAGTTCATCTGATGGAGACTGAACAAAACTAGTAACCATAACAGGACAATCAAACTATCTACACAGAAACTTACTAATCTCAACCCTAGTCTTCATGCAGTTACTTACGGCGGGTATTTATGCACTAAAAACCACTAGAACCAGCAAGGCAACTGTAAAAACAGCGACCCCTTGAATCCAGGGATGTGCCCCCGAGACAACCGCTCTAACCGTTTTCACTGCGACACTATCAAGATTTATGAATGAATCCCAAAGGAGAAACGTTCCTTCATCCTACCAGAGAAAGCTCAAATTCTAACATGTGCACAACAAACAATCAGCACTGTCTCCATGGCCCTCAATTTCCAAAACTATCTCCAGCCCTAACCAAACTCACAACTGACCAAAACTAAGCAATTAACCATACCAAAACCCCCAACCAAACCTATGCATACACAGCCAAACTGATCTCCATCACAACCAATAACCAAAACTCCAGACTATGAGGCCTCCCAAAACTAGTACTTAGCATCTTTAATACCCAGACTACCACCTCAAGTCCTCCATAGAAAAACTGAATACTAATTTGCTCTATTTTCCTTTAAAGGCAAGCCCCAAACCATTAGTAGTGCACATTAGCATAAGAAAGGTGACACAAATAGTACTAGTTCTAGCAGACTACAATAAACTACGAACTCAACATCAGAAATCTTACCAGACAAAGAAAATCAGAAATTGGACGGACAAGCCCCCATTTTTTCACAACCTGGTTCAACAGTATGTGACAAAAGAGGGAGACCACATATAGTCAGTAAATAATGCAAAATGTTTTAATTAACCAAAGGAAATAAGCAATATAAGTATGTATATCAGTCGTCAGTATGTATGCAGTGTCTGTGTGTGTGAGTGTGAGTGTATGTATGTGGAAACAATATAGAAACAAATAATGTCAGTCAGTCGGTCAGGGCAGGAGAGAGAGAGAGAGAGGATCCTGTAGGTCTGATTTATAGCCGCCTGAGCCCAGCCTGCTCGTGTGTGTTGCATCACTGATGACACAGCTCCTCCCATCAACTTCCTGAAACAAAGTTAACACACAGCCAAAAGAGGACAGAGCAAGACCAACCCTGGGGTCATCACATAGCTAACTGGAGAAGCTGCAGGCTATGTGTGGGAGTGTCCTTACAGAGTGTGAAAGTGTCCTTACACAGTGTGAGAGTGTCCTTACACAGTGTGAGAGTGTCCTAACATAGTGTGGGAGTGTCCTTACACAGTGTGAGAGTGTCCTTATACAGTGAGGGAGTGTCCTTACACAGTATGAGAGTGTCCTAACATAGCATGAGAGTGTGCTTAAACAGTGTGAGAGTGTCCTTACACCGTGTGGGAGTGTCCTTACATAGTGTGTGAGTGTCCTTACATATTGTGTACACTTACACACTCTGTAAGGACACTCCCACACATAGTTTAAAAGCCTGCAGGTCCTCCAGTTAGTTAAAAACACCTTCAGCAAACTGAAACAAGTCCAGTTGACTACGGTAAAGCACTTAGAGGGACCAGGACCTTCATCAACAACAAAGAACTAAGGAAATCAGAGGCTCACCCAGGTGTGTCATGGTCCTGCACCTGTGCTTATAGAAAGTTATACCTCTAACCCACCATATATACCAACAAACACAAAAACAACACCAACACTAGACAAGACAGTAGAAAACACGCTGAACATCCGGAATAATCAAACTAAATATTATCTGACAACAACAAACAGCTCCAACACTAAATGACCTGAGTCTTCTGTTTTCTCCTCCAGTCTGTCCATCGCCCCGTTCTCCTTCTCCTCCTTCTCCTTCTCCTTCTTCATCGCCTCTGTGGTCGACGCTCAGCTGCTCTCCCTGTCAGAGATGTACGGCAGCCTGCAGTCTCCAAACTTCCCCGAGCCGTACCCACGAGAGACGGCGCTGCGCTGGAACATCAGTGTCCCCGACGGCTTCCAGATCAAGCTCTACTTCAGCCACTTCGACCTGGAGCCGTCCTACCTGTGTGAGTACGACTACGTCAAGGTGAGACCACACGGCATCATGGGAAATCTGTCCCTCACATCTCAAACAACACTTTCATGGAAGTGTGTTGATTGAAACATCCATAAATAAACCAAACTCTGATTTACTCCATCACCTCATCACATCCATCACATCCATCACATCCATCACACCCATCACATCCACCCTGTAAAGACGTCCTGATTGTAAAAAGACGAAATACTCAGAGACAGCAAGCTAACAACTGCTAGATTGTTGATGTTGGTATAGTTAGCAACTGGGTCGGAGTCAGACCGTTGTTTCCCGAACATTCGAGGTCCAAACATCAGCAGGAGGAGAGATGAACATGTCGTTCACTGAAGGTTGAGGCTCGATCACACTGCGGCTTGTGTGTTCAGGACTAACATGTAGATGGAACCCAGCTGTAGTTTCAGTCAGTTTTCTGTTAGTATTGTTGTGTGTAGTGCCCTTCAAGTTTGCGACTGTGTCATATTACGGCAGCGTTACGACAGCCAATAGGATGGTGCTTCTGGCAGGGCTTGCGGGCTCAGAAGATCATGACTGCGGTGTCGTTCACAGGTGTGTCCTGCTCGTCAGGGCTCTGTGTAAGCCTGCCCTCATTTATAAACACGACGTTTGCTTGCTAGCTGGAGGTCACTGGAGCAGAGACCAGGCTTTCCTGTGGCCACTGGGATGACAGCCGCCGCTCGCCTTCTCTTGGACCTGTCTGATATTTTCAGGCAAAACATCACATTACACTTCACATGTAGAGCTCTAAACTTTTATTTTTGCTGGCCAGCATTAAACATATTTTTCTTGCTAAAGACAATTAAAGGAGGAACGAAGACTTCCTTTTATTTTGAATTGAAGACCATCCGGTGTTGAACCGTTTTCAGGGGATGAGACTCAAACAGACGAGCAGCATTGTGTCCGCTGCCTAATAATAATAATAATAAATAATAATAATAATAATAATAATAATAATAATAATAATGATTTAATTGATTATAGAGAATGTAAACCATCATTTGGTTCACAAAGAAAGAAAGAGAGAAATATATTTTTGGGTTTTATTTTATTTTCCTCTATTGATAAAGAGTTACGGTCATACAGTTGTGGTTCTATGTTGATAGTTTGCACTTCCAGCAATTGTGTGAAGATGAAGTTGATGCATTTCAGTCCAGAAATTGTTCATTGTTAATAAAACTGGATTGTAGTAAACTGTGCCATAACTCTGGATACATTCTGCTTATTGGTGACTTAAAAACAAACTGTTCTGTTTGTGGGAACAACTGAATGTGTGCTGCCACACACACACACACGCATTCATATTCAAATGATGTTAGTGGGCGCCGCGGCAACCTGCTGTCGACACAAAGAGACCAGCTGATGTTCTCAGACTTAGAAGTTACTCTGACGTTCACACTCTGTGTGTGTGTGTGACACTGATGAAGCGTCGTCATGGTTAAAGACTAATCACTGTTTATTATAAACTATAATCCACTGTACTGAATGTGTCTGTAATGTGATTACATTTTTCTGTAATACAGTTTACTTTTCATTTTGTGTCCTGACTGTTAGATGTATTCTGTTACTACACAGTAATCTGATTACTTTTAGGGAGAAGTGAAAAATGTAAAATCTGAACTGAAATGTTTCTGTGAAGAAGCTGCTGACGACTAATGAGATGATGCTCACGCACACACACAGTCTTTGTTTAGCTGTGACTGACTAGTGTGTGTGTGTGTGTGTGTGTGTGTGTGTGTGTGTGTGTGTGTGTGTGTGTGTGTGTGTGAGAGATAAGCTTCAGTTTATCTGCTGCAGCCCGTCTGGTTCTGATCACTGTCCACATGTTTGGGTCTGGGTGTGTGGTGTTCAGGCGGATAAACACAGATAACAGGAGCGTCTTTATAACATGTCTGCTGCTGAGAAGCTCTTCTGCTCGTTGTCGACTGTATTATGGATTTATTTTGTGTTTGCACTCCACATCACGATGTCGAGGTCCAGAGAGAGTCTGAAGCTGAAGCTGCAGTCTGACCATAAAACCAAAGCTTCAGTGCAGAGAGGAGACGCTGGGGAAACATCTGGAGCTGTCCTCAGCTGCTTTAGATAAGATGGACAGATGTGTAATGAAGTGGACAGATGTGTTCAGAGGAAAGAGAAACAGAATTAGTGGAGGAGGAGTGATGATCAGTTGTGTCAGTAAGAACAGCAGCTTGTAACTGTCTTCATGTTGAACTTGTTGTCAGCTGGTTGGTTGTGTTGTCAGGTGGAGGCGGAGGGGGAGGTGCTGGCGTTGTTCTGCGGTCGGGAGGAGACGGACACGGAGGCGGTACCAGCTCAGCAGCTCGTCACGTCCCCCAGAAACTCACTGAGCATCTCCTTCACCTCCGACTTCTCCAACGAGGAGAGGTACTCAGGATTCAAGGCTCACTACAGCGCCGTGGGTGAGGACGCACTGACATTAGCATGCTAACAGCTAGCTGCTAACAGCCCTCTGTCTCTCAGAGGTGGACAGTCTGACAGCCTGCAGCTTCAGTTCACTACTGAGTCTAATAATCAACAACATGGACTTATAAATGTGAAGAAAGGAAAATATTTTGACTCCTATTTTCATTTTAAACAGAAAAATCCAACCGTCCACCGTCTGAACTCCAGTTTGTGTCTCTGACTGAACTCAGACCAGCTTAATCTGCTCGTTAACTCATCGTCAGACACTTCATTCAGACTGGACTCAAACTGAGTCACAGTCACCAGAACTGTTCTGGTTTGTCTCCACAGTCTCCTCTGATTCTGTCCAAATCAATCCTCAGTTCACAGTAACATGTGAAGATGTTCTGTCACTACACACTGATGATGTCATCAGACTCTCTCTGTCCTCTCCTGATGTGTCTTCTGTAGTCATAGTCCTGGTCGGTAAATCACCTCTGTAGTGTAAATCACCTCTGTAGTGTAAATCACCTCTGTAGTGTAAATCACCTCTGTACTGTGTTCCCTGTCACATTGACCTCCGTCTTTCTCAGAGGGTTCTGTCCTGGTCTGTCCACACATCCAGACAGACCCTTCTACTGAGCTAACTAGCTAACAATAGCTAGCTCAGCTGTTGTTACTCTGAGCTTCACATTGTGTCCATGTTTTACAGACTAAACCTTTAAAGAGCCTCTGTGAAGTTAATTCCTTCTGTCTGTGTCTATCTGTCCTCATCCTCCGTCCGTCCCTGCAGACGTGGACGAGTGCAGCGAGCGCGGTGATGAAGACCTCCTCTGTGATCACTTTTGTCACAACTACATCGGAGGATTCTACTGCTCCTGTCGCTATGGTTACCTGCTGCACTCTGACAACCGCACCTGCAGAGGTGAGGCTGGACTTCCTGTTTGTCTGTGACGGAGATGAAGGTGGTGTTTCAGAGGAGGCTGCAGGGGAACAACAGCAGATATGAGATGACTGACATGAAGACGATTATTTTTTGTGTTTCAAGTTTTCTGATATTTTGTGTTTAAACATGCCAATCAGATGTTATTTTACTAAAAGTGTCTTACTTTCATAAATCTTCATAACATATATATTCAGGTTCAAACCTCCAAGGTTTTTATATTTCTTTATCAAAACTCCATAAATCAGGAAATAAAATCAAATCCCTCTGTTCTTGTTGCGAACAAACGTTTAAATTCAGATGACACAAGATGATTTAAACTCTCAGATATTAAAATTACGTCCTGTGTTCGTTACTCACACTAAAGCTGCAGTATGTTAGAATTGGCCACAGGAGGCAGCATTTTACCTGAGTGACTGCAAACTCTGTCTATACATCCATAACTGTAGCTGCTGCTGTTAGCTTGTTAGCTCATTTAGCCTTGCAGCTAGCTGGAGTAACGGGGTAGACTTGTTTAGTTGCACTGCTAACAGCTGGTTATCATGCTAACGTCACCAGATATCTCTGCAACACAGTCCAGAGGCGTCTGTAACTCCAGAACAGTTTTTCATCACATATTGAACCTTTAAGACTGTAACGTCCAGAGGATGAAGGAAGCAACATAGTCAAAGTAAAACTGAGTGTAAAGGACACACCTGACACACCTGACACACCTTTGGGGCGGCTGTAGCTCAGGAGGTAGAGCCGGTCATCCAGTAATCGGAAGCAAGACACCGAACCCCAAATGTCAGACTGGAAAACACTATAGATTTACCTTTTACACCTGATACACCTCAGGACTGACAGGAGACCCTATGGGACTCTTGACTCCTCTGCATCATATGTTGACCTGCTGCATGCAGGGGTGTGATTGAAGTTGCACACAGTGAAGGCACTACACTCTAAGTTATCTTGAAATCGATTATTATCATCATTACTGCTATTTGTATAATTTCTACAAGTCACCGTTTAAGTTGAGTGACTGAAATCCTCGTCATCCTATTCAAAGGCTGCAACAGGTGACTCATCGAACCGGGGTGAAGTTAGTTTCAGGTTGGATATGCGGCGGATATTCACTCGGGTCCAGCTGTGACTTCACTGAGGTTCTCCAAGTGTGAGCAGCAGGAGGACGTTAGCTCACCTCCCGGAGCCTCGCACTGAATCACTGAGACTAATTTAGGGACCGTCATTAAATTACTTATTATATTAATACAAAATAATTGCAGTTTTTTCAATAGCTTCCATGTCATGTGACCCACTGACTTCTGAAACAGATTCTGTTTCCATAAAAAATCTAGAATAATAAAGAAAGTAATGGTAAAAAAAAGTTCTCTAATGATCAAGAGGTTAACATATTTTCAAGCAGCAATGTCAACTTCTACACTATTTCGTCTCATGTCTTAGATTCTGAAATTCTGAAAATGAATTTTTTTTTCAAAAATCTCACCAGTAGTCACCATTTAAAGGGTTATTTTTCAGAGTTTTCTCCCGGGGGGGGGGCATGTCCCTGGACCCCCCTAGTGTTGCTAGGTTACGGACTCAGAGCACTGCTGCAAAAAAAAAAACTCGGGGAAACACTGTTCTAAGAATTTTGGATGTGTGGGGCGAACAATTTCTTTCTTAGCTGAAGCCGACAGCGGAACAAAAGAAAAGACAGAGAGACATCGTGGAGCCGTATATTTTCCTGCTATTTTGTCCTTTGCCAATCACACCTATGTGCATGTTAGTGTGTGTGTGTGTGTGTGTGTGTGTGTGTGTGTGTAGCTGTATTAATCAGACTGTGTGTTGCAGCTTTAAACATAACAAGCTTGTTTAAGAGCAGATTTAAATTCCAACAGTTGATCAGATTAAACTGCTGCCAACATTTAGTATACTGTGTGTGTGTGTGTGTGTGTGTGTGTGTGTGTGGACTCTAACCTCAGTGTGACTGATAGGAGCTGCTGACTGCTGGTAAATATTTACATGTTTCTGTATGGAGGAGGCGCCCCCCCCCCCCCCCCCCCCCCCCCCCCCCCCCCCCACACACACACACACACACTCAGATGTGAGTGTGCTGCTGTTCTTCACCAGACTGAGAAGTTGCTCTGACATTCACACTCAGATGTTTTACTAAACAAATGTGTTCGTGGTTCTTTAAAAAACCTTGTAAGTGTGTGTGTGTGTGTGTGTGTGTGTGTCTCAGTGGAGTGCAGTGATGGTGTGTTCAGGGAACGCTCCGGTGTTCTCAGCAGTGTTGATTTCCCGTCTCCGTACCCAAAGAGTTCAGAGTGTTTGTACCGGATCGAGGTGGAGCCGGGCTTCAGGCTCCGTCTCCAGTTTGATCCCCGCTTCGACGTGGAGGACCACCCCGACGTCAGCTGCCCCTATGACCACGTCAAGGTGACGCGCACACACCACACACACACACACACACACACACACACACACACACACACACACACGCTGCCATGTTTCTGTGTGTGGCAGTTTTTAATCATCTACTTTTAACCAGAAGACACTCAGGTGAAATAAAGGTCACACCCACAGCTGACTGCCATTAATGAAGTCTGTGTGTGTGTGTGTGTGTGTGTGTGTGTGTGTGTGTGTGTGTCAGATCAGAGCGGGCAACAGGGAGTTCGGTCCGTTCTGTGGAGATCGATCTCCAGGAGAGATTCTGACCGACAGCAACGTTGTCTCAGTCTTCTTCCACAGCGACAACTCAGGAGAGAACCGGGGCTGGAGGATCACATACACATCCACAGGTAACACACACACACACACACACCCACACACACACACACACACACACACACACACAGAGTCAGAACCCTTACTATTAATGCTTTAATTTTGTTGTGACAGGAAGTCCATGTCCTGTCCCTGAGAATCCATCCCACGCAATGCTGAGCCCTGTCCAATCAGAGTACTCCTTCAAAGACCAGTTGCTGCTCACCTGTGAGCCTGGATACACCCTGCTGCAGGTGAGCTCACTTCCTGATTCCTGCTCAGTGTTGTCACTCTCTGTTAACCTGTGAGAAAGTCTTCTGTTTGTGCTCACACTGTGTGCACTAATGCAGCTGACAGTACTTGTAATGTGTGTAATGGAGTTTTTTTGCTTGATTGTATTGGTACTTCCTGCAGTCCTGCTGCTGGGTCCAGTCCAGTCCTGTCTGTCCACACTCAACTGGACGTTCAGTCAGTTGACTGATGCTGAACACCACTGGTGTCCACACATTCCCTACTCCAGTAAAGTAATAGATTACAGGCTCTGACATGTACTCAGAGTCTCAGAGTAAAAAGTCTCCCTCTGAAGGACATTTGTGGTCAAAGCTAACTGAAGCTCACGTCATATTAATAGAATTCAAAGACTATTCAAGTTAAAGGTAGAATCAGTAGGATTTGTCCCAGCTGTTCCTGAACGCACCACAAAGACAGTTGATTGTTGAGTCTCATTCCCAACAACCAGGTGTGTAGATGCACAGGTGTGTAGATGCATAGGTGTGTAGATGCACAGGTGTGTAGATGCACAGGTGTGTAGATGCACAGGTGTGTAGATGCACAGGTGTTGGCGTGTCAGTCTGACCCTCTTGTTCTGTGTGTTGGCAGGACGGACGGTCGGTGGATCACCATCAGGTGGAGTGTCGGGCTGACGGCTCGTGGAGCAGCAGTCTTCCTGTCTGTCACAGTGAGAACACTCTGCAGCTCTCTCTCTTCATGCTGATGTTAAACATGTCGTCAGTTTCATGATGAAGTCAGTGGAGCAGCTTGTTCACTCCGTTCTCCCTCCAGACTGACCGACTGAAGGCTGGAATCTGTAAAGATTAAGACAACGTCTCTTTATTTTTTCTTTTTGCTTTATTTCCCCTTTTTTCTTTTCTTTTCTTTTGACCAAACAAAAATCTTGCACTCTCACTGAGCTGCAGGAGTGGACGCACACAGGTGGAGGTGAAGAGCAGTGTTGGGCACGTTACTTTAAAAAAGTAATTAGTTATAGTTACTAGGTACTTCTCCCAAAAAGTAACTGAGTTAGTAATGGAATTACTCCACTATAAAAGTAACTAGTTACCAGGAAAAGTAACTATTGCGTTACTTTTAATTATTCCCCCTTTTGAGCTCGGCATTCATGTCAGCGTACTCGGCATCTATGTATTTAGAAAATGTCTTTCTTGCACGGCGGACCGGCTCCTGCTCTCCCCGGTATTTCAACAGAGGGCTCTGAAGGAGTCTGATTCAACTGTTGATAACAGGAGCATGTTCTCAACAACATACCTGCCTATCACTGAATTCAACTCAGTCTGTGTCACAAGTTTTTGTGAAGCTGGAGCCGAAAAATCCAGCTTTAGCTGCTTGGATGGCTCCGTGTCCTTCTTTGTTAGCAGAGCTCACGTTAGCCACACCTGGGGCCTGTTCTGCGAAGGGGGCTCAACATAGCCAGGCTTTGTGCTCATGATGCAGCTCAACAAAGCCCCAAGTCCCCAAACAGAGTTAAACAGTTCTGCGACGGTGGTTATCAACTTAATTTAAAGTCCGGCTCTCTGCTTTGTGCTCTGCGCGCGTTCACGTAAAAGGGGGCGTTTGACGTCATATTATTCTACTTCCGTGCGAAAATGGATCGATCCCGGGCCACATATTTTACTCAAGATGAGCAGATTCTTATTATGCAAAGCTATGAACAATTCAAAGAAACCATCACGACAAAAAGTAACACTGTCGCTGCCAACAGAGCGAGGGAGGGCTGCTGGCAGGAAACTGCTGAAGTTAACGATGATTAATATTATGATCAATATTTTATTAAGCCCTTAGTGTTTTAATTTCTGAAAGCTCAGCATTGTGCAACTTTTACATATAAACCCTCATCCATTTAAAAAATAAATAAACTGAAGCAACAACTATCTTTTTCATTTTTGAATGATGTCTATATTGTTTTCACATTTTACTGATCTCAGTTATAGAATGCGTGTGTGTTTTATTGAAAGCGAGGCTGAGTGTGCGCAGGCTATAAATGTTCAGTGTTTTTTTGTATCACTGTGTCGGGATGAACAAGCACATGTAGCTGCTGTCCCTGTACAATGACAATAAAGAGCTTTCTGACAGTGAAAATAGCTCAAGCCTGTAAGATTTGTGTTTGGGCGTCACTGCCCTACAGCGGGTGAAACATGGATCAGTTCATCAGTTTATTCATGGCCACATCAAAGAAATAATTAACTTTACTCATTATCTGTGACAAATAAATACTAGGTTGGCCTAATTAATATTTCATATTGCATGTTATTAAGATGTGGAAGCAGCAGTCGGACATGGCAGCAGGTGTGTGGATAATATACTGTATCCCATTTTATTTTAATATCATCACTATCTTAAGATTGCAGATTCTCAGTAAGAGCAGAACCACTTTGCGGATGGCGCAACACGCAGTGTTCTTGCTCAGATTTTCTGCATCACCAGCTGAATGTCAGTAGTTTGGCCGACAGTGAGCGCACAGCTTCTTCAGTGGCATCCTGACACTCGGCTCAATAAGTGAGCAGATGTACCGTATTCCCTCGGCTGAAAATCTATATCGCTCATAGAGGATTTCATCAGGAAATGCCAGCGGATCAGCGCGATCTCAAAGAAGCCGCTCACGTCGTAGTTCTGCCAGAATTATTCTGCTCCCAGGTCCACCGGGTTCTCAATGAATGGTGACGCCATCTCCGAATGAGTTACACAGTGAACCAGCGGCGCTTTTAAGCTGAAACTCTGAACATAACCTGGTCGGGACCAGGTTATGAGCTAAGCATCAGTTACCATGGTGATTTAGCCGGGTTGAAAGAGAGCCACCTTCGTAGTACAGGAAAGCCTGGCTTTAGACTCAACATACCTCGCTAACCCACTAAACTGGCTTCGCAAAACACCCCTCTGGCCTGTTATCATCATCAACAGTCAACAACGGTGTTTTTGGCCACTAGTGTTGTAGAAGCGTGTGTTACTGAGAGATGCTTCATTAGATCAGAGTTGCTTACAGCGGACGTGGAGATTAAAGTGGTTTCTGTACTTCCACTTTGAAAACGTTAACTTTCCCTCCGGACTTGCCTTGCTGCAGCTCACCTCTGCTAGTTTGTGTGTGTGAGGCTGCTGTGTGCGTGTGTTGTTTGTGTGTAAACTGAATACTGCCTCTGACTGGCTTACGAACTCTCACTCTACCTTAGAGAGCCAATCATCATCATTTATGCGGTTGTCTCGCCCCTCCCTCCTCCCTCACCAAAGCTGCAGCTTCTGTGGCCGAGAGCCGAGTCGGTGACAACAGCTTCAATGAGTAGCTTCAGTTTGTAACGCGACACATTTAATTGTCAGTAACGGTAACGGCGTTGTAACGATGGAAATAGTAATTAGTTAGATTACCCGTTACAAAACCCGTTACTAAAAAAGTAACGCCGTTAGTAACGCCGTTTATTCTAACGCCGTTATTCCCAACATTGGTGAAGAGTCGCTGAACATCTTCTGTTTACATCAGTTTCCCTGTGTTGCTGTCAAATACTCTTTAAATGTGAAGCTGTTGCAGACCAACACTGACCTCAGATCAGACCAGCACTGGCCTCAGATCAGACCAGCACTGACCTCAGATCAGACCAGCACTGACCTCAGATCAGACCAGCACTGACCTCAGATCAGACCAACACTGCCCTCAGATCAGACCAACACTGCCCTCAGATCAGACCAGCACTGACCTCAGATCAGACCAACACTGACCTCAGATCAGACCAGCACTGACCTCAGATCAGACCAACACTGACCTCAGATCAGACCAGCACTGACCTCAGATCAGACCAGCACTGGCCTCAGATCAGACCAACACTGACCTCAGATCAGACCAGCACTGACCTCAGATCAGACCAGCACTGACCTCAGATCAGACCAACACTGACCTCAGATCAGACCAACACTGACCTCAGATCAGACCAACACTGGCCTCAGATCAGACCAGCACTGACCTCAGATCAGACCAACACTGACCTCAGATCAGACCAGCACTGACCTCAGATCAGACCAACACTGACCTCAGATCAGACCAGCACTGACCTCAGATCAGACCAACACTGACCTCAGATCAGACCAGCACTGACCTCAGATCAGACCAACACTGACCTCAGATCAGACCAACACTGACCTCAGATCAGACCAGCACTGACCTCAGATCAGACCAACACTGACCTCAGATCAGACCAACACTGACCTCAGATCAGACCAACACTGACCTCAGATCAGACCAGCACTGACCTCAGATCAGACCAACACTGACCTCAGATCAGACCAACACTGACCTCAGATCAGACCAGCACTGACCTCAGATCAGACCAGCACTGACCTCAGATCAGACCAACACTGACCTCAGATCAGACCAGCACTGACCTCAGATCAGACCAACACTGACCTCAGATCAGACCAGCACTGACCTCAGATCAGACCAACACTGACCTCAGATCAGACCAGCACTGACCTCAGATCAGACCAACACTGCCCTCAGATCAGACCAACACTGACCTCAGATCAGACCAACACTGACCTCAGATCAGACCAGCACTGACCTCAGATCAGACCAACACTGACCTCAGATCAGACCAGCACTGACCTCAGATCAGACCAGCACTGGCCTCAGATCAGACCAACACTGACCTCAGATCAGAGTCGGGTGTGTTTGTCTGTCTCTGTTTACTGTGAAGTGTGTGCAAAACACTGATCAGAGTTAAATGTCTCTTTCTTTCTTTCTTTCTTTCTTTCTTTCTTTCTTTCTTTCTTTCTTTCTTTCTTTCTTTTTCTCTCTTCTCCGTAGAAACAGACTCTGGGAGGAGGAAGAGGCGGTCTCTGTCCAGCATCTTATCCAATCACAGTCTAGATTAGTCACAGAATGATTCCTATTGGCTGATAGACAAACTGTAGGAACAGCTCAGAAGTGTCGCTAGTTTAATTATTTTCTAATAAAACAAATGAAAAACAGAATCTGCAGTTGTGTGTTTCTGTCAAACTAATTATAATTAATGATTATGATATTAATGACAATGTGAAGATCGGCGGCTGTGTGATCACAGCAACAATCACACGCCTGATTTCACAAATAAAATGTAATTAAACTCACTGAGATGTGATGAACTGTGACAGGAAGTGAACATGTGTTCTGTGAACATGTGATCCATGAGAGGGTTCAGGTAAACATGTGACAGGTGAGACTGTTTTCATAAAATATCTGGTGAACACACTGATTACACTTCATCATCAAACATCATCTTAATGAGCCTTCATTCATCACATTCATTCATAAAGTAATTAACAGTTTAGAATAAACCTGTTGAAAACAACATTGAATGAAACGATCTAAATATTGATCCACTGAATCTGCTCATGTAAGAAGTATTAAAGTAAAGTTACAGTTGAAGTTCTGCGAGCAGAAGTAACGTGTGTTAGATTTATATATAAAAAAAACAACAAATTAATTAACGTCCAATATGTAAAATGTGACATTTAATATTTAAATGAGCTTTAGTTATTGGATTAGTTCATCATGTGACTTCTCTTTAATCTTCATCCTTAACTCTTTCATTCGTCTGTCTCTCTCCTCCTCCTCCTCCTCCTCCTCCTCCTCCTCTCGATTCACTCTGACAGCTGATTGGTCTGCTCTCTGTCACAGTGGTGGATTGTGGGAGTCCGAAGGCGGTCGCCATGGCTGATGTGGTGTTTGGTAGTCACGACAACAGCACACTGTTTGGATCGACGGTTCAGTACATCTGCAGGGAGGATGGCAGCAACAGTAAGAGTACCAGTACTGTCTGAAACGTGTACTTATACACCTGTATAGTATAAATGTGTACTTATACACCCGTAATAGTATAAACGTGTGCTTGTACACCTGTATAGTATAAAGGTGTGCTTATACACCTGTATAGTATAAACGTGTGCTTGTACACCTGTATAGTATAAACGTGTGCTTATACACCTGTATAGTATAAACGTGTGCTTGTACACCTGTATAGTATAAACGTGTGCTTGTACACCTGTATAGTATAAAGGTGTGCTTATACACCTGTATAGTATAAAGGTGTACTTATACACCTGTATAGTATAAACGTGTGCTTGTACACCTGTATAGTATAAAGGTGTGCTTATACACCTGTATAGTATAAACGTGTGCTTATACACCTGTATAGTATAAAGGTGTGCTTATACACCTGTATAGTATAAACGTGTGCTTATACACCTGTATAGTATAAAGGTGTACTTATATACCTGTATAGTATAAACGTGTACTTATACACCTGTATAGTATAAATGTGTGCTTATACACCTGTATAGTATAAACGTGTGCTTATACACCTGTATAGTATAAATGTGTGCTTATACACCTGTATAGTATAAAGGTGTGCTTATACACCTGTATAGTATAAACGTGTGCTTATACACCTGTATAGTATAAACGTGTGCTTATACACCTGTATAGTATAAACGTGTGCTTATACACCTGTATAGTATAAACGTGTGCTTATACACCTGTATAGTATAAAGGTGTACTTATACACCTGTATAGTATAAACGTGTGCTTATACACCTGTATAGTATAAAGGTGTACTTATACACCTGTATAGTATAAACGTGTGCCCACAGGACAGAACACACAGTACTGTAGCCTCCGAATTTCCACTGGATACTGTCCGTTGTGTTACGGCTCCGATCCGGTTTTGCTCCGTCCGCCGTCCGGCAATCCCCACCGGTTGCATTTTGAGTCCGCCACAGCGCAGTACGGTAGACAGCTGGCGTGGTGAGGCCAAGGAGTTCCCGCAATAATCGCATGATCACTCGCGACCGCAGTTATAGGTCTTCCCAGTTTGTCCGGTCATTTTGTCTCTTTTTGTTACACTCCTTTTACAGTAACGTGTGGTTTGAGATCACAAGGTGTCCATTTTGGGTGTGGTGGTGGCAGTCACTTTTGTTGGGTCATTTGTGTGTAGCAGTGACTACACAGTGACACCTTTTGTGCAGTGGCTGTTGCACTCCACGGTTGTGTTCACCTGTTGCTGTTTTTGTGTGTTACCACAGTTGATGTATTTGTTTTGTGTTCTCTCCTCATGGTGGTGGCCATTTTGTTTGTGGGAGTGGCACCCACTAATAAAGTTTTGGGTCCTGTTATGTAGATTGGTTTTAAGGGGGAACAGACTTGCAATTGCTCAACACCCAATTGCATGAACTTGAACATCTCTTTAGGCAGAAATGTTCAGTTTTAAGGGGGGAGGTATTATGACCCTAGTGGTCATAAATGTTTGTCTGTTTTAAATATCCCTCTTTTACCTGTGTGAGTGAGAGTATGTGTGTGTGATTGGTTGCAGGTGTGTCTGTGATTGTAGGTTGTCCCTGGGAGCTGATTGGTTCCTGCCTGAAGACAAGAGTTTAAAGGCTGGCTCTGCCCAGTTCCTGTGGGCTCTCCTCTGCTGTCCCAGACTGCCAGCATTTGTGATTGTGATAAATATGTTTGTTAATAAAAACTATTGAAAAATGCTTTGCTGCTGGTGGTGCTTGGAGGAAGAGGGAAGTCTCACACTCTTGTTGCACCGGGGTTTCCCCTAGGCCCTGGTCGTAACAGTAATAAAAACAACAGGAAGTGTTCCCGACCGAAGGATCAGCAGTAGAGCTTGTGTTTGTCTCTTTTTTGAGATTTGTGTGCTGCCGTCAACACGGAGTGTTTTATTTTGAAAAGTAACAAACTGTTGTTTGTTATTTCGGCGCTTGACTTCCGGTCTGCTACGTGCTAAATTCAGCTGAATTGCTGCGTCGCGCTCCGGCATCCGCCAGAACTAGAAGTCCTGCGTATCTGATCCGGACCTGCTGGAAGTGAACACAGAGACTAAAGTGAAACCATCAGCTCTGCTGGCGCAGCGGAGACGTATCCAGTGGAAATTCGGGGTAACTACATGTATTCATCAGTGAAGTTACTCACTAGTCTGCGTGTGCGTGTGCGTGTGCGTGCGTGTGCGTTTGTTGTAGGTTCCTACAGCTGTGGACCAAGTGGAGACTGGATCAGCTCTGAGTCAGGACCCAGACTGCCCACCTGTCTGCCAGGTAACATCTAGTGAGAGTGTTGTGAGTTCTGAGCCTGAAAGTAAAACGTACGTCAGTGTCAGTCGTGGATTCAGTGTTGTGTCCGTCTCCAGCCTGTGGCCGTCCGTCCCGCCCTCTCCCCCCTCAGGTGAAGAGGATTGTAGGTGGTCGCAGTGCAGAGCCAGGCCTGTTCCCATGGCAGGTCCTGCTCAGTGTGGAGGATCTGTCCCGAGTACCAGAGGACCGCTGGTTCGGCTCCGGGGCCCTGCTGTCCGAGTCCTGGGTCCTCACGGCTGCCCACGTCCTGAGATCCCAGAGGAGGGACACCAGCGTGGTCCCAGTGGCCCCCGAACACGTCAAGGTCTGAGCCGGAACCGGTATGACCAGTCTATCAAGTATGATGGGTTTCACCAGTGTAACCAGTGGCTGTTCTGCAGGTGTTCCTGGGCCTCCATGATGCTGGAGATAAGCGTGTTGCCACCAACCGTTCAGTGGAGCAGATCTTCCTCCATCCAGACTTTCAACCTGACAACTACAACAACGACATTGCCCTGCTGAGGCTGACGGAGCGGGTGGAGTTCACTCAGCTCATCCAGCCTGTCTGTCTGCCTCCACCTCACAGCAAGGTACCACAAACACCTCTACTAATCTACTATAACTACTACTAATACTGTTGATTCTACTACAACAGATACCAGAACCACAGCTACTGGACTGCTGTGTTCTCAGGTGCAGCACAATGTTGACTTTTCCTACAAAATGAAGGCAGTTTTTTCAACTGGATCGACAGTAATCATCCAGAATCTTTACATTTCTGGAAGGGAGGACACTCTGAACAGAATAAGGGCGCTAGAATCAACAATTTGGGCCGTCAGTGAGCAGCTGTGGTTCTGGTTCTGGGGGTGCGTCCTGGTCCATCGTCACTCGTTGGCGCTGTTGGAGTGATGCAACAGGACAGCTGACCTTCATCCCCGCTGGTTCTCTGATGTCATGTCGGTGCGCCTGGACTCTCGACCGTAACAACATTCTCTTGTGTTTCATATAAATATGTTTCTGACCTTTGACCTCTCTGTCTCTCTCCAGGATGACCCCCCCTCTCCTCCCCCTAACTCACTGGGTGTAGTTGCTGGTTGGGGAATCTCTAACCTGAACACCTCGTCCTCATCCTTTTCCTCATCCTCCTCGTCGTCAGGTGCCCCTCCCTCTCTGATTTCTGACCTCGGGCTGACCTCTGACCTCCTGCAGTTCGTGAAGCTGCCCGTGGTGTCTCAGGACGAGTGCGAGGCGAGCTACGCCTCACGCTCTGTCACCTACAACATCACAGACAAAATGTTCTGCGCCGGCTTCTTCGAGGGGGGGCAGGACACCTGCCTGGGGGACAGTGGGGGAGCATTTGTTATGGAGGACGGGGTCAGCCAGAGGTGGGCGGTGTTTGGGTTGGTGTCGTGGGGCGGGCCAGAAGACTGCGGCAGCCAGAGAGTGTACGGCGTCTACACCCGAGTGTCCAAGTACGTGGAGTGGATCCAGAGGCAGCTGCACGCCGCCCCCTGGTGGAGAGGCTGAGGCAGGAAGTAGACCAGGTCACATAACCAACAAGTCAAACAAGTACATTTACTGAAGTACTTGTACTTTACTTGTACTATAACTCTGTCATGGTTCTCTGCTACATCTCAGAGGGATTTTTACTCAGTTACTTGTGTCTGACAGCTTCAGTTACAAGTTACTGTTCAGTGTCCATTGAAAGCCTTCCATCTTCAGACGGAGTGACGGTAATACTCACATACTTTTACTTCAGTGGAGTCATGCAGTACTTTTACTGTAGTCGAGCGATTTCCCAGTTCAGCTTTTTCAAGAAAAACATCTGCAGCTCATATTTGTAATAAAGACAGAAAAACAAAGTGTTTTAAGGAATGTTATATCAGAATATTTGTTATTGTGTTAAAATATGACACTGAGACTTTGAAACAGGTGATTTCTGTTCAGAGCAGTGATTAAAATAAAATAAATTCAACAAATTAAAATAACAAAATATTTTAAATGACTGCTTGAGTTTCACAACTGCAATATGTTTGTTAAAGTAACTCATCACACTAACAATAATAATGATAAAAATACTACAAATGATGATAATGATTTTATTTTAATGATCAGCGCCTTAGCAGAGCATTAGATAAATGTTCCTCGTCTGTTGTTAGTTTTTGTGTTTATGAGATTTTAATGTCATCAGAAGAATTCAACCAAAGATGTGAACTGTGACACACTCCATTTATGTCCCAGAATGCTTTGCTGCACTCCCTCGGTGCTGAATTCCTGCCTGTTGAAGGCGACGCACAGACTGATGAAGCAACAGCATATCTTTATTTTATCGAATTCAAAATTTTACTTTATTATCTCCACTGATTGTTTACAGTCACATTCTGTTTTTATATTTTACACTCATGTATGATTTATATGAAAAATAATAAACGTGCTTTGTCACATTTGATGAAAACCTTTACATTTACGTCATCAAGTTACTTTGTACATCATCATATAGAAGGTTGATAAATTCTGATGTTTTGTTTTGAATTAAACAAAGAACAGTTCGTACAAGTCCAGCTGAAACATCAGTTCATTAATCAATTAGTTGATTGACAGAAAATGTATCACTACCATCACCTGGTTGCAGCTCCACAGATGTTTTTGTCCCTAAAAGATTGAAATCATTGAGTGTATTTGTTCTAATGTTCAGGGTTTGGATTGGACACCTTCAGACAATCCATGACTGCAGGACTTTAACACCTTTGTGGCTGTCACCCCCATTTCCTCGTCCTCAACTGGGAATTGGTCCCACCCCTGAACATTTTCGACATTTTCATGATGCCTGGCCCTGGTCCGGACCTTGAGCCAGACCTTGACTTCTGAGACAATCCAATCACCTCCTGTGGCGTGCTTTAAGATACGAAGATAACTTTATTCTCCTCGTTGGGTCCGAAGAGGAGGAGGGGAAGTCCACCATCCTAACGTGTACTGACTTTGGGGTGTTCTCTCCCTATAACTCTAAACACAAAACCACCATGGTGGTTATTACACCTGTTCCCCTGTCAACAGAGTGGAGGCGGAGAGTCTGTGTTGCAGTCCTGTCCACAAGTATCCTGGTACAACAGGCACATGACTCCTGAAAGAGCTACGGAGGGAACTGCAGAACTGGGGTTCATAGGATGATGCAAACAGGGAGTGTTAGGGTCAGGAGGGGGAGGTCCTGGGTCTTCAGCCGCCAGCACCAGGAGCACTGTGTCTCTTGTGAGGCTGGTTAGGGTTTCGGCATTTGCATCTGGCAACAGGAGCATTGGACCCCATTATAAGGGATTGGGCTCACAGAGCTAAGATTCTGAGTTAAGGTTTTCTTGTGATGTCAGTTTAGGATTTACGGAGCCGGCAACATGAGTATACATACTGGATGGAGTGTCGCAGCGGTTCACTCCCGGGATAACATGGTGAGGATTGTGATTATGAAGCCAGAGAAAGTAATCACATCTTTTTCTTGGCGTTTCAAGGAGCTCTTCTATTTTAACTCAAATGATCTTCTTAATCTGATTCTTTATAACCCTGTACAATCAAGGCAGTTCAGGAGCCGGTTACTACTCTGGAACCAGCTCTTTGGGTTTTGACAGTCAAAGAACTGGCTTCTGGTTAGGAAAACTGGTTCCAGCGTGGCACCAACACTTAGAACAAAGAACTGCTTACGTCCGGGGCTGGAAGCCAAGTTATCATGACCACGACCAACTAGAACCACTTATGACTGCCCTTTTTAAAACCAGAGCTGGTGTAGTGTGTTCTGACGGATCCACGAGAGAATAAACAATCGATTTTCACTATTTTTACTATTCGCAGCAACAATGGTCTGAGGACGAGTCTTGTTTTGATGTAGGCATGTAAATCCAGGAGCATGTAGTCCATCACATTTGTTTTCTAACAACGATGGGAAGTGACTGAATCATGTGACTGCGGTGCCTTCTCGTGCCTGTGGAAAAGCAAGCCGGTTCTTAAAAGGTTCACAAGTTGAACCAACTTTGAACCAGCACTTTGTTCAGTTTGGTTGACAAGGTGTGAACCAGCTTTGTGAGTTCCAAGCACCATGTGAAGCATCAGTATGGAACATAAAACAACGCCTAATCTGCATCACCTGTATGTCAGGCCGCTGTACTTCACTGCTTAAATGAAAATAAGATAAAGACAAAATATGATCAAAGTGATGAAAACAGATATATTTTATTAAATAATGACATTGCAGGATGGTTTGTTTGTCTGCAGCAGTGTTGATGCGTCCTCTGGTTTCCTGTTAGTGCTAAATGATAAAACCACAATCAGTCTCTGTCATTCAGAATGGAAACACTTCACTGAGACATGATGAGGAATCTGATTGGTTCTCTGCTGATGATGTCATCTTCTGAATACAACAACAGTAGTCATTGGAATCACTCAAGTCACACGTGCAAACACTGTTCAGCAGTTCGTACAGTTAGGATAACAGACCGGAAGCAAAGTCATGGAATATATTTGAAATGTTGAGAATACAACAGGAAGTGACATCAGAAGGTGAATGGGAACCTGAACTTGACTTTCTTCTTCTCTGACTTCTGACATACAGACAGACAGATGGGGCTGATGGTGGATGAGGGTCCCAGCAGGTGGAGCATCGATACAGAATTGTGCTTCAAGGTGTGATTAAATCTTGTGGAGGGCACGATCACTGTCACGACTCATAACAACTGCTCCACATGACACACCTTCCTATTTAAACAAGGAAACTTCAACTAAAACTCAAATATTATCTATGAAAACTTTGTGCTTACACAACACATTTTATTTTGGCAGTTGTTGCATAAATTGTAATCTGTAAAAAGTAATGGATTACTGTCACACCACCCTGCTGCTGCAGCTGACACTACTGGATGGAAGTTTGAGTAATTCTGTTTTGTCTCTGTCCCTGAAGCAGAAAATGATCAAACTGACATTAAAAACTTTATAACTTGGTAGCGTCAGCTGCTGTGGCAGTGAGGAGTCGGGTGGAGTCGGGTGGAGGACAGTGAAGTTTTACAGTGTTCATCATGACGTCACTCTGCTGGGATCATCGGTTCATTACATCACTATTATACAGACAGTTAAAACAACACATCAGTGTGCAGCTGGCTCACATGCTTCAGTCAGACCTGATCTGCTCCAGCTGTCTGAACAGGGTCCACGAGAGTCACTCTACTTTCTGTTGGAGGGGCAAGTCTAGACCACCAAGTCAAACATATGCACAGGGATCGGGGTTAAGCAGGTCTGAAACCAGAACAGGAAAGAACTATAAACATGTTTGAGCCAGATCAGGACAAAACTATGATAAGGGCTGAACCAGATCAAGACAAATCTAGGTCCAGGTCTAGACCAGATCAGGACCAGGTCTGGACCATATCAGGACAGGATCAGGATCAAGTCTAAAGGGTTGTTCATATTATCTCTCAGTGGTCAAGATCTGGTTTTCCTCACAACAGAGTTAACAGGGAAAACCAAATTCAGACATCCGGATCAGATCAGGTCTGGATTACAAAGTGTCCGGAACTGGAGATCGATTTCCAGTTTAAACCCAGTTTGTGGTTTCCATGGCGACTGACAGGGAATCCAGTTATTCTGACACTTTGACCCGGAAAGTGACACGGCCCATGAACTTGTCCCGGTCGTCGTCGTTACGCAGGTCTGAGCCTTCGACTTTACACTCGATCGTCTGCTCCACGTTATAATCTTCTTTTGTCAACAAGAGCTGCACGGCGACCACCGGCTGCACGTACCCCGCCTGCCAATCAGAGAGAGAGACAGGTAGGGGTCAGAAATAGAGACAGGTAGGGTTAAAGAGAGAGACAGGTAGGGGTCAGAGATAGAGACAGGTAGGGGTCAGAGAGAGAAACAGTTAGGGTTAAAGAGAGAGAGACAGGTAGGGGTCAGAGAGAGAAACAGTTAGGGTTAAAGAGAGAGAGACAGGTAGGGGTCAGAGAGAGAGACAGGTAGGGTTAAAGAGAGAGAGACAGGTAGGGGTCAGAGAGACAGATAGGGTTAAATAGAGAGAGACAGGTAGGGGTCAGAGAGAGAGACAGGTAGGGGTCAGAGAGAGAGACAGGTAGGGTTAAAGAGAGAGAGACAGGTAGGGGTCAGAGAGAGAAACAGTTAGGGTTAAAGAGAGAGAGACAGGTAGGGGTCAGAGAGAGAGACAGGTAGGGTTAAAGAGAGAGAGACAGGTAGGGGTCAGAGAGACAGATAGGGTTAAATAGAGAGAGACAGGTAGGGGTCAGAGAGAGAGACAGGTAGGGGTCAGAGAGAGAGACAGGTAGGGGTCAGAGAGAGAGACAGGTAGGGTTAAAGAGAGAGAGACAGGTAGGGTTAAAGAGAGAGAGACAGAGAAGAGGATTATTAACCCTAACACCTGCACACCTTCACACCTGTACACCTTCACACCTGTTCACCTATCAAGTAGTGAAACTTTACACCTTGTTATGTCCAAGACCTGTTGTGCCATGTTTTACAATGTACCTGGAGTTTCTCCTGTCCTCTTCCTTCCTCGTTACCTGGCACCTGCTGCTGGACTTAAAAGCCCTTAGTGGCTCCACCCACATTCTCTCCCTGCAGCCAGGACCAGCAGCATCGTCTCCAGACACCGTTTTGTTTTCCCTTTGTTACTTTTGGTCACAATAAACTTAGTTTTCTTACATCTAACCTTTGTTTGAGTAATACCTGTTGCTTCCCTTGAGCCAGGGTCGTAACAACCTTCACATGAACCCTTTAGTTGAGAGGAAAGGAATATCAAAACAATATTAATTGAAGTTGCAATATATAAGAATATGCATATATTTTCACTATCCGGCATAGGACCCGGCCTCCTTAGTCAGTGACATGGCTGGCCTGCGTGATCCACGCCAGGTTTTCCCTCTGCCAGTGAGGCATCCAATCACCAGTGCCTGCTGCTCCACACCTGAGTCTACTCTCCTCGTCAGCCTTGGCTTTAAAGCCACACCAGGACTGACAGTCTTCACCAGATTATTGCGTCTGTTTTCCGGATTCTTGCTCATGTATTACTTGGATTTTTCAACCTTCTGGCCTGTTTTTGACTGTGATTTTTGCCTGACGATTTTGGATACCTCTACTCTGTCTGCCAATCCGTTGCCAACCCTGTTTCTGTTCAACCACATGAGTCTCGCCAAGCCCATTGTACTGCTGCCTGTGTTTCCCCTACCTGCCCGTGTACCGATCTCTGCCTGTTTTTTGACTCCTGGATTTTTGCCTCAACCCTGCCTGTACTGTTGCCAGGATTTTTTGGACTTACTTGTTTGACTTTTTTCCTCTGTGGCCTGTGCCTGGCCTGAACTGCCTTTGTTATTTGATTTGTTATTAAATATCCTAACCATCATTCTGCTCCTGAGTCTGCTTCTGGGCCCACAATCTTTTCCGGCCTCACCGGTCCTGACAAATTGTACCTGAGTAAAGTAACAATAAATGAATATTCTATTCAGTTCTATCAAAATATAATCTGATGTTGAAGATCCATGAAAATAAAAAACACTTTTATTATTATTGTTGTTATCCTGATTGATAATAACAATAATAAAACTAATGAAGAAGAAGAAGAATACATTGTTTACTCACATGAGCTCTCTTGCCGTAGTACGGGAAAAACATTTTATCCAGACGACCTTCTGGTGGGAAATACTGCATCTGTAACGGGCTGTCTCTCTACCAAGAGAGAGAGCGTTTTAAACTTCTCAGAATTAAGAAAAAAATGTTCAAGATATTTTTTTTTACAACTGTTAGTTTGTGTTTCAGTTTGAATATTTACCTGAACAGAGTTGCAGTCTGATTGGTTAACAAGATACTGATACTGATCAATGTCAGGAGGTGTTTCCCTGTATATGTGCTGGTGATTCAGCTTCACAGCTGCATTATGGGATAGCTGCGAGTGAAGTGAGTTTCTGTATGAAATGTGTGTGTGTGTGTGTGTGTGTATGTGGGGGGGTTACCTTGGCAGTACAGTTGATGTAGGGGTCTCCTCGTGGTTTCAGTCCAATGACCTGCAGACAGACAGACAGACAGACTGTTGTTGTTTGTTTTTTCATATTTATATTATATTCAATCAAATTTGACACGTTTGGACGCAGTGTGGATTGAGAGCTTCAGGTCTGTGAACCTGTATGAAGTCAGCAGGTGACAGATTAATGTTAAAGCTCATCCTTCTGTTTCATGACAGTCATCTTATTATGCTCAGACAGAACAGCAGATGAACACTGACGTTTCATGACTGAAGTCAGTTTGAGCCACACCGCCTGACTGAGCAGTGTTCTACTGACCCGGTTCATCTTGATGATGATGCATGGTTTCCCCTCAGCATATCCAAAGCCGGTGTCGGGCAGACCGGAGCACTGACGTAGCGTGCTGCGTTTAAACTGACAGACTCTCTTTATCGGCTCGTTGTCCTGTTCAGTGTATTCACCCACCAGACACAAGTCGTTCCCCTCCTGACGACTGTCGTTATAATCTGCAGAGGAAAAGAACATTTAAACAAATCTCAGACTTTTTCATTTTACTGTTAGTACTTTGTGCTGCCCTCACCTGTCCACACCGTTGCCCTCACCTGTCCAAACCGCTGCCCTCACCTGTCCACACTGCTGCTCTCTCACCTGTCCACACCGTTGCTCTCACCTGTCCAAACCGCTGCCCTCACCTGTCCACACCGTTGCTCTCACCTGTCCAAACCGCTGCCCTCACCTGTCCACACTGCTGCTCTCTCACCTGTCCAAACCACTGCTCTCACCTGTCCAAACCGCTGCCCTCACCTGTCCACACCGTTGCCCTCACCTGTCCAAACCACTGCCCTCACCTGTCCAAACCGCTGCCCTCACCTGTCCAAACCGCTGCCCTCACCTGTCCACATTGCTGCTCTCTCACCTGTCCAAACCGCTGCCCTCACCTGTCCACACTGCTGCTCTCTCACCTGTCCAAACCGCTGCCCTCACCTATCCAAACCGCTGCCCTCACCTGTCCAAACCGCTGCTCTCACCTGTCCAAACCGCTGCTCTCACCTGTCCAAACCGCTGCCCTCACCTGTCCAAACCACTGCTCATCACCCTGATTGGCGTGTTTAGTGTTTGTGCTCCTTCTCATTTGGTCAGTTCTTCTTTGGACTTATTGTGATCAGCGTTGGTTTTGGTGTTTTTGGACCTGGCCTGTAGCTATAATATGATTTTTGCCTGTTCCTCACCGATGCCTGTTGCACTCTGCTTCTACTCACTCTGCAGGAGGTCGTGCAGCTGTTGGGTGTACTGGTTGTAGTTTGCTGGGTCACTGCGGTTAAAGGAGATTTCTGCTGCATGAGGACGAACCACCAAACCTGATTTGACAAAAGACATCTGTTATCAATAATAAAACACTGAAAATCTACTGACTACGGCAGCAGAGATGTATTCATATAAAAACAATCCAGAAGACTGTCATTCAGATTTTACTGCTCCCAGAGCATAAATGTGCATTATGTCTGTCTGCAGAGCATAAACATTTACACATCGTACAGAACATAAATACATTATTCAGTACAAAGAGCATGAAAACATTGTTGAGTACTTGTTGTGTTTTGTGATTAATGAGCGGTGGGATGAAGAAGTCTGGTGGAAGAGGATAAGCTTCAGCTAAAAGGTGTATTCGGTCAGATGGGAGTAGAGTGAAACATGAAAAAAGGTGTTTCTACGGTCATGTGAGTGCAAATGATGTCTGTTATTGAGCTCTGAGAGGTTGAAGGTGGTGGATCAATGATTTAGGGAGAATGTGTGTCATGTGACAGCTCATTGCTGTTGGGGACTGATAACATAGTGGGACGGCAGCAGTCTCTCTTGGATTGAACAATGCTTTGGTCAAGCAGTAACAGGAGATGGAGCAGTGAAGTGTGAGTCAAAGCTGAGTTTGTTGTCCAGTGTAATTCTGAGGGCTGTGAAGCATCAACCTGCTCTGCTGTCATCCAAGCAATGGAAATGTCTCACTAACATTCACCTGTAGACATTGCATTAACACTGGTAACTGAAATGACAAATAGACTCAGGGTGGATAATGATTAGTCCTCACTGGGTTATTATCATGAAAGAGTAAAAGTATGACAGTGTCATCAAGCATGTGGTGATGGGCTCATACAGTCATTAGTTCACAGATTGTAGAAGAAGAAGTATAGGAAGTCAGTAGAAGAAGAACAAGATGAAGGACAGCAACAGCAGAGGAAGAACAGCAGCATAAGAAGACAGACAGCAATAGCAGTCTCTGCTGTTGCTGAGAGATCTGCATGGTGTTTTACCAGACCTGGTTAAATGATCGTGTTGAGTCTGAATTAAACAGGAAGGTTAAACATGAGAACCTGCCATCATCAACTCACCTGGATTGGCCACTCTGTCCTGATAGCGAGGGACGTTGTCGTCCAGAGTCTGTAACATCACCCACATGGTGAGGGTGAACATTCCTGCCAGAAACCCATAGAAGACGAGGTAGAAGAGGAGGATGAGACCTGAGGGAAACAAATAATATATATATATATATATATATATATATATATATAAAATTTTATATTAGTAATTTATTTACACAACAGAAGAAACAAACGCTGAACAGTGAATGTAACTATGTGTTTGTTTTTATGATTACACTGTCCAATCAGTTGGCTGGTTCCACACATCACTCTTTGCTATAATATACTGTGATACACAATAATATACTTTGATATACTATAACATATCATAATATAATATAATGCAATATACTGTTGTGATTGTGGACTTTGTGTGTTGCTTGTTCTGGGTGCGCTGAGGCTTTTTCGCAGGAGCTGGCCGTGGTTTCTGAGGTCAGCTGGAACTCCTGCACTTCACACATCTGCAGCTCATCTAATGATCAAACGCCGGCTTAAATACTCTGGCTGTCTTTACAAATGCTGTCAGATTTATTCCTCATTGCTACATGTCAGCGTTGGCTGAACCTCTCAATCTATTTTATAGTGTTTTTGCCAGGCAGCTGCCTTCTCATCTAACCCTTGAATCTCCTCATTGTTCCAGGGCCACAGCCACTCTGCTGCTCCTGATCACTCTGGATCCACGCTTCACTAGAACCTTTGCCTGAGTCTCACTCTTCCTGCACTGTCAGCCTTTATGCTGAGCCTGAGCCTATCTACACCCATCCCACCATCTAAGCTTGTTCAAGCCTGTAATAAATTCATTTTATTTCACCTACTCCCTGTCTTGGTGTCCACTATTGTTGTTTAGTGTTTTAGCAGCAGCCCTCCAGTTACCCCACTGATATGGCTCGAACAGCTTATATAATGAACTTGTTGAGAGGAAGAGCAGGACAGTGGGCTACAACGCTATGGGAGAGTAAGTCACTGCTCCTGGATCCTTATGTTTTCTTTAATTTCTGAGATGCGTAAAGTCTTTTATCACCCAGTACAGGGCCAGGAAGCTTCCAAATGCCTTATATCGTCACAACAGGGTTCCTAGTCTGTGGCCTTCTCCTCTCCAACTATTTTAGCATTTTAGCTTCTGAGAGTGGGTGGGATGAGTGAGTGCTCACTGCATTTATTAGTAACATAGTAACATACATGTTTATTCAAGGGGTGTGTGAGGATTTGAAGGATAAGTTAGCTGTTCATTTCATACCAGGTTCCCCTGAGGGGATGATAGTCTTAGCCATCTGAGTGGATAACAGGTTAATAGAGAGACAAAGGCAGAAGTCTAGCAGGGCCAGAAGGTTAGCTCAACCCTTCCCCTTCTAACGGTCTCACTCTCCTCCCTAACCTAATTCTCTGCAGAAAACTTCTATGAGCATTACAGCTCCCCCTGCTGCTGTGGAGGAGCCCATGCAGCTAGAACACACTTGCCTGTCTCCTGTGGAATGCCAAAGACAGCTTAAGCTCAAGCTTTGCATCTACTTCGGTCAACCCTGACACTGCATCGTATCCTGCCCCTCAACACCCAAAAGACGAGGCTCACCAGTAAAGGAGAGCACCATGGTGAGCCAAACCTCTTCCCTTTCCAGCTCTCTCCAACACATTCATCTCCCTGCCTTTTTACAATGGTCACAGGACTCCCTTCCTGTGAATGTCCTGGTGGACTCCGGTGCAGATGACAATTTTGTGGATTCAGCATTGGTGGAAGACGTGCAGATCCATTTGGAGACCCTTGATTCCCCGTGAGACAAGACAACTTTTAGCTACTGTCACTCACCATACTCGGCCTTTGAACTTGGTTATTTCTAGCAACCATTGTGAGCGAGCCCAGCTTTTTGTAATTCCCTCTCCCACTTAACTTGTTGTTCGCTGTCTCCCTTGGCTCAAACTCCACAATCATCACATTGATTGAAACACTTCCACCATTTCCAGCTGGAGTGTTTTTTGCAATTCCCATTACCTGCACTCAGCCAGCCCTGCCTACAAGACTTCTGCAACAACCCATCCCACACCACTCGATCTGTACCTGGTGCCGCAAGGCTACCATGACCTGGCTAAGATTTTCAATAAGAAATTATCCCTATCCCTACCTCCTCCCAGGCCCTATGACTGCGCCATAGACCTCCTCCTCTGAGCCCCATTTCCTAATAATAAACTCTATAATCTGTCCCGCCCCAAGAGAGAAGCCATGAAGAAGTATAATGGAGATTCACTTGTGCTTAATCTGACCTTCCTCATCTCCCTTTCGGTGCCGGGTTCTTCTTCGTGGTAAAAAGGACAAGACGCTACGCCCATGTATCGACTACCAGTTGACTCAACGTCAAAACCATCAAGAACAAGTTTCCTCTCCCTCTGATCGACCATTCCTTTGAGCCCCTTTGCCATGCACAGATCTTCACAAAATTGGACCTCTTCAACGCCTATCATATTGTCTGCATCCAGGAGGGGAATGAATGGAAAACTGCTCTTAACACCCCACTCGGACACGTCGAATATCTGGTTATGCCATTCGGACTCACTAACTCCCCTTATGTCTACCAGGTTCTCATCAATAGCACCCTGTGTGACATATTTTTTATGTGTCTGCCTAGACGACACTTTGATTTTCTCACACACAACTGAGAACACACAAAATGCGTGCGTCTTGTGCTCCAGAGGCTACTGTCAAACCAGAAAAGTGCGAGTTTGAGGCCCCGTTGTCAGTTTCCTGGGATATGTGATTGTGCAGAGACGACTCCAACCAGACTCCTCAGCAGTGGTTGAGTGGCCAGCACCTACGCTCTCTAAACAGCTACAACACCTTATGGGTGTCACCAATTTTTACAGAAGGTTCATCCACTCTTATAGCAGGCTTACAGCCCCCCCGACTATCCTCACCTCCAGCTTTTGCTTGGATCCCAGAAGCCGACTCAGCATTCTCAGGTTAAAAGATTTGTTCACCAGTTCTCCTGTGCTCATGCACCCTGATCCCTCTCGTCAGTTCGGTGGAGGTAGACGCCTCTGACTGCAGAGTTGGAGCTATCCTCTCCCAGCGCAATCAAGATTCCCAGAAACTTCATCCCTGTGCTAAATGCCTGAACTTGTGGCAAGCCAACTGATCCCTTTTCTTCAGCCATTTCAACTTCACCCTCTCCTACCAACAAGAAACATCAACCCAAACCTCCTCTCCCACCTATACTCCCCTGACACTGCTTCTTATAAATCAGATCCAGGTACTGGCCCTGCTAATCGCATGTTTGTTCTTGTCTCTTTCAGATCACAAGTCTTCCCGTAGGGCCGCTCCAAGATCATTTGTCAGCCTGGTTTCTGTCAGTCCCTTTGGTTTCTCCAGCAGCATTTCTGGTGGCAGAGCATCTTCAAGGTGCTGCTGCACCCTCTTCTCATCCCTAGTGGCCCGTCACACATCGCTGTGGATTACGTCACCGGCTTGCCTCACTCCAATGGTCAATCAGGACCTGGAGAAGGACCTCCCATGTATCACGTCCCAACATCCCTCCTGCTGGAGGATCCACCTTCCCTGGATCGAATATATCTGTAGTTCCCTCACCAGTTCGGTCGCAGGCATGTCCCCATTCATGGCTGCCAATGGCTTTTGGCCTTTCTGTTTGCAGCTCAGGAAAATGTCCATCCAGGTCCATCTCTGCTGCTGTCTCGAGATTTGGAGGACCACTTGTGCTGCTCTCATCCACTCATAACTCTACACTCGTTGCCTGGCAGACATCCCCATTCAATGTCTCCCTGGTCAAGCCACTGATCACTCTCCTTTTCTGAAGATGCCAAGGGTGAGAATACTGCATGGTGCCCTGGAGGGGGTGCCATCCCATCTGGGGACACTGGGGGACTTTAATGCTCACGTGGCCAGTGATGGAGAAACCTAGAGGAGGGTGATTGGAAGGAATGGCTGGTCTTATCTTATCCATCTTAAGCATTAGGTTTACCAGTTGAACTGTGATACACTATAATATACTGTCAGGTACTGTGATACACGATAATATAGTCTAAGGTACTGTGATATACTATGATATACTGTAAGATACTGTGATATACTATGATATACTGGCAGGTACTCTGATATACTACAATATTGTATGGTACTGTGATATACTATAATATACTGTCAGGTACTGTGATACACGATAATATACTGTCAGGTACTGTGATGTACTATGATATACTGTAAGATACTGTGATATACTATAATATACTGTCAGGTACTGTGATATACTATAATATACTGTATGGTACTGTGATATACTATAATGTACTGTATGGTACTGTGATATACTATAATATACTGTATGGTACTGTCATATACTATAATGTACTATATGGTACTGTGATATACGATAATATACTGTGATATACTATAATGTACTGTCAGGTACTGTGATATACTATAATATACTGTGATATACTATAATATACTGTATGGTACTGTGATATACTATAATATACTGTATGGTACTTTGAAATACTATAATGTACTGTATGGTACTGTGATATACTATAATATACTGTCAGGTACTGTGATATACTATAATATACTGTTAGGTGCTGTGATATACTGTAATATACTGTGATATACTATAATATACTGTATGGTACTTTGAAATACTATAATGTGCTGTATGGTACTGTGATATACGACAATATACTGTGATACACTATAATGTACTGTCATGTACTGTGATATACTATAATGTACTGTCATGTACTGTGATATACTATAATATACTGTTAGGTGCTGTGATATACTATAATATACTGTACGTTACTGTGATATACTATAATATACTGTCAAGTACTGTGATATACTATAATGTACTGTATGGTACTGTGATATACTATAATGTACTGTATGGTACTGTGATATACGATAATATACTGTGATATACTACAATATATAGGGGTGTGAATCTTTGGGTGTCTCACGATTCGATTCGATTTCGATTTCGATTCTTAGGGTCACGATTCCATTCAAAATCGATTCTCGATTGAACCGATTCTCGATTCAAAAATTGATACAATGCATAGTGTGTCAAGGCAAATTATGGCATCAAAACAATAAAGTTTGTATAAGATAATTTGATTTTTAAATAAACTGATTCCAATGATGTAATGCCACAAAGGCAAACTTAAGACAAAAGGTAACATCTATCTATGGTCACATTATGCTCTATAAGAAATGAGAACTTCCTCCATGAAATGCGCAGCAGCACAACTTTAATAGTGCAATCTGCTGCAGAATGAAAAAAGCGAGCCCTTAAAGAGTGTGTTTTGACTAGATGAAGATGGGTTTTGAAAAAGTTGCTGTCTCTCTGCTTGGAAGGAAGGTGCTGGCTACACTGTGTGTGGCTGTTATGACCGGCACCTTCTTTTTGTGCACTTCTGTTTGACATTGTGCCTGCAGTGCATGGCTGCCCTTGTTGGCATAGTTAATAGCCGCTTATATACTGGACAGCAAGCCGCCAATTTGACCATCCTTTTTGCGGCTCGGTCCGCAGATTTAGACAGAAGCCGGTAAATTGGGGGTCTGTCCTGGTCTGCCAATTTGCCACCTCGGAGGGTACACTTTTATCCAACTCCATTCCGATCTAAATCCGAGACGTCGTTATGCCGGAAATTGCGTGAGATGGGCGGAGGTGTGGATGACCGGCACTGTTGTGCGCCCCACAGCCGGGGAGTTTTAAAACCAGGAAACAGCTGATCACAGCAGTCAGTCCATCACTTCATCCGCGGACGTCAAAATGAGCAACTGGACAGCTGCTGAGGGCTGGGAGATGCTAGCGTCTCCTCGGTATCTGGAGCTGTCTTCGCTGTTAGCTTTTTGTTGTAGCAGCTAGCCAGTTCTAAACTCCAATGTGCAATGTCAAGCTCTTATTTTGAAGACAAATTCCTTGTCTTTCTTTCCCCAAGCTTGCCGCAACGCTGTGTACGGAAGCCCGTGGGGGCGCACAGAGAAGACGGGGGAACGTTAATAAAAAATCTACTTTTGAAGTTTATGAATCGATTCAGAATTGTGGATGATTAGAATCCCAATTCTTATGTGAATCGATTTTTTCCCCCACCCCTAATAATATACTGTATGGTACTGTGATATACTATAATGTACTGTATGGTACTGTGATATACTATAATGCACTGTATGGTACTGTGATATACTATAATGCACTGTATGGTACTGTGATACACGATAATATACTGTGATATACTATAATATACTGTCAGGTACTGAAAGATACTGTGATAGACTATAATATACTGTAAGATACTGTGATATACTATAATATACTGTAGGGTACTGTGATATACTATAATATACTGTAAGATACTGTGATATACTATAATATACTGTAAGATACTGTGATATACTATAATATACTGTAAGATACTGTGATATACTATAATATACTGTAGGGTACTGTGATACACGATAATATAGTGTAAGGTACTGTGATACACGATAATATACTGTAAGATACTGTGATATACTATAATATACTGTCAGGTACTGTGATATACTATAATATACTGCCAGGTACTGTGATATCAACATTGTAGTGATTGATGAGGTAATGATACACAAACTGCTAGTCAGAAGTGACCAAACTAGCCACACAACATCTGATCATTAATCAATATAATATTAATTTATTAACATAATCATGTTTCAATGTTTCCAGTAATGACTTAAATAAAAATATACTCTGTCAACATGTTTACTGTAACGGTAATACACAGTATTACAGAAATGTACTGTAATACACAGTAATATATTTTAGTAGATTGTAATGTGCAGTAATATGCATTAATATATTTTCATATAAAATATACAATGGTATACTTTAATATACTGCAGCATTATAAAGTGTCAGTGCATCTATAATGCCATCGAAAATCAGTAACACACACACACACACACACACACACACACGGTACTGATCCTCTGAATGTCCGTGCTCGGCTGAGCTCGGCGCGGCTCTGCTCGATTCAGCCCAGGAGGCGTCTTGAAGCTCGGAACCGGACCGGGTCAGACGGATCGGCCGTGAGCGGGTCTGTTTATGCTCCTTTATTCAGACGGACAGACAGACAGACAGACAGACAGACAGACAGACAGACATTCATTCAGACAGACTGATGCAGAGTGAGACAGATGGAGAGTGAGACAGTCAGACTGGCACGCGGGTCTCTGCGCTCCAGAACCAGAACCGGTTCTTCGTGCGGCTTACCCCAGCTGCTGGCGGTCCGGCCCAGAAGCTCTCCGGTCCTCGGGTTGTAGAAGGAATCCTTCCAGGACTCCTTTTCCTCCTTCTTCTCCTCCTTCTCCTCCTTCTCCTCGTTCTTCTCCTCCACCTTGTCCTCCTTCTTCTCCTCCTTCTTCACCTCCCTTTTCTCCTCTTTTTTCTCTTCTTTCTCCTCCTTTTTCTCCTCTCTCGTCTCCTCCTGTTTTTCCTCCTTCACCTCCTCCTTCTGCTCCTTCATCTCCTCTTTCGGATCCTGGTTCGGCTCCTGGTTCTGGTCCTGCGGGCTGGACGACATGCTGGCGCAGTGGGTCGTGCCGGACTAAACAGAGCCGGGCTAATCAACACTGAGCGGGCTAATAGGCGGGTTAAACCGAACCGTCAGATTAGAGAGCGGAGCTCGTTCGGTGGCTGCTCAAACACACACACACACACACACACACACACACACACACACACACACACACACACACACACACACACACACTGCTGCAGAACGAGGCGCATGCGCAGTACAGAGCCCTGGGGTGAGGGGTTGGGGGTCTGCCGTGATGCTGGTGAGCTGCACTCTGTTGTACCATAAATCTTAGATGAAGCCATAACAAACGTCCGAAAATGTCAGAATTATATTATTTATCATATTATAATATTGCTATATTAAAATATCAAATGATCCTCTGACAGTTTGTAAGTGTCACAACACAACATAACATAACAACATAACATAATCATATTTAATGTGTTTATTACATGACACTGTTCTCACATCATCAGTAACCTGATCACACGTGAGCTACAGGGTCCAAACATCACCTGGGAGAACAGAACAGAACAGAATCAGATTATGTGCATGTTGCTGAAGATCTAAGATGTTTTGCTTCTTATCTCAAAAATAAAATGCAGCATTTAGTTACATGAGCTTGATTTCATAAAGGAACAACTGCACTGAAATAATTTCATATCAAACTGAAATTATGTAATCACACCAGAGCTGACAGCACGTCACATGACCACAGTGATGACACCTCATTGGATAAAGTAGGACGATGTAGTGCTGATGTCACACAACCACACACACACACACACACACACACACACACACACACAGAGGAAGGAAGGCACGTGAGGAGGAGGAGAGGACACAAGGAGAGGAGTGAAGGAGAGTTGGAGAGGACATGAGGAGTGTTTCATCAAAGGATCCAGTTGTAACGTTCAAGCCTCACAGCCGGGGCGCTCTGAAGAACTGATGCTGTGACCAAATAACCAGCAACAAAAAGCAAGAGCAAAACTGAAAACACAAACCAGGAAAGACAGGAAGCAACGCAATTATAACGTTGAACCTCCACCCAGACTGTCTGGGAGACAAAACCAGTCGCACAAAATCTGCTTGACAGCTGGAGAATAAAAAAGTCAACTAGGAATAAGGAAGAAACTCTGTCTCAGCAGGGGGTACAGACAGAATTCTCCGGTGGACGGCCCAGTGGCTACATGGAAGGGCAAAACATGTGGAGCTGGTGACCTCTGAAAGGTTATAGCGGGAGAGCAGAGCAGGTCTGGAAGGAAACCAAAGGACAGGGGAAAAGGGCAGAGCAGGTCCTGATAGCAACCAGGAAGGGACCTGAAGGCTGGTGGGTTAGGTGGAGTTGGTCTGGGGGACGACCCAGAAGCAGAACTGACTGATGAAACAGCGGTGATGAAAGAGCTTCTCTGGAGGTCAAGCAGTAATCTGGGAGAGACCGTGGTCCGGCAGTTTCAGTGTGGAACCATGACTGGTGGCTGGAGACCAGAGCAGGAGATTGGAGAGGGGCCAGCAGGACTTAAGACTGGGCACAGGGTAGCAGGACTGGGGCATGGGGCTTGTGACAAAGCAGCAGGACAAGAGGTGGCAGCTGGAGGTCAGCGAAGACTGCTAACAGATGTCTGGGATATCTGGCTATGGGTCAGCTGGGGTGGTTGACTGAAGGTCTAGAGCAGGAGTCAGTCAGACCACCAACTGAGGCTCAGGATCAACAGATTTTGGCAGGGCTGCTGACTCTGGAAAGAGACACGGTCAGCCAACTCAGGAACAGGCTCAGAACCATAATAAGCTTTGGCCTATAGACCCCCCCAACCAAGAGCAGACAGGAAATCAGCCAGCAGATCTGACGTGGGATCAAACATGATGTCTGGGGGACTGTTGGGCAGCTGCGGAGGGACCTCTGGGCAGCACAACCTACATGGTGCTGGGCAGCTGGGACGATGTTGTGTAGGGTCTCGCTTTCCAGTGGGAGCCCTCTTGTAAGTCAAGTGGTTCCACAGGAAGGAAATTGCTTCAAAGCTGTCACCAGACTTGGAACCGGCCAGCTCAGGACTGGCCTCTGGCTAGAGGCGACAAGATCGATGGCTCACTGACTTACGAGCTGGAGCTGGCAGGAGGTTCTTCTTGAAGTTGACAATTATTAACTGAAAGCCCAAAACTGACAAGGAGAGTGTTTTGGGAGTGGAGACAAGAAAAGGACACAAGAAACAGTTGCTAGGAGTTATGCTGAATCCTCAGACTGTAAACTGATTGTAGGTGTGTTCAGTCGACTCCGTGTTCTCATCTTTGGTCCTTTCTTGCCGGGATTCTCAGCCCTCTTTCGTTTGTTCTTGGTTTCTGTTTAATTGTTTACATTGTGCGTGACATCCTTAAAATGTTGCATCCTCCAATCCCTTTGAGCCCTGCGTTTAAATTATCTCAATGGAGGCCGTAACACTCAGGTATTCCTCTGGTTTTCCTTAGGCATTCTTCTAGAATCTAGTGTTTCTCAGGCATTCCTCTGGCATTCACAAGGGTTCCTCTGGTGCTCTTCGGGTATTGCCCTGGTGTTCCTCAGGTGTTCCTCAGGTGTTCCTTAGGTGTTCCTCTGGTGTTCCTCAGAGATTCCTCAGGTTGTTCCTCAGTTGTTCCTCTGGAGTTCCTCTGGTGTTTCTCAGGTATTCCTGTAGTGTTCCTCAGGAATTCCTCTGGTGTTACAAATATATATATATATATATATATATATATATATATATATATATTATATATATATATATATATATATATATGCATATATATATATATATATATATATATATATATATATATATATATATATATATATATATATATATGCATATATATACATATATATGTACGGACGAGGGCAGAAAATACGGAGTTGCTGGAATGCTACTATACAAGCAATCCCAGAGAGAGGGGATACATGCAGCGAATGTGGGACCATTGGATGCTTCAAAACCCACAATCCAGGCTAACAAAGAAACAGCTGTTAGCCCAGTGTTCCAACATCCATAATCGAAATCTACTATCACAACTAGAGATTAATGAAATACAACAACGATGCTTCGGCAAGGGGGAGCCAGGACAACAGGTCAGCGGGGAGATGTCATCATCATCCCCACAACCAGAGATTGGGTACCAAGCCCCAACAGATACCAACAGCCTCAACACAAGAGCTGCTGACCTGAGAGGGAAGATCGTGACCCAACTAGAAACCTGGAGCCCCCGACGAATACCGAAGCTGAGTTGCCAAGCACCTTCAGAAGATCTACGAGGGGATGTGAATGCTGCTCTGAAGACAATCCCCACAGGAACCATCACTGAGACCAACAAGCTGATACACAGTACAGCAACAGTAATCATGGAGATGCTTGGGTATAAGGTGGGCTCGGGACATAACAAACAGTGCCCACCATGGAAGAGACGGTTAGAGGCCAAGATAAAGGCAACACGGAGAGAAGTTAGCCAGCTAGCAGAACTGCAGAAAGGAAACATGGTGAATGAAGGGGCACCCAGGAAGTACAACTCAGTCTCCACACCAGAGGCACTCGAAACTGCCAAACAACGACTAACAGCTCTGGCCACCCGGTTGAAGAGATACACCAAGGAGCGAGAGGCCAGGAGAATAAACAAGCTGTTCTCCACTGAACCAGCCAAGGTGTACTCTCAGTGGCAGGGGAACAACAACCAGTCAGACCCACGAAGAGCTGAGGTGGAAAAATACTGGAAAGACGTATGGGAAAGAAAGGCATCACACGACACCGATGCCCAATGGTTAGTGGACATAAGAGCTGACCACAGCAACCTCCCAGAACAAGGACCAGTAACCATCTCAATGGCAGACATCCAAGAAAGAGTGTCAAAGATGAAGAGCTGGACAGCACCAGGCCCTGATATGATCTATACGTACTGGCTGAAGAAGCTAACTGCACTCCATGAACGCCTAGCAGCACAGATGAACCAGCTGCTGAGGGATGGGACCCACCCAGAGTGGCTAACCCAGGGCAGGACAGTCCTAATCATGAAGGACCCCCAGAAGGGACCCATCCCATCCAACTACCGGCCAATTACCTGTCTCTGCACAACATGGAAGGCCCTGTCAGGCATCATTGGGGCAAAAATGAGTAAGCATGTGGCTCAATACATGAGCGAGGCACAGAAAGGAATTGGCAGTAACACCAGAGGAGCCAAGCACCGGCTACTGGTTGATAGAACAGTCACTCGAGACTGTAAGAAGAGACAGACCAATCTGTGCACTGCCTGGATTGACTACAAGAAAGCCTACGACTCAATGCCGCACACATGGATACGGGAATGTCTGGAACTGTATAAGATCAACAGGAACCTAAGGGCCTTCATCCAGAACTCAATGGAAATGTGGAAGACAACCCCAGAGGCCAATTCAAAGTCGATCGCCCAAGTCAACATCAACTGTGGCATATACCAAGGAGATGCGCTATCACCACTGCTGTTCTGCATTGGCCTTCACCCCCTCAGTCAGATCATCACGAAGAGCGGCTACGGGTACCGATTCCGTAGTGGGGCAACAATCAGCCACCTGCTCTACATGGATGACATCAAGCTATATGCCAGAAGTGAGCGAAATGGACTCACTGATCCACACCACCAGGATCTACAGCGATGACATAGGGATGTCATTCGGATTGGACAAGTGTGGCTGGATGGTCTCAAAGAGAGGCGAGATGATCAGGACTGAGGAGATTGACCTACCAGAGGGTAACATAGGTGATATCCAAGACAGCTACAAGTACCTTGGCATCCCACAGGCTAATGGAAACCATGAAGAGGCCACAAGGAAGTCAACCACAGCCAAATACCTCCAGAGAGTAAGGCAGGTCCTGAAAAGTCAGCTGAATGGCAAGAACAAGATCCGAGCCATCAACATGTACGCACTACCAGTAATCAGATACCCCGCTTGAATCATAAGCTGGCGAAAGGAGGAGATAGAAGCCACAGATATCAAGACTAGAAAGGTCCTCACCATGCACCCAGCACCCTGAGGCTATACACTAAGCGGAAAGAGGGAGGCCGAGGGCTAGTGAGCATCAAGGCCACGGTCCAGGATGAAACATTGAAAATTCGAGAATACATCGAATAAATGGCCCCAAAGGATGAACTGCTAAGTGAATGTCTCAGGCAGCAGAACCCTGATGAAAGTGCAGAGGAGGAGCAGACAACCTGGAGGGACAAGCCCCTACATGGCATGTACCCCCGTCAGATAGAGGAAGTGGCTGATATCAAGAAATCCTACCAGTGGCTGGAAAATGCTGGACTGACAGACAGCACAGAGGCACTAATCATGGCAGCACAAGAACAGGCCATAAGCACAAGAGCCATAGAGGCCAGGATCTACCAGAGTAGATCAGACCCAAGATGCAGACTGTGCAAAGAAGCCCCTGAGACAGTCCAGCACATAGTAGCAGGGTGTAAGATGCTAGCTGGATCAGCGTACATGGAGAGGCACAACCAAGTGGCTGGGATAGTATACAGGAACATCTGCAACCAGTATGGAATAGAAGTACCCAAATCCCAATGGGCCATACCACAGAAGGTGGCTGAGAACAACAGGGCCAAGGTTCTGTGGGACTTCAGCTTCCAGACTGACAAACAGCTCCTGGCTAACCAACCGGACATAGTGGTAGTGGACAAAGAGCAGAAGAGGGTGGTGGTGATAGATGTGGCGATCCCAGCTGACGCCAACATCAGGAAGAAGGAACACGAGAAACTTGAGAAGTACCAAGGGTTGAAAGAGCAACTGGAAGGGATGTGGAAGGTCAAGGCTAGCGTGGTCCCCGTGGTAGTGGAGGCACTCGGGGCAGTAACACCCAAACTGGGAGAGTGGCTCCAACAGATCCCGGGAACAACCAATCTGAAGCCTCAGTCCAGAAGAACGCAGTCCTAGGAACAGCCAAGATACTGCGCAGAACCCTCAAACTCCCAATGGAATGTGGCAGGATTGTTAAGCTGCACAAGCGAAGCCTTGCAACGTGCATCGCTGCCGAGGTTGGACTCAGTAAGGCAGTCATTTTAAATTTCTTAAAAGATCCTGAGGATTATGGGACAAAAAGTGGTAGACCCAAAAGAATTTCACCTGTGCTTGAGCTTGAGGTTCTGACGGGCTATCCCTGAAGACACAGGCCAATCCTCAACCCAAATGAAGGGTCTTACTTATGCTGACTGCAGCCCAATAACCATAAGATAGCACCTGCGAGAGAAGGTGTCTTCAAAGACCACGTCTCCTTCCAAGCCACAAACTTGCCCATTTTGACTTTGCAAGGTAGTACCAAGCATGGGACATTGAGAAGTGAAAGAAAGTTTTATTCTCTGATGAGAAAAAAATTAACCTGGACAGTCCTAATGGCTTCCAACGTTACTGGCATGACACGGAGCTCCTGCTGGAGATGTTTTCTACGCGGCACAGCGGAGGAGGCTCCATCATGATCTGGGATATGTTTTCCTTCAGTGGAACAACGGAGCTTCAGGTTGTGCAGGGGCCTCAAACAGCGGCTTGCTATGTGTTGCAGCAGGCGTCCCTCTTGACTGAGGGCCCACATTTGTGCGGTGATGGCTGGGTATTTCAGGATTATTTGGATTTCAGGACAACTCCGCAGTTCACAATGCCAGCCCAATAAAGGATTCTTCAGGGAGAATAATGTTGCAATTTTGGACCATCCTGTGTGTTCCCCTGAACTAAATCCCATTGAGAACGTTTGGGGATGGATCACAAGGGAAGTTTACAAAAACGGATGTCAGTTCCAGACCGTGGTTGTCCTTCGTGAAGCCATCTTAACCACATGGAGCAACGTTCCCACCAACCTCCTGGAGACACTTGCATCAAGCATAACTAAACTAATTTTTGAAATGATCAACAAGAATGGTGGGGCTACTCATTACTGAGTCCTTTTTTAACACTCATAGTTCTGTTTTTGAGTACTAAACTTTTAATCAGCTGATGAACAGCCTGTTTGAGTTTAAATGCAGTTTTCAATAAATTGCCCACTTCAGGTTTTTTTGGCTCTTGCTCCTGTTTCTTCTTTTTTCATTCTGAAGCTCTACTTAAAACCTGGTTACGATCCACCACTGTGAAATGCAATCACTTGTAATTTCCCCCCAGTCTCCCCCAGATTTTTGTTCAGGAGTGTATATTAACATACAAGCAACAACTTGCACAACAAGCGAGTTGTGTTGTGGACACTGACTCTGCAGCTCTAACAGCAGATCTGTGACATCACATGATGTTATTGTGATTAAATATCATTTGACATCATGCCAGGTAATGTCATCAACACACACACACACACACACACACACACACACACAGAAATACAAACACACACACACACACATGCAAATACAAACACACACGCACACACACACACACAAACAAACACCCCAAAAAAACCACACACACACAGAACATGGCTGCTTTCTTTATGTCTAAAAATATTAAAATATTTCTCTCTCTCCCTCTCTCTCTCTCTCTCCCTCGCTCTCTCTCTCTCTCTCTCTCTCTCCCTCTCCCTCTCTCTCTCTCTCCCTCTCCCTCTCTCTCCCTCTCTCTCCCCATGGCAGGGAGAGGGGGAGGAGTCAGCAGGGTTAGGATGCTGTCAGGTTGCCGTGGTTTCAGCCTCTCGTTCCTTGTGGCCACTGTCGTTGGGGATGTGTGTGTGTGGCTGAAGGGTGTTTGAGGTGTGTGTGTGTGTGTGTGTGTGTGTGTGTGTGTGAGCCGTGATTCTTACAGCTGTGAGGATATATGACGGTGAGGACAGAGGGAAGGAAGAGGATAAGGAGGTGTTGAAGGGTGGATGTGGATTAACGTCGCAGCAGACGAGTCATCGTTTCCTCTGAGCCGCAGAAATCTGTGAGGACGACAGGAAGCTTCATCACTCCATCTTTGTTCCGCCACACAGAGGACTGAAGGAGGGGAGGAAGGAGACACTGAAGGAGACACTGAAGGAGACAGTCCAGCAGGGATGGAGGGAGTTTGAGTCATCGCTTATCTTCGGGTAAGCCTCCTCTCACCTCCTCTCTCCTCTTCTTTCCTCCTCGTCTCTTCTGTCGATTGCCTTCGCTGACACTTCTTTTCTGCTGGTGAAAAATGTCGATCTGTTTGTCATCGAATTGCTCACTGACAGTGTCAATAAAGTCTGTTCAAAACACATCTGGCTCCTTCAAGCCAGACAACATGGCCGCCATCTTGGATCTGAAGTTACAGATAAAAGGAAAATTCCATTTGAATAAAAAATCAGACTCTTATTTTGAAATAGCTGTCCATCAGGTGAATGTGTCCTGATCCTCCAAAGTTCAGACAGGAAGTGGTTCCAACATTTTCTGACAGCCGCCTGTTTGATCTGGTCAATATTATTGATTATCACTTTCCGTCGTCTGTTACAGTTCAACAGATATTATATCTGCTGTTTTTATCACAGAAACCTGAAGGATCAACACTAATGATTGACAGTTCAGGGTCAAAGGTCGACATCATCATCAGAGTCAATCTAACGCTGAGATCATTACAGAAACACAGAGTTTAAAGAGTTTTAGAGTTCATTAGAGGAGAGATCAGAAACACAAAGTGACACAAAACTCCTCCTCATCCTCATCCTCCTCCTCCTCCTCCTTCTACCACTCTGCCTCCTTCTTCTCCTCCTCTTCCCAAAAAGACCTGGGAGGGGAATGTTACTCCACCCTGCATCTCCACTTCCATCACATTGAACTGTTAAAGAGGAGGCAAGGTTATTTTCCTCTCTTCCTTTTCTCCTCCTCTTGTCCTCCTCCACTCCTCCCCTTCTTCACCTCTCTTCTTCCTCTTCTCCCCCCTCCTTCCTCATCCTCTTCCCCTTTCCATCACCCGTGGACAGGAAGCATTACATCATGCTCCTCTGAGAGATGCTGCTGTTGCTAGGTTACACCAGCTGACTCCCTGTTCCATTTTTAGAAAAAAGCTGAGAGACAGAGAGGGGGAGGGGGGAGGTGGGGGAGGGGAAGGATAGAGAGACATAGAGGGAGAGAGAGAGAGAGAGAATTTGAATTTTTAAAACCTTTATTTGTTAAACACAGCTTTTAAACACAATGATATTACATTTTTAAAACAAAAATAAAAATAAAATGTTAATGAAAAAAAATATAAGAATAAATAAAAAACAAAAAAATAATTTAACTCAAAATGATTCCAAATATCAGCTCATTCTCTACAACAGAACATAAAACATTGATAACGCTCCAAATGTTTGAAAACATTTATTACATACATTATTTGTGTTTCTGTAAAAACTGAAGTCAACATGTAATCTGGCCTTCACCATTCTAACTAACAACGCAGGTGCATCAACATCCAGAGAGTTTTCTTGTTCCTTCTGCTGAGGTAGATCGCCTTCTTACCTTTACCCAAAATAAAGTTCATCATCTGACATTTCAGTGTCCGCTTCTGTGAGTAAGTAAAAGCTAAGATGAACATTTTCATAGAAAAAGTGTCTCCGATCATCCTGAGCATTCGCTGCAGCAGCTGAAACAAGGAGCCCAGTCTGCCACAGTCCATGAAGCAGTGAAACACCGTTGAGCAGAAAGGACACCTCTCACTTACATCTGGGTTACTTACAGAAACAAAAGCATTCACAGCTACAATGCCGTGAAGAATTCTCCACTGCAGATCTCCAACCCTGTTAGTTAACGGTGGCTTATAAAGTACTCTCCACACAGGTCTGACCTCATCGTTAAGCCCTAGATGAGCTCTCCAAGGGGTGTCAGTCCGACCGCTAAGCTTGTCCTTGTTCAGAACCTGAACCAACAGTTTGTACATATTTTTTCCTCCCATAACATTTATCCTGTTAGGTGGAGTGTTGCCGGACTCCAGCAGTCGACCAGTGCGTCTTTAAAACCTGCACAACAAGTGTCAGTGCAGGGAAAGGATCATCAATGTTTGGCTGACAGTGTCCGTTACAATGAGCTGTCAACAAAGAGAGTTCAGCCTGTGTCAGCTCACGCCTCCAGGTGTTGAGCAGGTGGGTTATTAACTTGACAGACCTGACTCCCACATGAAAGGCCAGAGCTGCAGTATTGATCAGACCTGGTCTGCATAGTTGCACCGCATGCGTGACAACCCTCGCCGAGCCCCTGAGCAGCCAGGTGAACGTGCAAGTCGACAGCAGACAATTTAAAAGCTTGTTGACATTCAGGGAGGTTCATACCTGAAAGACGCCGTTGTTGAGGCTCTATGGTCATGGAATATGCATGCCAAATATGGAACAGCCCTGTCTGACCCCAGTCAGAACTTTGAAAGGAGCTCTTAAACCACCATTACTCCTGAGTACACTCTCAATGTCGCTGTACAAGACCTTGATCGTGGCTATGAAACCAGAGTTGAACCCAAAACCACAAGTACTGATGTTCAAAAGGTCAAAAGCCTTTTCTTGATCTACAGAAATCAGACCAAGGTCACAGCCCAAGACCTGGAGAGGTCCAAAATGTCCCGAATCAGAGAAACGTTGTCAGAGATCAGCCTGCCATGTACACAATAGGTCTGGTCAACGTGAACGACATTCCCCATGACTTTTCTCAGCCTCTTAGCCAACGCCTTCAACAAGATTTTGTAGTCCTGCAGAGCAGAGCTACTGGCCGCCAGTTCTTTATCTCCTGTAGATCCCTTTTCTTGGGGAGGAGGGTGAGGACCGCTTCCAACATATTGAACTAGAGCACCTTGAGCAGAGAAACCCAGCAGGTCAGACAGAGCTGACCTTTTTCTTTGAGAACTTTAATATGTTCTCTTTCTCCTGTGGAAGCTGCTAAATCCTGCAGCTCCACTATTTCTCTCTCCAGAGCTTTCATAGACCTGGTCACGTCCCTCGGGACATTGAGAGTGTACTGTAGGCCCAGATGCTTTATTTTACCCTTTCCTATATCTCATCACTGTTGTAAAGAAGTGTATTCAGATTTTGTCTCTGTATAATTTTTCCAAAAAAGAATGAAAACATTTCTAAAAACAGTATCCGAAAGCGAGGTCACAGGAACTTCTACATTTGACACTTTTAATAAAAATAGAAACCTGTACGAGAGAGTGATCTGAAATACCTACTGGGTGCAGGGCTGGGCTGGGACAAAAAGTTGGCCCTGGCATTTTTGGCTTAGACCGGCCCCTCCTAATTAGCGGAGCACAACCGACTAGTAATTTATGTATGTGTTCTCCAAAGGAATGTATTTTACTATTATCCCAAACCAAACTCTAATTATTGTGGTAAGGTGTGCATATGTTTACTCACTTGACTGGAGAAAACGCTCACAAACCCTTTCAACCCTATGAACAACTATGTTACACCCCTGCTGACTTTAGAAGTCTATCATATAATCATTGTGGAAAGCAAATAAATACATTTACTCAACACACAGTTCTACCTCCTTAGGTATATTCTATTTCAAGCATAATGCATCATCAGCATCCTAAATATCAGAAGTTTAGTGTCTATTGTTAACTCCACCACTTTTGTCTGCTCTGTGTAGTTCAATTGATTCTTTTATCCTTTTTATTGAAATCATCTCTAATATGTATTTTCTGAATTTCCCTGATATAGCAGCTCAATTCTAATTCTTCAGGTCAAAAGGTGCTCCCTCCTTTAAAAAGCTATAACATGCATTTGTATCAGGCCAAAGACAGGCTGCTTTATGAACTCATGCAAAGCAACTTGTCTTCAAAGTATTTGACACTGTCTTTGACACATGCTGCTCATCCAACACTTCTCAGCATTGACAGTTTGCTGTTTTATCAGAATAAGGTGCCGTGGCTGCCAGAGTTTGGGAAGTATGCAATACCAATTGATATTGATACTAATCAATCGCCATTGCTCATCATTCTCATGTAATTTGAGTTCTTAACGGACCTGAAAATTACAACCCGACCCGGCCCGCGGGTTTTTAAGCCTGAACCCGACGCAACCCGACACACCAGCGTGAAGATGGACCAATGGGCCGCCCCCTCTAAATTGTGCTCTTAGAAAAAAACTAAATTTAAAAAAAAAAGAGGAGGGCTGAGAGATTTCATTGGATTAGTCCAATGTCCTTCAAGAAAGTCAACCAATGGGCCGTCGCGGTCGATAAAAATGATTTATAATATATATAATTTGTATTTTGTATTGCCTGGTAGGCCAGATGGCCAGTCCACGCCTGACTGGGTGTATCAAGCAACACTGAAGCACATTCGTCTGATTTTGGAATCAGTAAACTCTGTCAAGCCTGGCCATAGATAAAGAGTTATCTTTAGCATGTACCCAAGTATACTGCCACTGACACTGTCAGCCAATCGCAGCGGGAGTAAGCATAAAAGAAGCTGTCAGAACTACAAATGTGATCACAGGAACATCCAGAGAGGCTCAGGAGACACGAGGAGCTATGTTTCTACATACAGCATCACTCTGACAGAGAGAGGCCAGTATTTTGTGTCCAGATGTTTCTCTGACCAGCAAATTAATAAATTATCACTACCTCCTTTAACTACAATATTTAACCCTAACCCTAACCAAGGAGGTTCTGTTTTTACCTGAGTCTGTTTGTTTGTTGAATTTGTTGTTTGTTTAGTTGGTTTATTATATTGTTAGTTGGTTTGTTTGTTGGCCGATAGATAGATAGATAGATAGATAGATAGATAGATAGATAGATAGATAGATAGATAGATAGATAGATAGATAGATAGATAGATAGATAGATAGATAGATAGATAGAATAAACCCTATTAAGTTTTGGTGCAGATCCAGACAAAGGGACAGATCCTGTCTCGGCTTCTCAGGAAGTCATTCACAGATGTGTATAAAAAACAGTCTGGTGTATATAAGTGGCAGCTATCTGTGAGTGAGATCATTTTGATGTGAATCCAAATGAAATCTACTCATAATCTGGTTTAATGTTTAATTTTTTATGTATCGGATTAGGCTTGATTGTATTACAGAGGATTGTTGGATTTTGGCAAGGGTAGGCACTCTACTGAGTGTCATTCTAGTTTATTATGTTTTTACAAAACACTGCTGCTGCAATAATTCTACCATCTTTATGTTCCCTGACATTAAAACAAGGAAGAGACTTTTCAGTAAACTGTGAACAAACTGCAGGTTGGTAATGATAAGACTTGATAAAACTTGATGGTTGAAACAAACCAAAGCTGACTGTTGGTGTCACATGAACAGGATGTGTTCCATCAGACTCTGTAACCTCTAAAAACATCAATTGAACAACGTTTGTGTATATTTGTGAAGTTTAATGGTGATATATCAATTTCAAATTTAAAGTGGATTTTAATTAATCCAGAAAACATGTTCAAATTGTCCCTCACTGAAACAAGAGTTATTGAACTAATTTATGAGACAAACTGTACTGAAACCCTGTCTGATCCTCCTCTCAGGTCTTTGGGAAGCCATGACGTCTCAGGAGGAGGCGTCTTCCTTCAGAAGGTTTTTTCAGTACGTGGAGGACAGTGGCCTTCGAACATACGATGGTCTTGTGATCCAAAATGCCTCCGACATTGCCAGAGAGAGTGATCGCATTCGCAACCAGACCAACTGGAATTACCTGCAGGAAAAACACCAGAAGAAGAGACGGCAGGAAGAAGCCATCAAAAGGTAGAGAATACTTCTGTGAAAACTGTGACTGCTGCTGAAAGTCAGGTGTGCAGGGGTCCTGGATCTGACATGTGTGCAGGGGTCCTGGATCTGACATGTGTGCAGAGGTCCTGGATCTGACATGTGTGCAGGGGTCCTGGATCTGACATGTGTGCAGGGGTCCTGGATCTGACATGTGTGCAGGGGTCCTGGATCTGACATGTGTGCAGGGGTCCTGGATCTGACATGTGTGCAGGGGTCCTGGATCTGACATGTGTGCAGGGGTCCTGGATCTGACATGTGTGCAGGGGTCCTGGCTCTGACAGGTGTGTTGGGATGAAGCAGTCCTGTCGAGGTGGCGTTTTTAAGTTACATTTTGTGGTGTTACATGAGACCTCGGGACCTGAATATTATTGCACTCAGGTGATGTTGGAGCTAACAGGATGTTACTGAAGTCACTGCGGGGAGAAAAAGCTGAGTGCTTCAAGTGACCTTCAGAATAAAATGATTTATTTTATTTGTGCATCAGTTTAGTTTGCGAAGCCTACGTAAAACCCACATATAATTAGAAAAGAAACATGTTTTTTGTTGATGATTGTACAGTTGTACTAACATGTTTGTCCATTGGTCCATTCAGGATTGGTGAAGATGTTGCCATGGCAACAGATGGGGCCTATTCCGGAAAACACTTCAGGATGGGGTTCATGACGATGCCAGCACCACAAGACCGCCAGCCTCCACCCAGTCAGGGCTTCACTGTCCGATCCCAGTCCCTCCACTCTGTGGGTGGAGGAGACGATGACTCCAGCCACAACAGAAAACAACCCCCACCCAAACCCAAGAGAGATCCCAACACAAAACTTAGCAGCAGCTCTGAGACGGTGAACGGAGGCTCTGGAGTCACCAAAAGGGACAGCCAAGAGACCAAAGAGACACTGGAGCAGGCTGAAGGTGAGGACACCCGCAGGTTAAAGGGCCAGCACCATGTTTAGAGTTTAAGAAGTGATGCAGCTGCTTCTGCCAGTCTCAGTTTCAGGTTTTAACATCACTGTCTTTCTGTTTGTAGCTGGATGTCATCTTTACAGCGAGGACTACAAGAAGATGCCTCCACCAAAACCCAAAAGGAACCCAAACACTCAGCTCAGCACCTCCTTTGATGAATCCTACATCCGTACTCATGGCAACAAGAAGTCGTCCCTGCGTTGGGACAAATCTTCATCACAGAGTCAGAGTCCGGCATCGAGAGATACGGACGATGAGGAACCAGTTTACATTGAGATGGTGGGAAACATCCTGCGAGAGCTGAAAGGTAAAGACACTGTGGAGGACGAGCAGAGCGAATCGGTTTACGAGGAGATGAAGTATCCGATGCTTGAGGACTTCCTGCAGGATGCACAGTCTGCCATAATGGATCCTGAAGTCTGGTCGTCTCGTGGCTCTCTCTGCGACATCCCTCCACCTTTCCCTAACCTCCTGACACACCGCCCACCACTGCTCGTCTTCCCCCCCGCCCCGGCTCAGTGCTCCCCCAACTCTGATGAGTCCCCCCTCACCCCCTTAGACGTCACCCGCCTCCCCATGATGGACAATGTTTCCTACAAGTCAGGTGGCGTCGAACATGTGCAAAGCTCCACCCACCACCGCAAGGAGCGAGACCGGGACCGGGACCGGGACCGAGACCGGGACAGGGACAGAGACAGAGACAGAGACAGAGACAGGGATCTGCCCTCAACGCACACCATCACATCCTCCGGCCGCTCATCGGCTCCACCTCTTCCCTCAAACTTCTACAAATCGTCTGGCTCCACCCATGGTGGTCACGGTTACCCCCGGAGCCAATCAGCATGTCCGTCTCCGGTCAGCATGGGTCGCTCTTTAACTCCTCTGAGCCTGAAGAGGCCACCACCATACGACTCTCTGATGGCAGGAGGAAGTATGCCCCGCTCTTCATCTTCATCTTCATCATCCTCACAGAGGGCCGGGGAGGGCGGAGCTAAACTCAGTAACTCCTCCTCCACTCACGGCTCCATGCAGAATGTGTCGATGAGGTCACAAACTCCCACAAGCCCACTGGACGAACTTAACAACCTGTTTACCTCGAGCCGACAGATGATGAAGAAAGGATCCGGTGGCAGGAAGAGCAGAGAGAGTGAAGGTACGTAGCCAGAACTCCATCAGTACTGATGTAGTATATCAGTAGTATACCACTGATGCAGTACTGATGTAGTATATCAGTAGTATACCACTGATGCAGTACTGATGTAGTACTACATGATGTAGTACTGCATCAGTACTACATCAGTAGTAGAAGTGATGAAGTGATGTCTTCTCATCCGTCAGTCTGACCTGATGAACAAAGTAATTTCATTAAAGCTGTGAGGACAGACAGGAGGCAGGACAGACAGGACAGACAGGACAGGCAGGACAGACAGGACAGACAGGACAGACAAGAAGCAGGACAGACAGGACAGACAGGACAGACAGGACAGACAGGAGGCAGGACAGACAGGACAGACAGGACAGACAAGAAGCAGGACAGACAGGACAGACAGGACAGACAGGACAGACAGGAGGCAGGACTGACAGGACAGACAGGACAGACAGGAGGCAGGACTGACAGGACAGACAGGACAGACAGGAGGCAGGACAGACAGGACAGACAGGAAGCAGGACAGACAGGAAGCAGGACAGACAGGACAGACAGGACAGACAGGAAGCAGGACAGACAGGAGGCAGGACAGACAGGACAGACAGGAAGCAGGACAGACAGGAGGCAGGACAGACAGGACAGACAGGACAGACAGGAGACAATACAGACTGCAGCTCTATGAAGGGAGATTATCATCAGTACATTTTGTCTCCATGGAGACGGTGTTGCCATGGAGACGACTGTTATTTTATTAAATAAATGATAACGTGCTCAAAGAGACACCTGCTGGTCTTTTACATACATTGAAACATTTTTGACGTTTATTAATTATTAATAATTAAAACAATCTAGAGCTGATCACCTTTGTCCCCTGAACTCGTCTTCTCAGGTTCAGTGGTACCAGTCAGGTCCACCAATCACATTTCAGAATCATTATCTTTTATATTACCGAGGCGATCTCACCACGAGGTCTGATGCTCATTTAAGTATTTGTTGTCAGTCCTCAGCTGACCTGATGGGACGTCTGTGAGTCTGTTAATAATCTTCAGAAAAATATTCAGGAACTTTTTCTGTGAGTAGAAAAGAGACAAATCGAGAGTCTCTGAAGGTTTTTATGGACACATGTCACATGACACAGTGGACAGACCCGCAGTCTTCAGCTCGCTCTGAGGACTCAGACCTCAGTGCATGATGGGAAACGTCTGGATCTGCCTGAGATCTCAGAGCGGATTGGTTGGTTTTTTTTAGTTCAAATGTAGAGATTTTCAATTAAAACTTTATTCATCCCGAGGCAATTTTGAGTGATTCAGTCATATTTTGAAGGTTTATTCTGTGAACAAAATGATCTTCTCTGTGCTGCCTCTGTAGGAGACTCGAGGTCTCTGCCCCGACACGACAGTAAAGACAGAGACGGGCGGTCGAGTCCAGTGTCCAGCAGGATGGGGAGGTCGTCTGTCAGCCCCACCATGATGCTGTCCGGAGGAGGAGGTGAGTCCAAAACAACAGTACTGCAGGGACCTATGGAGGATGTCACGGCTGTGTTTCATATAAAGACAGCAACAGGTAAAGTTTAAATAATAGGTGAACACCGGGTGAACACCGGGTTGAACACCAGGTGAACACTGGGTCAATAACAGGTGAACACTGGGTCAATAACAGGTGAACACTGGGTCAATAACAGGTGAACACTGGGTCAATAACAGGTGAACACTGGGTCAATAACAGGTGAACACCAGGTAAACACCAGGTGACTAAGATGTGAATTATTTTGTTTACTGATGTCTGAATAACTCTCTGCAGAGTCGAAGACGGTGTGTAAACTCGGCCGTTCAGCCTCTACGTCAGGAGTTCCTTCACCTGGTGGGACGCCACAACGTCACCTGCATGAGTCACATCATCCTGCCCTCAGCCAGGTACGGCACCTGTAAAATTGTCTACCAGTCTACCTGTCTGTCAGTCTATCTGTCTGTCTGTGTGACCTGTCTGTTTTTAAACCAGCAATTTAAACAGAAACATGAATACTTTGTTTCATACAGGATTCAACCTCAGAACATAAAAATAATCTTCAGGCGGACGGAAACTTCGATCCCTCAGCTGACTGACGTCTGAACTATAAACAGCTCAGTTTCCTGTCGAGGCATTTCACAGGCTGCTGGTTTAACCTCCACACGTTTACATTAAACATGTTAATTAGTGAACAATGTGTTTTCTTTGTAATTTCAGTCTTGTGTCAAATATTTGGTGTTTAAATTAAATGTTTTTACTTGAAAGACTAAAAATTACCAGTAACTCTTTGACACCAAAGTTTCATTATTGATACTAACATTACTCAAACATTAAACTAACGTTACACTAACATTAAACTAATGTTACTCAAACATTATACTAACATTACACTAACGTTACACTAACTTTAAACTAACATTATACTAATGTTACACTGACATTAAATTAACATTAAACTAACATTACCTTGTGTCATTTAAACTTATGCACTTATAAAATTATTCACATTCATTCAAATATCCAATATTAACCATCCCAGTTCTAACTCCGCCCACCGAAATAAAACCCGCCCACTCATATACCTTGAGTAAACTTTGACTTTAATTTTACAGACGAGTTGTAATAATTTCTTTCAATACATTTAAATGAAAATCAAACTTTTGTCTTCTGTTCACGTCGATCTTTTTCCAATGATGTACATTTACATAAAATCTGGAACTTTGTGTCTTATTATTTGCTGAGGACAATAAAATATTAATATTTAACAGTTAAAACATCGAACTGAAGCTTCAGAGAACTTTGAATTTATAAACACATCATCAGATAATCTGAACGTAAAGTCACCTGAACACCTCACCTGTTGTCAGACATGTCAATAAAATCTGTCTGTCTGTCTGAGTGTCTGTCTGTCTGTCTGAATGTCTGAAACACAGTAAGTGACCATTAAGTAAATCACAACACATACTGCAGATGTCATTTAGCTCTGAGCTAACTCTGGTACAATGCATCAAATGGCAACATTTGGTCAGTCTACAGTAAATGACCATTGAGTGAAAACACAGTAAGTGACCATTGAGTGAAAACATAGTAAGTGACCATTGAGTGAAAACACAGTAAGTGACCATTGAGTGAAATCATAGTAAGTGACCATTGAGTGAAAACACAGTAAGTGACCATTGAGTGAAAACACAGTAAGTGACCATTGAGTGAAAACACAGTAAGTGACCATTGAGTGAAATCATAGTAAGTGACCATTGAGTGGAAACACAGTAAGTGACCATTGAGTGAAATCATAGTAAGTGACCATTGAGTGAAAACACAGTAAGTGACCATTGAGTGAAAACACAGTAAGTGACCATTGAGTGAAAACACAGTAAGTGACCATTGAGTGAAAACACAGTAAGTGACCATTGAGTGAAAACACAGTAAGTGACCATTGAGTGAAAACACAGTAAGTGACCATTGAGTGAAATCATAGTAAGTGACCATTGAGTGGAAACACAGTAAGTGACCATTGAGTGAAATCATAGTAAGTGACCATTGAGTGAAAACACAGTAAGTGACCATTGAGTGAAAACACAGTAAGTGACCATTGAGTGAAAACACAGTAAATGACCATTGAGTGAAAACACAGTAAGTGACCATTGAGTGAAAACATAGTAAGTGACCATTGAGTGAAAACACAGTAAGTGACCATTGAGTGAAATCATAGTAAGTGACCATTGAGTGGAAACACAGTAAGTGACCATTGAGTGAAATCATAGTAAGTGACCATTGAGTGAAAACACAGTAAGTGACCATTGAGTGAAAACACAGTAAGTGACCATTGAGTGAAAACACAGTAAATGACCATTGAGTGAAAACACAGTAAGTGACCATTGAGTGAAAACACAGTAAGTGACCATTGAGTGAAAACACAGTAAGTGACCATTGAGTGAAAACACAGTAAATGACCATTGAGTGAAAACACAGTAGCCCCTTCCACACAGAGATGCTGCATTATCGCGGCAGCGTTGGTTCGCCAACTCTCTGGCGGCCGGCGCTGCGATTCCTAAAGAGGCGTGATGGTGACGTCATGATGATGATGTCGGTGTGTTTCCAACATGTTTCCCAGGTGTCCTCCTGTCAATCTAAACCTGCTGACAGTTTATAATCAAACGGATGCTGTTATAATGTGTCGTAATTGAGATCCTGACCCACCAAACATCCTGGAAAGTGACAAAGTTACGTTTTTCTCTCTAAATTACATAATTACATAATTGCCATCATTAAACTGGAAGCTGTCTGACTCTGTCACCACGGGGACGGGGGGGCTGACCGTCACCGTGACAACAGTAATTACAGCAACACAAACACTCGTGAGTTAAAGTTTTCTTCCAGTGACAGACGCTGTTTTTCGGGCAAAAATGTGATGAAGAATCGGTAGACCAGGTGGACAGACAGGAAGACAGACAGGAAGACAGACAGGAAGACAGACAGGAAGACAGACAGGAGGACAGACACTTCTTCACGTGTAACTGTGGTATTGTTTTCCTCATAAGTGTCCAAAGACAGTTACAGTTACAGTTACTGTTGTTTGGTCCTGTAACGTTGCTTTGTGGGACATTTGAGTGAAGGACCTGTGCAGTTATCAGACTGTCAGACTCCAGAGGCGGATCAGCGCCGGAGCGAAGTTTCACCCTTTCACACAGAGGCGAGGCGGAGAATTGGCGCAGGATCCCTGCATCCAAACAGTAAAGTGAAAGGGGCTAGTAAGTGACCATTGAGTGAAAACACAGTGATGTTGAGCTGTTTCCTGTTTCCAGATGCCTTGGCTCTGCGGAGATGCCACCATGATGGAGATGATTGAGAAGAAAAGAATTTTGTGTCGAGAGATTAAGGCTCGCCAGCGGCCTGAGAAGAATCTGTGTAAGCAGGACAGTATGCCCATCCTGCCCAGCTGGAAAAGGAAGCAGCCGCCGCCATATTCAGCCCCGCCCACTGCCACCGCAGCTGGACAGAGCACCACCGTGTTCTGGGACACCGCCATCTGAAGGACGACACAACACAGACAGAAACATATAACACATCAACACAGAAACAATGGTGATGATGATGATGATGATGCAGCCATCAGGCCACGCCCACTACACTGTTTGATTGACGGTATCTGCTGACTCGTCACTGCCGTCAATCAACTGAGTCAGTAAAGTTTGATCAAGTCACAGTTAACACACAGTCTTTAATTAACTGAGTGAGTATTAGTGTAGTTTAAATATTTGACTTTCAAACTGCAACAAACACAGAATCAAAGAAAGAACAACTAGATTTTAAACATTTATGGATCGTCCAGGTTCTGTATGATTATCTGATTCAATTGTCTCCATCTTTCAACTAATACAATAAAACTGTCAACTAATCAATTCATACATCAATCATTAACTTCGAATAGTTGACAGTTTTGTATCTGGTGTATCATTGCCATTTATTTAATCATTAATCAAACAAATCCTGTGAATAATTTTAAAAATGTCACATTAAGCGATTTGTGTAAGGCTCAATCCAGATGTTGTCCGCTGTCCAAATCATTTAACACAAATCGGTGAAACGTTTTTAAACTTTATTTAAAACTATTTTTTTTTAAAGTTAAGAACTCCAAAATCTTTTATCCAACAGTGAGCACTCACACACACGCACACACACGCACACACACACACACCCTGCTGAAAAAAACAGTATAGACAGCACCAAAACACAACATATGCTGACCGGTCACTAGCAAGACCAACATATGTTGTGTTTTGGTGCTGTCTATGCTGTTTTTTTCAGCAGGACACACACACACACACACACACACACACACACACACACACACACACAGAAGCACACATTTGTGCAGGTGTCCTCTGCCATCCAATCAGAGTGCAGGGAGGTGTGGCCGTCCAGGTGTAGCAGAGCTTTGTCGTCTTTCTACTCATTATTTTTATATCTGAACACTTAAAAAGATTCAGATGTTTTTTTAAAGTCTGACAGTCGTGTAGCAGAACGCTGTAAAAAGAAAAAAAAAGATTTATAAACTTGTCTGTGTGAAAAAAACGACCTGAATGTGTTGGTCAAACATGTTTTTATATTTCAAAAAGAATCTGTGATGCTTGTCTGTGTGTGGAAGACAAAGTCAGTACGTGATGTTTTTTATATTTAAAAACTTTTATGATGATGAAAAAAGCACTATTTTAAAATGAGAATATTTTGGCATGTTGGTGGTTAGTTTGGTCTGATCCACTGTCCCAGAAACACAGACTGGACTCCAGTTTAAATCCAGTTTGACTCCAGTTTAAATCCAGTTTGACTCCAGACCACGTGACGTCTGTGTTTCATCTCAGATGAGTCGTATGTAGATTTCAATCAGGAGCTTTGTTGTTGTGGGACTTTTGTTTTTTATATCTCTAATTTAATTTTTACTAAAATTCAGTCAACTCGCATTTTAAGGATACAATATGTAACATCATTAAAACAACTCGACCAGAAAACTTTAAAGAAAAAGAATGTGGAGAGGAACACAAACAGAAAGTTGATGAGGATCACCTGAAGGTCATGTGACCGTCTGAGTTTTTGGGGCAGCGGACAGAAATGAGGTGATGAATGCAGTGTATTGATTATTGATGGGTGTGGAGGAGCTGATTGATTTGCATGATATGCACATCATGATTTGTGTTTTTGTCTCATTAAATGTGAGACGAGCTGTGATTTCTAAGTGCACTTCTTCAGTTTCTGACAGTTCAAACAGTCGATGCAACTACAAAGACGAAAAACATCAAGACTTTATTTATTCAAAAGAATCTGCAATTAAATAAAAATATGTATTTAAGACTGTTTCGTCTTCATCAGATGATCAGTAAAAACATTGACACCTCAATCAGATCTAATTGTGAATTTATGATCGGTACATTTATGATCTATAGATTTATAACTCATTATGAAGCTTCAGAGCTGAAGGTTTTACATAGACAGAAGAAAACTGAGGTTTTATCTCCTTCTCCTCCCCTGACTCCTCCCCCAGCTCCTCCACCCGACTCTAACCCCAAACTTTGTCAAATCGTTTTTTAATTATTGATGAGCTTACTGTGATCAGATTCCTGTGAGCCTGTCAACAGAAGAAGCACAAAGTCGATGAAATTAAAGAAATGAGTAAATCTCTGAGGCGCCGTTAGGCTGCGATGATCGTGAAGTTTATCGTACGACGATCATGATGATGACTCAGAAATTGTTTGTTTATTTATTTCAGTTTTTGATGTTTTTGGATGATTTTAACGAGCTGCACTTTGATCATTAAAACATGTTCTTTATTCAGTGACGTCAAACGAGTTATCATGTTTGAATTCAACAAGAAAGAAAGAAAAATCAACAAGTTAATTCAGCATCTTTGACTTCCTGTTGGAAAGGTTTCTTCTGTCGCAGCTTCTGATTTCTGGTGTTTGTGTCACATCGTTGAACTGAACCGTCAGTTCAGCTTTAATGTGAGTTTGGGAGGAACATGAACTATAAAACTTAATTTTCAGTCTAAACTATTTCTTAAACTTCACACACAGTTCAACATGTAAAGATTATTCAAAGAGGATTCATGTTCGGCTCCACAGACACTATAAATGCAGCGTTCATAGAAAAACCCTCTGATTAATCATTTTGGGGAAACTGATCATTAATCATTCATTTAAAAGAAACTGTGTTTATTTCATTTCTATAAATGTTTTGAGGTGCTGACTCCTCATCCACCTGTAGATGTTCAGATAAATGTGAACTCAATAAACACGATGTTCATACATCCAGCTGACTGACTAATTAACCGGCTGTTTATCCGCCCACTGGGATCTTCCTTTAACGAAGCAGAGCACTGAGCAGGTGTAGGTGGGGTCTAAATGTGTGTGGGCGGGGTCTACAGGTGTGATGACAGTAATGATGATCTTGTTCACAGGTGGAGCCTCCTGTCAACAGTTCAACAGATGTGTCTGTTACAACATAAAAACTGTTATTTTCTGTATGGAGTCTGGTGTACGGCTGGTAATTGTGTTTTTATGTTTATGGTCCATGACAAGAAAAATAAATATGGTTTTATTAAACTGTGTGGAGTTTGTTTTTCAAGTCAAGTCAAGTCAAGAGATCTTTATTGTCCCCGAAGGACAATTTGTGGTGCAGTCAGCAGCAAAAAACAACAATAAAAATACAGTTTGTTTTTATCAGCAGAAAAAGTTAATAACAGGACATTATTATTTTCTCAGGTTACTGTTACGAGATTGAAGCCATTTCTACTAATTATCTGTCATTTCACTAACTACTTTTCAAATTCGGACATATTTTAATTGTACTTTTCTGACATTGTATCATTTGTTTTTGATGTTTAACCAACAATTTCTAAAGCAGTCATACTATGCTAATTTAACTATATAATACTCAATGCACTGTTATGCAACAGTTTAGGTAAATATTAACAATATTTAGGTAGGCCGCTTTTTAAATGTGATTAATTTTATTACAACGTTGGACTGATTTCACAAACATCAATCAAAACTTAAAACTTCCTCAGTTATCTTTTTTTTTTTTGGTCCTGTGTTTTAATATAAACTGCTTTGATGGTCTCAGTCTCTCGTTTCAAGACTTTTTCAACACGACCGGTTGTTCTTGTGGTAAATTATACATAAAGAAGGTTATATTTTAGTCGATAACATCCCCAGCTCCACCCTCTCGTCCATAAAAGGTCACTTCCTGCTCCAAAAAAGCCAAGATGGTGACCACCGTAACACCAAACATCACAAACCAATGAGTGACGTCACGAAGGGTTCATATTGTTCACATTATTATTATTATTATTATTATTATTTATTATTATTATTATTATTATTATTATTATTATTATTCATCTTCTTATAATATATTTATTTTAGTATTTCTTGAATCGTTAATATTAATAATGTTTTCTGTGTGTCGTTCCACACTGTGACCACAGGGGGCAGTGTATACAAATGATTATAGACGTTGTCATGGAAATCAACTTCGGACACCTTCAAATTAAAACCATGGAAATAAACAGGGTGTAAATCTGTGACCTAATGCCTTTACCTCTGTTCATCATGAGTCTGTTTGACTTTTAATGTCAGTTACTTTTACATTTAGTTTTTAATGTCACTTTTTGTGTGTTTTTTTTGTATTTTTTTCAATTGTTAATACTTCCGGTGAAGCCGGCAGTTACCCGGATGTAAACACTGTAGAAGGGCGCCATGTTGGACGCGCAGACAGCAGATTACTATCCCGACTGTCTGTGTTGGATTTCTCTCCCTCAGGTTCAGACACACCTGGACTCGGGTCACACTGACGCACCTGGACAGACTTTAACGTCCCAGTTTCCTCCGGTGACATCATCCGTGTGGCTCGCGGGTCGTAATGGAGCCGACCGACACGGCGGCGACTCAAACTTTTGTGTGTGAGACAGAGCGGATCATGGAGGTGGCGGTGGAGTGTGCCGTGTCTGTCCTCCAGCAGAGGCTGGGACCTGAGGGGACGGACAGCGAGGACCGACGGGTGAGGACATATGACGAGTTAAATAAGTGTGAGAAGTTTCTCTGAGAGACCAAAGACGGCCAGAGGAAAATCCCGCCGTCACTTCCGTCTTTGCAGGACCGCGAATATCACGCGCGAGACAAAGTGACAGAAACATGACCTAAATCTACCTGTGATTATGTAGAGAATAATTTAATGTAGAAGATTAAATTAACAGTAAATTCAGAATATTACGTTAAAATAATCCGAACATTTCTTCTACCAAAAGAACATTTACTCTCACAGGGAAGGGCGCCATCTTGTGTATCATGGCGGCCACACAACAACATAAGAGCGTTAAAGGACCTCCAGCAGACATGAGGAGGAACAATAAATTAGAGTAATGTGACAGTAAACTACGGTTAAACGAACAGGTATTAAACTGTAATGGTGTACACCATAGACATAATACGTAGACGCCGCATTGACTGGCTGGATCGTACGTCTATGTCGCCGCCATATTGGATGTGGCAGGTCTGCCCTGTAAGCAAATACATAGTGGAAACTGTATGAAAAGCGTCAATGTTTGCATTTAAGTGAATCGGATGAATTGTTTTATTTTCAATTATTAATTTAAGTACTAATTATAACAATCATTTAGACAAAAAATGAACAAAGTCTGCAAATCAAAAAAGACACTGCAGCGGGCAGTGAGTCTGCTTTCTTTTCTTTTATCAGTTAGTGATATACTCCATGGCGAAAATAGAGACACGTTTTTATTGTAAGAGTTAACTTTTCATGGTTAATTAAGAGGAAACTTGCAGGAGGCTACTTTTAGTCAGTGCGTTTACATGACACTCAAGAAAACCAAATTACTGGGCTCGTCCGACTATGATCGGGTTTTAAGATACATGTATACACCTTAGTCTGATGCAAACCTCCTGACTCCACCTCCCTGGACCAAGCACCGAACCTGGGGAGACAGAGCCTTCTCTGTAGCTGCCCCCACCCTCTGGAACTCTTTCCCCATAACACATCCGTGACTGTACCGACCCTCAAACATTCAAATCACGGACAAAACACACCTTTTTAAAATGGCTTTTAAAGTTAAGCTCAGTCCAATGTGTTTTTAGTGTACTCTTTTCTATTGTTGTCCTGATTTGATGTTCATTTTCTGTACAGTGTCTGAGTATTTAGAAAAGCGCTTCTAAATAAAATGTATTATTATTATTATTATTATTATTATTATTATTATTAATATTAGTCTGACTAAAATCGGACCGGATCAGATTTGTCATAGTTGGATTAAAACACCCAGATTATTCGATTGATAGTTGCATTACTCCTGCATGTATCCGCCTGTTTCCTCAGAGGCCTATGGGGGCTGCCATGACAGATAACTACTTCCGCCCGCGGTTCTCTGTTTCCGGTTGCCTGCATGACTGACCACTGCTGCCAAGCTAGCCCGAAACAACTAGCGTTATGTCATATAGGCTGAATTGTTAAAGTCAGTTCAGGTACAACATGTGCCGTTGTTGGTTGCCACAGAAATTCATGAAAATTGAAGTTTTTTTCAGAAACGTCTCGTGTAGTACATTAGCAACTTAGACAAACATGTCCGTGCCCTGCGCCCCACACGTCATGCTGAGGAAGGAGGAACGGAGGCTAGCGTGGCTCGCAGCTTCCAGACTGATATAAATATTTGTGTTTATAAATATATTCAACAGAGTAGCTGCTGCATGACTGCATAACTTCTCTAACCCGAGAATGTCCGAGCAGCCGCCTGTCTCCACGACTCCTCTTTCCTTTAGCATTATCCACGCTGTATGTTTAAAGTTAGCTTGATTGGCGCTGTGGCTGGGCGCTAACGTTACTGCTGCCTTATAAATATAAACTTGCTGTATCTTTTCAACAGTACTTTCCCGATTGTGTTACTGTGCAGGTAGTTGTATGCTTCTGTAACTGCATAATTCTCCGCCGTCAACACCTTCAGAAAATATAAGATAGTTAACGATCGATGTAACGTTAGCTAACGTCGGGCTAATGCTTCATGTCATCTGCCCACTCCGTGAGAACTGACGGTGAGGCACTGTGAGAACTGTCCTAACGACTTATTAAAACATCCGTACTCTGTGTCCACCTCCGATTTTTATCCATTCTGTCGCTTTCTTTGTGTTAAAAGCCGGTTTTTAGAGCGAGCATGACAGCTACGTTAGCGTAAACACAGAGGTCAGCCAGCTCAACCGGAAGAGCATAACCGACTACCGCTATGAACCATGGGTAAATTCATGAAGTCAGGAATAAGGTGGATACGTTCCATCAGATTGGATTCAGATTTTGCGTTCTGCGCAGGCTCAAGATTTTTTTCCCGGGGCCGTGAGCCGGAAGTAGGACAATGGCGTCTTTCCTCCGAAATCACTGCAAGCAAGAGCGCCATAGTGCATCTAATTTGTGTAATTATCATGTACACCATATACGAAACGTACAAAGATGTAGCTTCGTCTCGCTCTTCATATGGCATCTTTCTCGAATGCCGAGGCAGAGTTTGTTGTTGCTGGTGATGAGAGGGCATCCTTTAATACCTCATGTTGTACAGTGTGTATTGGGGCCGTATCTTTGGCTAGGTGATATGTGATAGCTGCTGTGATGGCTTTCTAAAACGGAGGCATAATATTCCTCCTTTTCCAAAAGCCGCCTCTGAGGTAGGCGTAAACATGTGATGTGACGTGAAGCTCGAAGTTGGCCTGTGTACAGTTAACAATGAATTTGTCTTCAAAATAAGAGCTTTACATTGCACCCATTGGAGTTTAGAACTGGGTTCTTAACGGGGGGCTTTTAATTTGAAAGTAGCGACCGTTCCTAGCTTGTGGCTACAAAAACAAGCTAACACAACCATACAGCTAGAGATCCAGGAGACGCTGCATCTCCCGGGCTCAGTGGCTGTCCAGTTGTTCATCTAACAGGCAAGGTGGAAATAAGTGTACCCTCCGAGGCGGCAAATCGGCGGATCAAAACAGACCCCCAAGTTGCGGCCCTCTGTCTAAAACCGCGGACCGAGCCGCCAAAAGGACGGGGAAATTAGCGGCTTGCTGGCCCGTCTAACAACGGCTTCTCACTCCTTCCAAACACTCAACTGCAGGCGGGCTTCCTCCACTGAATCACGTGCTGTAAAGACGCTTTACCACAGGTTGAGGGAGGAGGCAGCGGCAGTGCTGCGTTTGGGGGCGCTTCACAAAATCCGAGAGGAAAATAGGAACATTTGTTTGTGATTCAGCTCGAGATATAACATGCTTCAGAATCGCTGTGTGTAGAAATGAGATCACGTGTATGTGTGAATCGAGATCGCGATTTTTTGTGCAGCCCTAATAAGAAATGAGAACTTCCTCCATGAAATGCGCAACAGCACAACTTTAATAGCGCAGCCTGCTGCCGAATGAAAAAAGCGAGCCCTTAAAGAGTGTGTTTTGACTAGATGAATATGGGTTTTGAAAAAGTTGCTATCTCTGTGCTTTGAAGGAAGGTGCTGGCTACACTGTGTGTGGATGTTATGACCTGCACCTTCTTTTTGTGCACTTCTGTTTGACAGTGTGCCTGCAGTGCATGGCTGCCCTTGTTTGCATAGTTAATAGCCGCTTATATACTGGGCAGCAAGCCGCCAATTTGACCATCCTTTTTGCGGCTCGGTCCGCGGATTTAGACAGAAGCCGGTAAATTGGGGGTCTGTCCTGGTCCACCAGTTTGACACCTCGGAGGGTAACTTACACTTTTATCCAACTCCATTCCGATCTAAATCCGAGACGTCGTTATGCTGGAAAATGCGTGAGATGGGCGGAGGTGTGGATGACCTGCACTGTTGTGCGCCCCACAGCTGAGGAGTTTTAAAACCAGGAAACAGCTGATCACAGCAGTCAGTCCATCACTTTATCCGCGGACGTCAAGATGAGCAACTGGACAGCTGCTGAGATCCAGGAGATGCAGCGTCTCCTCGGTCTCTGTAGCTGTCTTCACTGTTAGCTTGTTGTTGTAGCGGCTAGCTAGGAACGGTCGCTACTTTCAAATTTAAAAGCCCCCCGCTAAGAACCCAGTTCTAAACTCCAATGGGGTTCGATGTCAACCTCTTATTTTGAAGGAAAAATCCTTGTCTTTCTTTCCCCAAGTTTGCTTCAATGCTGTGTACGGAAGCCCATGGGGGCGCACAGAGAGACGGGGGAACGTTAATAAAAACATCAATTTTTGAAGTTTATGAATCGATTCAGAATTGTGGATGATTAGAATCCCGATTCTTATGTGAATCGATTTTTTCCCCCACCCCTAGTATGACATGCTCCAGACAATAATTAGATTTTCTCACCGGCATGTATACTCGGACAATTGCAGTTGTCTGATTGAGTAGCAGAGTGAAACTATGGCTGTAACCCGACTAAGCTGTGCATATAAATGTACTGTGTGACCAGTAGTAACACTGGTATGATCCTTTAAACAGGCTGACACTTGAGTCTGTATACTGAGTGTATGTATTCATCATGTGGCAGCCTGTATGTCCACTGCATTTCCCTCAGGGCAAATAAGATAATTTTGAATTCATCTGTTGTATTTGGTATTAAAGTCTGTGTAAAGTGGCAAAAAAATTGTGTTATGAGTTTGTCACACCATAGAAACGCGCTGCGGCTCCTAACGAGGTGACGGTACACGTCATGTTAATGACGTCGATGTTCCCCTTGTCTATCTAAACCCGCGGACAGTTTATAATCATATGGATGCTGTTATAATGTGTAGTGATCTAGATCCTGACCCACCAAACATCCTGGAAAGTGACGGAGTGAAGTTTTTCGCGCTAAATGACATAAGTATACATAATCACCATCAGTAAACAGGACGCTGTCACTCGCGGGGATGGAGGCTGTTTTCTGGGGGAAAGTTCCCTGAAGTCTCGGTCAGGAGGGCTGACGGTCGCGGGTGATTTTTTTTTCATCACAAACACTCGGTGAGTTAAAGTCTTTGCCGGTGACAAACGCTGTTTTCTGAGCAGAAATGTGATGAGGAGTCGGGAGGACAGGCAGAGGACGGACAGGAGGACGGACGCTTCTCCACATACAGCTGTGGTATTTGTTTTCCTCATATAAGTTGCTAAAGACAGTTACAGTTACTACGTTACTTTTGTTTGGTCCTGTAACGTTGCTTTGTGCGACATTTCTCTGTATTTAGTGGAGTGAAGGACCTGAGCAGTTGTCAGACTGACACGCCCTCGCTCCGCGCCTCCGGATTATCCGTTCACACTGGGACGGCTCACCAATAATGCGGCCCTGATACTACCGCCACATACCGCCGGTGGCTCCCGCCGTCAGCAGGACGGAGAGTGTCGGCTGCGGCGGCCACATTATGCCGGTGGCTCCCGCCGTCAGCAGGACGGAGAGTGTTGGCTGCGGCGGCGGCCACATTATGCCGGTGGCACCCGCCATCAGCGGGACGGAGAGGGTCAGCGGCGGCCACATAAGGCCGGTGGCACTTGCTGTCGGCGGGAGGAGAGGATCGGTTCGGCCCCAGTGACCAGCATCAACGGACTCTGCAGAAATCCAGACTTTACCTGGTCACAGTTGCTGAAACGATCAGGGGTAAAGTGGACACTGCAGAGACGATGTTGGTGGTGATGTTTAACTCCCCACAGTAACGTTAGCTCCTCTTGACAAAATCGATCCACCGTTTCCTTACGTTGTCATCCGAAGGAAACTTAAATAAGCTAACAGCGCCGTCACCCTGCACGTGGCATCCAGGAAAGATGCAGAGCGATGTGGAGGAGACATGACTGTTTAGCTGACTGGTTGGCTGGTTAGCTAGCTGCAAGCTATTGTAAGCAATGCTATCCAAGACTGGAGAGCGAGTGGGAGAACCGCTGAAGCTGACACGCTGCACGTATTTATACCACTTCGGCAGCAGGGCCGGGTTTATGCAAATCATGGCCACGTTACGTAACGCGGCCATGATTTCTGACCCGCCCATTAAATCCTGAACACAGAAATGGTGAAAAACCGTTTGTGAGCCTAGCTCCAAAATTAAATTCTAAATGGTCGAATGGCTTTTACATGTTTTAAGTAAACACATTTATGACCTATTTAATGTGTTTAGAAGAAAATGGCTGATTTTGCTTTACACAGACTTTAAGTATATTGATACTTTTCATCCCTTCACTTGTCTGACCGGTATACTGTACATAAAAAAAAAATTTAAAAAAAACATAGCCTCCTGCAAGTTTCCTTTTTTTTTTTTTACCATGAAATGTTATTGTATACAATACCACAAGTGTCTGTATTTTCTGTCATGAGTGCATCACTAACTGCTAAAAGAAAAGAACTCACTGCCAGTTGCAGTGTCTTATTTTGATTTGTATTGATTTTTTTCTTGATTAATTGTTTATTCTGTGAAATGTCTGTTTCCAGTTTGACTTCTTGTTTTTTTTTTAAAACTCAGTTTGAGTTTAACACGAAGAATATGACTGAAGAAAAAAGTCCAATTTTCTGACAGTCAGCTGATTGATGAGTAGTTTCAGTTTTGGTGCATTGATCAGTTGGATTATAACCCTTCTGTGATGTCACAGTATTAATAGTCTCATTGTGTAAGGAGAAGTGTACTGTACCTTTTAATCTGAGTGTGTGTTTCCTGTGCAGGCTCAGCTGACGGCTGTCCTGCGTGTGACGAGCAGAGAGGCTGTCCGTCAGATCTGCAGAGTGTTCAGAGAGCTGCGCAAGAGTTTAATGAAGGAGAACAAAGACCTGAAGGACAGAGTGAGACATATGGAGACTGAGCGGATGTCAAACTGTGGAGGAGAGAAGACGCTTTACAAGATCAAACCATCAGGTCAGTTTGACACCGAACTGCCCCACAGACCCTGAACACATCTCATCATGACAGTGACCACGCTGGGTTTGAACCAGCTGTGGAAACAGATGTTAAACTGCACTGTAAATATGTGAGCTACATGCTAACAGCTGCAAGTCACCACTGCAAAGAGTACAGTGAGCAGCAGTTAGCTGTTGAACTGCTCTCTGTAGTTCAGGAGCTTTCTTTCTTTTACATTTCTTCTTCTACAATCAAGACCTTTTGAAGTTTAATTTAAAAAATCATGATGTCATCGAGTTCAATAATCAAGATGTCATCAAGTTAAATGATGATCTCATAGTGTTAAATAAACATGATGTTGAGTTAAATAATAATTTCTAGGATGTTTATTTCTCTAATTAAGCAGCTGTATGATAGGGATGTCCCGATACAGCTTTTTCACTTCCGATACGATACCGATATTGCAGCCTTTTATTACTTATTTTGTAGTGTGTAATGTTAGAAAAGGCTTGATCAAGTGATACTACTCAAACAGAGAACAATAGTCAGCAACAGGGTTAGGAAACTGACCCATTTATTATTAACCAATGGGTTACATAGATTTTAACCTTCAACATAAGAATATTCTACAATTGAATAAAATAAATAAAAAATAAATTAGAAGACCCTGAAAAATGATCTCAATAAATCCAATAAAAACAAATTATACTTTTAAAGTGCACTTCAGTTATTTTTTACTGTCAGTATATGGTGGGAACAACTGAGGGCGGGCACAAAAAAACAACAACATCAACACAATATTGTCCACTGTCCAACTGCTCAAAGTTAGAGTCCACTGCTCAAATTTCACTGACTGTGCCCAAAACAATGTGGTCATTGCTCTTAGTCTTCACTAAAAAAATAGAGTGTAAACAAAATAAACACGTCACTACTACTCCTCCATCTCCACTTCCTGCAGTCCGAGCATGATGTGGAGATTCTTTTTTAAGAAGATAAGCATTTCAGCTTGCTTTGCTGTCAGCCTGCTCCTGTGCTCCTCAATGATAACTGACGCTGTGCTAAAGAGCCTCTCGCTCTCGACACTCGTGCAGGGAGCACAGAGGAACTTAGCTGCTGTTGCTGCCAGGGTGGGGACTCGAGCTTGGTTGGCTCTCCAGTAATGTAAAGGATTGTTTTTATGTTCAATAGGAGCCTCACAAAGGTAGCTCTCCATTTCACTGATTGCCCCTGGGGTGATCTGCTCAGAAGGACCTGCTGCTGTGCTGCTCTCCTCCAGTATCTCATCGAAGATGCTGCCAAGGCTGCTGCTTGCACCCTCCATCCGTGGAGTCTTGTTCACTGGCTCGGACACAGTTTCATCAGATGGAGGCGTGGTCTTCAGCTCTTCCTCGACTTTCACCACTGCCTTTAATACTGCCTTCGCATGTCCCAGGTTTTCCGCGTTTGTGAAGTACCTGGCATAAATATAAAATATATAATATTTTAGAGCTTTTCAAACCCAGTCCTCACAGAAAGAAACACAGTCACACACAGTCATGATAATCCAAACAGTGATTCTGTAACCCACTTCAATAATTTCATATTCCTATGGGTGCAATATTTATTCCGTATAATGATTTCTTCATCTGTCCAATAGTAAGTTACTATCTGTGCAATATCGTTTAACTGTGAAACACTAGAACAGTACAGTTTTCTTCATATACATATTAGGCTAAATAAATGTAACAATTTAGCATAAATTCCCTTACCTGTCTGTATACTGTGGATCCAGCAGTGTTGCCACGGTGTAGAGGGGCTCAGATTCCACATGCCTGAAACTTCTGTGGACTGCATCCAGAAGGGTGGCTTTCATAGTTTGGATCCCCTGGTCATCTTCACTCTTGTTACTGAGAAACCGCACCAGTACATGGACGGACGGGATGACATCGGCTGCGGTAGCAGAGGCGGCACTGACAAGAGTTGTTAGCTCTTCAAAGGGGGTCAGAACCTTTGAGGTCTTCTCTAACAGCCCCCACTGGTTTGCTGTTAAATGGCTGGCAGGGTGTTCTTGTCTTCAGATGAGTAGTATGCAGTGGCCGTTTTTGATGAATGAGGCTGTCAATCATGTACTTGGTACTGCTCCATCGTGTCTGGACATCCTGCTGGAGACGTTTTGGTGTGACGTTCAGCTCAATTTGTAGTTCTTCAAGGCTTGAATAAGCCTTGGGGGAATGTTTAAAGTGGCCCACTATTTTTCTCCCGTTGGCTAGTGCATCACTTACAGCTCGCTGTGACCAAACCCCTTCATGGACTACAAGCTGAAGACTGTGCGCAAAACATCCTAAGCTTGGCACACCTAACTGATCCATAGCCTTTCTCATATTAGCAGCACTGTCTCTTAAAACGACATGGACCTTCTTTTTGTCAATCTTCCAGTCACACAGCATCTCCTCCATGGCGTTCGTGATGGCATTAGCTGTGTGTGAACCTCTGAACTCGCGTGCATGTAGCACTGCTCTCTGCAATGTAAAGTCAGCGTCTATCCAGTGCGCTGTCAGACTCAATAAGGACAGCGGACGATGGTCTGAGCTCCAGATGTCAGTGGTGAAGCTAACAGCATTTGCTTTCTCCACATGTGCGGCAATACACTTTTGAACTTCTTTATGCATCTGGGGTGTAGTTTTGTCGACAATGTAGTGGTGGCTCGGCATAATGTAGCGAGGCTCGAGGTGCCCAATTAAGCGTTTAAACCCGACATTACTCACCACCGACAGGGGCTGGCCATCGAGCACAATAAATTGGGCTATCTTTTCTGTTATAGCCAATGCCTTTTTGCCGTCCCGTGGGAGTTTGTCACGCTTTGCAAAAGTTTCGGCCAGCGTTGGTTGTTTGAGGGAGCCAGAGGTTTGTTGTTTCTTCGCCTCTGTGGTCTTGCCGAAAATCCTCATGCTGGTTTTTGCGATGCTGCTTCAAATGCGCGATGAGGTTGGTCATATTTAACTTCCCTGGCTCTGTACCACCACAGGAAACCTGGCATGACAAGTTTCGCAATCAGCTGCAACCTCTTTTTCCGACTCTATGGAAAAATACTGCCACGCGGCCAAAATCACTTCTCCTTGCTACTTTGTTAGAAGTAGCACACACACGCTGTTGTTGTGATCACGTGGGCTCTGCATGCATCCAATACGCAGAGCCCAGGTGATCGCAACAGGCGCTGCTGGACAGAAGTGCTGGAGCGGAACGGAACAGACTGCTTGTATTGGAGCGCTTATATTGGAGATTTTAGATGCAGTCCGATATAATCCGATACTCGTTTTTTGGCTGATATCGGACCGATATCCGATATCAATATCGGATCAGGACACCCCTAATGTATGATGTTTGGAACATGTCAAACATGATTTAATGGCGTCTGAACATTACAAGTTTAAACCAGCAGGATTAAGATGGTTTTTGGATGTACTTCCTGTCTTCCTGAAGGTGGACCGGCCCTCTCACTTGACATCAACCAACCAGCTGCCAACCCTGCCGCCCTCGCCATGGCCATCCTCAACTCAGCCAAATCCAGACGTCGAGCAAGCAGCAGTCCTCAGGTTCCTCTGGTCATAATCAGCCAGCCGCTCCCCGGACCAATCACAGGCCAGAGCAGCCCTGCCCCCCAGGGACGGCCAGAGAAACCCGGTCAAACCAGCCATACTGCCGCCGCTTCGTCAGCTGATGAGCAGGCTGAGGTGGTGATCACGATAGAGCCTGACGAAACGCCATCCTCCACAGACTTGACATCACTTCCTGTGTCTCATGACCAGCCAACCAGTGAGGTCACAGCCAGTGAAGACCCGCCCACACCTGAAGAAGTCGCTGTTGTTGTTGTTGTGAGTGTTTGAGTGAATATTTACTAATTACTAACAGTTATTATCATATATCATATAATCTGTAAATGTATGATTTGTATCGGGGTGGCAATCACAGACATACCTTACAATACACAATACATGGCCCACCATACCAATAATCGATATATTGCAAGACAATCATATGACGGTACATTTTCAAAATTATAGAAATATGTAAACTAATTAGTGTAAAAGAAATCCACATGTCTGTGTAAAAGGCGCAAATACAAATCAAAACCAACTTTTGTAAACCTGTGTATAAACTTAACAAACTTTTAAGTGCTGTGTCGTAGTCAACTGGACCTGTTTCAGTTTGTTGAAGATGTTTCATGTCTCGTCTAAGAGGCTTCTTTACTTCTAACTAACGGGAGGAGCTGCAGGCTTTAAACTCTGTGTGGGAGTGTCCTTACAGAGTGTGGGAGTGTTCCAGTTTGACATACACTGAACAAAAATATAAATGCAACACTTTTGTTTTTGCTCCCATTTTTCATGAGCTGAACTCAAAGATCTAAAACATTTTCTATATACACAGAAGAACCATTTCTCTCAAATATTGTTCACAAATCTGTCTAAATCTGTGTTGGTGAGCACTGCTCCTTTACCGAGATACTCCATCCCACCTCACAGGTGTGGCATATCAAGATGCTGATTAGAAAGCATGAATATTACACAGGTATGCCTCAGGCTAGCCACAATAAAAGGCTGCGCCAAATTACATAATTACAGAATCGCCATCAGTAAACAGGACGCTGTCAGACTCGGTCCGGAAAACTGACGGCCGCGGTGATTTATTTTCATCACAAGCACTCGGTGAGTTAAAGTTGTTTGCCGGTGACAGATGCTGTTTTTCGGACAGAAATGTGACGAAGAGTAGGTAGGACAGGCGGGAGGACGAGGACGGACGCTTCTCCACGTACAGCTGTGGTATTTTTTTTTCCTCATATAAGTTGCCAAAGACAGTTACAGTTACTACATTTCTTTTGGTCCTGTAACGTTGCTTTGTGGGGCATTTCTCTGTATTTAGTTGAGTGAAGGACCTGTGCAGTTATCAGACTGTCAGACTGACACGCCCTCGCTCCGCGCCTCCGGATTATCCCTTCACACTGGGATGGCTCACCAATAATACGGCCCTGATACTACCTCCAGAGGCGGATCAGAGCCGGAGCGAAATTTCCCCCCTCTCCGCATCTGAAACTTTCACACAGAGGAGGAGAATTGGTGCAGGATCCCCGCATGCAAACAGCAGTGTGACTGGGGCTACTGACATCACTGCGTGCATTGAAAGGAAACCTTGAGTGCAGCCTCTCTGACACAGAGGCTGCCATGCAAGGGGTTCAGTAACTTGCTCAAGGATATTTCAGCATGCAGCCAAGGATTCAAACCAGCGACTTTCCGATTACCCTTTCTGCCTCCTAAGCTACAGCCGGCCTAGTGACAACAATGACAAGAGAAGTCTGCAGTACTACCCACAGTCAAAAAATACCGCTAATTATGCAACACGTTCAAAAGTGGACAGGCCGTAGGTCCTGAGCAATAAAACGTGCTACAGATGTTGTGATTACTTTAAACCTCTCTGTGTTGTGGCTCGACAACGTGTTTAATCTTTACAAGCTTTACAAGCGTCCTCGTCATCTGCACAGGTTTCACCAAGGAGTCTCACCAGGTGAACGCTAAGATACGTTCTACCACTGTACTTCAACACCGTTCTAGAGAACTTACAACCGACCTGCTTTTTGTACAACTTTCCGTCCTCCTTATAAAATCCAAATCTCTTCCAGACTTTGATTTTAGATTTGACAGTGCATTGTAAATCTTTCCAGCGTTATTGGGCACGTTGCTTAGCAACCCTACGCTGATGTATCTGTGCATCTCGCACTGACCTTTGAACTTTTACAAGAGTTTGAAGACGCTGTGAAGGAAGTAGCAGCATGGCAGCTTCACTCAAGAGATGAATAACTTTAAAAATCAGGCAATCAGCTGGTTGGCAGGACGTTTAGAGCGATCCAGAGGTCCACAAATCAGTGTAATCGTGTCATTAACTTTAAAACCTATATACATACATTATTTGTATATATATGTATGTATATGTGTGTGTGTGTGTGTGTGTGTGTGTGTGTGTATGTATGTATGTATGTATGTATGTATCTATATATCTATATCTATCTATATCTATCTATCTATCTATCTATATATATATATATATATATATATATATATATATATATATATATATATCTGAAGATCTGCAGCAACGTGATAAAAGATGACTCATCATGTTTTCCAGGAGACAGAGATGAAGATGGAGCATGAGGAGCAGACGGTCGGCGGATCAGGTGAGACAGGTGACATCACCCTGAGCTGTGGATCAAACCTGTGTGTGTGTGTGTGTGTGTGTGTGTGTGTGTGTGTGTAATATGTGACCTCCTCTCCCTCTGTTGCAGTGAGTGAGGAGCAGCAGAAGGAGCAGGAGAGGAGGAGGAGGAGGGAGCTGTACAAAGAGAAGAGGTTCTTCTGTGAGCTCTGTAACAAAGGTTTCCATCAGAAGCACCAGCTGAGGAAACATGTGTCGTGTCACGTCAAACCGTTCCCCTGCAGCTCGTGTGATAAAGGGTTCTACAAGGCCAAGACGCTGCACAAACACCAGCTGACGCACCAGCTGAGGGCGGCGCAGGAGAACGACCCTGACAAGCTGCTGCGCTGCGACCAGTGCGACAGGAAGTTCAGACTGCTACGCCAGCTCAGAGTCCACCAGGCCTTTCACCGGCTGCAGAAGGCCCCGTTAAAGTGTGGTGTCTGTGACCGCACCTTCACCTCAGCCGGCGCGCTCAGGTACCATGAGGTGTCACACGCACAGGTGAAGCCCTTCATGTGTGACGTCTGTGGGAAAGGCTTCACCAGGAAGAAGAGCCTCCGCGAGCACCAAACCGTCCACACCGGTGCACGGCCATATCCGTGCCCGACCTGCGGTAAGAGCTTCTCCACCGCCAGCAACCTGCGCGTTCACAAGAGGTCGCACTCGGAGGAGCGGCCGTTCAAGTGCAGCGAGTGTGACAAGGCCTTCAAGTGTAAGATGGGCCTGCTACAGCACCGAGTCGTCCACTCGGGAGAGAAACCCTTCATGTGTCAGACCTGCGGACTGAGCTTTGGACTCAAGTACAACTTCCAAAGACACCTGAGGCTTCACAATGGAGAGAAGCCTTTCAGGTATGTCTCACCTGTACTCAGGACCCTGTTTCAATAAATTTATTAATCAGCATCAAACTAACTGTGTTTGTCTGAAGTCACCTGTTACCAAGCAACCGGTTTACGTAAGGAAGGATCCAATCAGGTGTTTGTTTTACTGTCTGTTGTTGCTCCTGAACCAGCATGCAGTCCGTCTTGTCTCGTTGGTTCAACATGTCGTTTCTTCTGTCCTCTCAGGTGTGATCAGTGTGGCGAGGGCTTCACAGGTACGTGGGCTCTGAAGACTCACATGCTGGTTCATGGTGTGGAGAAGCCGTTCATGTGCGACCTGTGTGGAAAGACGTTCTTCTACAACTGTCAGCTGCAGAAGCACCAGCAGCTCGTCCACCACAACAAGGAGCGACAGACAGGGGGAGGAGTGGTGGGGCGGCGGAGACCGAGCGGAGTCAAACCCTTCAGCTGTAAGGTCTGTCTGAAGAGCTTCAGCAGCACCAGCACGCTGAGAACGCACGAGAAGAGCCATGCCGAAAACAAGGAGTTCATCTGCAGCACCTGTGGCAAGTCCTTCCACCTGCGCCACCTGTTCCTGTACCACATGAGGCAGCACAGCGGCGACCGGCCGTACGTCTGCGGTGTCTGTCACAAAGGCTTCCTGCTGTCATCGCAGCTGAAGCAGCACCAGCTGCTGCACACCGGAGTCAAACCACACAGGTGCGAACAGTGTGGCAAAGAGTTCAGGACGCCGCAGAACTACCACCGCCACCTGCTGGTCCACACGGGAGAAAAGCCCTACGAGTGTGCCGTGTGCAGCAGGAAGTTCAGGCAGTCCAACCAGCTCAAGTCTCACATGCAGATTCACACGGGCGTGAAGCTGTACAGCTGCGAGCGCTGTGGGCGCGGCTTCTCTGACTCCCGGCAGCTCAAGAAACATTGCTGTGGAGACAACGGCCAAAGCCCTGAGGCAGCAAGCAAACGCAGGAAGCAGAAGAGCATCTTCCCCTGGAGCGAAGGCTTAGCCAACCAATAAGAGCTCAGGAAACATAATCCTGTTGAGTGTTCAGTGGTAAACTTGGCAAAGCATAAAGACTGCTGACAGCTAATCTGTAACAAACACCTGAGTACAGACGTGGACAGACATGAAATGATCATCTCGTCTCAGAAACACAGAATCTTCAAACAATTCTTCCTTCTTTCCAATATTTAAAAACGAACTTTAGAAATCAGCGATGAAGCTGAAGAGAAACATCCTGTTTGTGATTGAACATCATTATTCTGTCTGTTGTTGGTGGAACAAGTTCTTACTCTGGCATTTCAGATCAGTTTGTTTTGTGTTCAGACGTCACATGTTGTAACGTTTCTGCTGAGAACTTTACTTCTTTTAACTGAGCTGAGTTATTAATTAAAGGGCTGTTTCACACTGTCGATGTTTCTAAAAACACTTGTTCCCGTTCCCGACGATCACCCACCGTCTTCACTCATCTCTTCATTAGAAACTAAACGGACTCGATAGATGATTATTGATCCAAACACCTTAAATGAAAACACAGGTCCGTAGTACATACATACAGATCATCACAAACAGCCGTAATATCAACAGACACAGAGGACACAGATGTGTAAGATAACCAGTCACATTCAAGTTGTATTCAAACATTTCATTATTGAATGCTGTGAGTTGGTGCAGCCGAGAGGAGCTGACTATAACCCTGGTGTTTGGATCTCAACTATTCTGACAGTGTGTTTGGACCTGCATCTCCACCTCAACCGTCAGAAGAACTCACACTGGCAAACATTAAATGGTCCTGACCCGTAGAAAACGTCTGAGACACTCTGCAGGGTGAGGAGTTCAAAGCCTTTAATCATGGCTGTTGAATCAAAATCAAAAACACGCCTTCACATTTCAGCCACTGCAGCCGTCATCAGGGCTACCACATGGTTACCTTTGGGCTCTTATAGGTTATCCAAGAGTCACATGGTCAGTATAGACAGGTGAGCAGTAACATGATTGGTCTAGATAACCACAAGACAGACTGTAGGTTGGTACATTAGGCGAGTTCAAGATCACGCAGTGCTGCGCAGCGCTGCCTAAATCGTGATGCATGCTGGTTAAAATGTGTTCACGATGACCTGGATGGTTTCTGCTCCGCATCCGATGTCACATGACCTTAAGTTATCGCGGGAGCGAGGCGGCTGCAGAGCAGGTGAGCAGTTGTTCTCCAGGTACTGCGCGACCCGAGACCCACCTTCATGACGTCAGGACTTTGCCCTGATTGGCTCTCATCTACGCTGACGTATTTGACGTGTGTTTCGATGAATTTCCATTTCCATAAGCGCCTCTTTTCTACTCAAGTATCACAGACTGTCAGATAAGTAGCAGCCGTGTGGCCGCAGCTGTGGGACAGTCAACATGAATAAACCTATAAAATCCTTCATGTAACGCAACAACCCTGAAAGATGTCGTCAATAAACTGCTCAGTTCTGTCAGCTGAGGGTGATGATGGAGAAGAACTGCTGTGTCCAGTGTTATCTGTACTATCCACTCTTATTAACCCTTTCTGTTCCGTCACATTAACAATACAAAGAATTATCCTGAGCTGTTCTGTGTGTGATGAGATGGTGCAGCGGGACAACAAGGCATCTGACTCAGTCATTTGTTCTGATTATTGTATTTATCATCATTCAGTGAAATGTATTTCATTCATTGTGAATAATGTTGCTATAAGAAAATGCATCATCTTATGTGTCTTTATGCTTATTTGTTAAATGTAGTCAGCAAATTCCCCTCAGCTGTGATAATCATGCACCAAAGCACAGTTGTCTTCATAATAATTAATTGTAATTGTATTGTATTGTTATTGGGCAAGACTTACTATAATGTACCAGATAGACAAAGTTCTAATGTATTTAGTGGTGACATTACAAGGAAAACAGAACATGAGCATTTACAGTAAGACAACATTTAGGCTGTTCATCTACTCTGATAAACCAGTTGGACCATTAATGTGCCACTGTGTGACCGTTTGAAGTGAAGCAATTACAAAATATCCAAATTTGAAGTTGTTATTGTGACAAAGCTGTCACATTCTGTTGTCTCTAAATATGAAAAATATGAACTGTCCGTATATATATATATATATATATATATATATATATATATAGATATAGATATATAGATATAGATATAGATATAGATAGATATATATATATACCTTCTGCAAAAGACGAGCTAGACACGGGTCTTGATACACGGCAGCAGTTCACTGCTCTATTCCCTCAGCCTACATGTTTTGGTTGACAGCTATTTTGAACATCTCTGATTGAATAATTTCTGAAGGGGACTAATATGAGAAAAGGCCAGCAAAGTTCCCAGAGCATCAGGTAAGAAAACTGATCGCCGTCGTTGTTGATTTTCCTCAAACATCAATGGAATTTCAATTCCTCCACTTCTTCCCAGATGAAGAAGGCAAACACCGCAAGCTCAGCCGAGTCACGTCACGTCTACGGAGAAGAGAGAGTGTCCGACTTCATAGCAGCGTTTGTAGCCCCGCCCCTGCAGGCAGTCAGCAGGAGTTCAACTTGAACGCGCCTATTGTCACATGATCAGTAAGAGGAGGTTAGTCACATGAATAGTCATTCAAAATCACACGACTCAGCATGTTTAGCAGAAAAATATCAGTTAGCTAGATAATAGTAAAATAAGGAGGAGGAGGAAGCTGTAGAGAGCGACACAGCAAACAAACACAAAAGTTAAAGAAATGTGATGTTCATCTAAATCAGCAGGTGGAACTCATTGAGACTGAGAGCAGACCCACTGAAGAAGCCAGCGGTCGAAGTCAAAGAAGTGAGTTTAGAGTTTAGATTTAAAGGCATCGGTACAAGCAGCTGGTCTGAGGTCAGCTGGGAGGTGTTTCCAGAGGAGGAAGCCTGCAGCCGGCTGACTTCTTGTGAACCCTGGAACCATCAGGAGCTGAATCCTAAGGGCCGAATGCAGCAGGTGGAGTATCTGGTGGAACGAGATCTGACCTGTACAACGAGGCCGTGGACAGTTCTGAGTGTCAGCAGCATCTCATCTTATATCAGGAGCCAGAGCAGAGATGCTGGGATTGGTGTTATGTGATCACATGTTCTTGTACTTGTTCAGACTCCAGCTGCAGCATCCAGAACCATCTGAAGACTTGAAGTGGACTCACACAGCAGACCTGACAGAACATGAACTCTTATTATTTATCAGAAGAAATCACATAACATGTAGAATTTGATTAACAACGACACTTGTGATGGGTGGCGATGCTACAAACACAACTTTGTACTTGGTATCCTAAATCGTGTGTGTGTGTGTGTGTGTGCGTGCGTGCGTGCCATTAGCTCGCACACACGAGTCAGAGTTCTGATGGACCGGCATGTCCCACACAGTTCAGGAACGGAACATGTTCTAACTTGTTGGTTCTCTGGACTCGAACTTTAATTGACGATGATCTGTGAAGGCAGCAAACACAGATTGTGCGCATGCGCGCGATGTCAGTATTCACGCGGGTCGGACGGTCAGCTCGTCCCGTCAGGCCAGAAGGTTCCGATACACAGGAAGCTACAGGAGTGTGTGAGGACGGACTGTCAGCACGGTCCATAGTTTAACTGTCAACACTAAAGAGCAAATAGTTAGCATTGGAGAGCTAGCTCTTACCTGCTAACAGCACTAGCCTGCCGAGGCTAGCCTCAGAGCTAACGCTAACGCTAACGCTGCTTGTTGTGGTTGAAAAGCTAACGTTAGCATCAACTGAAGCGAGAAAACATCCAGGTGAAGAGAAATCCGGTGAGTTTAAACACGTTCGGTACCTGTAGGTCTTCTTCTGTAATCTGTTCTGTACCTGTGAGTTTGTTGATGGACTTCAGGTGAGTCGGTTACCTACAAAGTTAAAGTTAACTAACGTTAGCAGCTAGCTGAAGAGAAAGTTTAACGTACTGCGGTGACCGAAGGACTCAGCATGTCAGACTGAGTATTAAATCGTCTCATGTGTTCAAACTGAAGTTGTCACATCAGTCTGCACAGTGACGGTCAGACACCCAGAGGCCTCACCTGTCTTAGCTGTCAGTCACTTCACACCTGGTGTCAACACATCTCTACATAAACATCACTGAGACAAACAGACTCCATGTTTCTATTCAAAGACAGAAACAAGTTCATGTAGAACAGTTGCCGAATATACAAGAAGGTCCAAATAATGCAGAATGAGTCAGAGACAGAGTTTCACAGAGTTTATAAAGTGTCTCCAACTCAACAACTCACTAAACTGACACATTTGTTAAGGGAGTCTGGGGACTTTCTCCACGGGGACAAAGAAGGAGCCTATATTGTTCCTGTTTAGTGTCTTTGTAACATGTGACATGTTTAGATCAATAACATGTTTCTTCTTTCATAAATGGAGTGTAAATGGTGAAATCAGTGTGATCAAACAGCTGATCAATGTTGGCAGGAAAGACTTTAGCACTTTAGACACAGAAGCAGACAGGCTGGTACAGACATGCTGCCACAAACTGACACTTTTTACAAGGAGACAAACAACTGCAGCTGAAAGATTTAATGCTGAATTTACAACAAGGACACAATGAGTTACAATCTGTCAGAGACACAGTTTCACTACGTTATACAGTTTGTTTAACTCAACAACTCTTAAAATCCCTACATTTGTTAATGGAGTCTGGTGATGCTATGGTTACTGGTTCAGTGGTTGGATCAGATCACAAATGTCTGCTGCAAACACTGGCAGGTCCTAAACAACACTGCAGATTTCAGGTGACAGATCTCACATCCTTCTGTCAGATGGAGTGAACACCGTCTGTGTCCCTGCAGGCTGCTGCAGAGCTGAACCACAGAAGAAGAAGACGAAGATGGCTGTGGTGTCAGACAGAGTGGGGAGGGGGGAGGAGCTGAGTCTGGATGACTGCAGGTGTCCCGTCTGTCTGGAGATCTTCATGGAGCCCGTCACACTGCCCTGCACACACACCTTCTGCAAGGTAACACACACACATGCAGTTATTGTCTTATATTGATCATCACAGAAGCTCTGCATGGTGTTGGCAGGTGTGGTTATTAGAAATTAATAATTATTGATAATGATTATTTAAATTAAATCAATGAAAATTAATACAAATGATGATGATTAAATCATTAAACCGTGCATCACCCTGGAATCAGGGACCAATAACCAGTCCAAAATAGCCTCATAGAAGGGTTCACTTTAAATGTAAATATTTGTAAAATATTAATTAGGTACATTATGTAAGAAATCTAAAGCAACTGGCCGTAAAATCATCCTAATATGTCACAGAGACACAGGAATAACGTTCATATAACATACTGAACTCACCAACAACAACAGTACAGCCAAAATATTCGCATTAAAAAAAATCTTTTGCAGACTGCAAATCATGTTGATGTTTTGAAATCATGCTTTGGCATGTGGCGCCACCCACCGGCGTCTACAAATCATTGCAGTCAGTAGAGTCTCAGCTGCCGAGCAACCACAGGTTGCCAGTTACGACTGAGCTACAATGGCGGAGGCAACAAAATCTAGAAGACCTCGTTATGAATCACAAAAACGGCAAGATAAAATTCGAGGCAAAGCGATATATAGATCTATATAGATGCATTTGAACGGTGGAGACAGTTGAAAGCTGAGAGGAATTTGAAAACGGATGCAGAATTGGCTACTCTTCTCCTAGACAGGTAAGTTAAGCTTGGCTAACTAAGTTAGCATCATAGCTCGATTATTCATTTCGATCATAGAAACAAACGTTAGCAGCACAGCTAACGCTAGCAGCATTAGCACTGTGCTGGTACGGGCATCCGGTCTCCAGCGTGCCGCTGTCCGCTCGATGTCCAGCCGCTTTCCACTCGATGTTCTTCTTCGAGTCCTCTTTAGGTCGTTGCATGTATATCGCCATAAACTATATAACGTTATAAAAGGGGAGGCAAAAATGAAGGACAGTTCTGTCAAATATCATGCATAACGTTATTCCATCTGATATGTCCATCCCTAGTCAACAGCTAACGTTACCATAAATAAAAATACATTTTGATCTTTACTGAGAGAACAGAATTGTGTGTCTTAGAGCCACTCATTTTTGACAAAACGGCGTAGGATTCATTGCTCGCCATAGTCGCTCCTCGCTTGTTGCTGACGGAGGATATGCCAAGCGCTCTGGCAACCTCGAGAGGGGAGGGGGAGGCGGATATGACTCGCCGCAGTATTTTGAATTTGAGTGTAATAACCGTTTTTGGCCACATTCTTACATATGGCGCCTTTAACATTTAAAGGAACAGTGAAGGAAATGAATCCGAGCACCGACCATCACAACCAGAGAACATCACAAACACATGTACCAAATAATCACAGAGCACTGGTATGTACAGTATAATAGAATTTATTAACATAAGCACATTGATCAAATCAATAATACTTTGAATGAACAAAGTCGATCACTCGACCAAAGCAGCTAAACCATGAAACTAAACATGGCAGCCGTAGTCAAAGAGACAAGATGGCGGAGAGCCAGAATGGCGGTCACGATCTCTTGAAAGGTGACGTCATGGAGTGTTCCATGATAGGACTACAAAAATGGCCGTACGTGACTTGCAGAAGTCACGAAATGATGACTCTGGTTTTGCTGAATCATGTATCTGGAATTCAAAAATGGTGGATGTGAATACGTCAATCAAAGGTATTCAATGGATCGAACGCACAGGATTTGAACAACACCGTTGGCTTCATGTGCACTTTTGAATACACACAGAAGATATCGTTCAGAAAAGGTAGCAGTGCTACCACGAGGCATATGTAAAATATTAAAGGGGGTTCCCACAAAGCACACATATCAAATGTTATAGTGAGGTTATTAACCATAAGTCTCCAGGGAGTCACTCATAAGATCCCTACGTGTCTACATGTCTGCGTAACAGGGCTGTCAAAATGCCTCCACAATGACGTTCGAATGTTCCCTCTAAAAAAAACACATTCGAACCATACGAATATCAATCAATATTTGTGCATTATGTCAATAACAGGAGGACAAACTAATACAACGAGACATAACTACTTGTAGTGGTATTTTTATTTATGCTAGTGGTGGAATGGTAAGCTAACTGTAGCTTACACAGCTTGCATACAGCTTTATCTCGAGGCTTCGCATTTTTGCCGTCTGCTGACCAAAATCAGAAGACATATTTCCAAACGGGGCTTTTTAAGTTGCTTGGAGTCCAAGCCACTCTCTCTGCTGCCATTTCATTTTTCTCTCTGCCATCTGCCTCGGTATTTGTCGCATCTCACTTTCAGCAGTGAGTGACGCTGTGCGACTCCTGTTGCCTGTCCCTGACCCGTCATGCTGTGCGCCCACTCGCAAAGCAGCCGCTGATGTGTTTTTTTCCACGGTTGAATATTAATTTTCACAATTGAATGTCAGTTTTTTTTAAATATTCGAATTTAGAATATTCGTTGACAGCCCTACTGTGTAACCCCGAATGTGTCTGAATGTCTACACGTGACGCCCTTACCGACGATAACACATCCTCTCAGTGGGGAGAGGCTCAAATCAAGTCTTGATGAGCTGAAATGAAAGAAGGCAACGAAAAATGTTTTACAACGTAAAACTAACAGCAATGAAAAAGGACTCGGCGGTGCACAAACTCACAAAACATTGTATCTCACAAGCATACAATACACGCTAACGTCTAGTAGCTGCCCAGACACTAATTCAATAAGCCTCATTTGTAGTTGCGTCTTCAATAATCCAGCTTGCTTCCTCGGCGTGGATTTAAGGCGGTTGCAGCGTCCTGCATTGGCTGTACAGAGTGGTAACACGGGGCAGTTTGTCAAACCTGTGGGTTTGTGTCAAGCAGGCGCCACCTACTGGACGTTAGGGTCGATGCACTTTCCTTTGTTAGTGCAATGAGCCCGCATTTTGAGCTGTGGGCTACACGCAGGCCGCTCTGATGTCAGAACCATGTGGACGGTCCCAAAATGGTGATGTCATCGTTTGTGTGACTGTGTGTGTTTGTGTGTGTTCTCAGGAGTGTTTCCTGGAGTCGGTAGACAAGGCGACACTCTGCTGTCCTCTTTGCAGGAAGAGAGTCTCCACATGGGCTCGTCTGAACAGCAGGAAGAACACGCTGGTGAACCAGCAGCTCTGGACTCAGATCCAGACCTGCTTCCCTCTGCTGTGTCAGAGACGAGTCAGTGGACAGGACGACAACAGTGAGGATGACCAGCAGCCCACAGGAGGTACAACACTCACACACATATATCCCATAATAATCTGCAGGGAGGAACTGATTGAGACAAAGATCACTGATCCCGATCACTGAATCTTGCTCCACTATTCCGCCTCGCTGTCTGTGTGAAAGCTACAGAGATGACTGGGGGACAGTCTGGTTGTGAGAGGAGAGACTGTGTGTGTGTGTGTGTGTGTGTGTGTGTGTGTGTGTGTGTGTGTGTGTGTGTGTGTGTGTGTGTGTGTGTGTTCGTGCCTGTGTGTTCGTGCCTGTGTGTGCGTGTGTGTTGGTCTGACAAACACTTCCACCCACAGAGCAACAATACAGACACGACTACAGTAATGTGGCAGCAGGTCGTGAATTCAGCATCTTATATGAGGAAGACATACAGAATGTCTCTGTAGAAAAGAGTCTGTCCTCCTGTCTGTCCTCCTGTCTGTCCTCCTGTCTGCCCTCCTGTCTGCCCTCCTGTCTGCCCTCCTGTCTGTCCTCCTGTCTGTCCTCCTGTCTGTCCTCCTGTCTGCCCTCCTGTCTGTCCTCCTGTCTGTCCTCCTGTCTGTCCTCCTGTCTGCCCTCCTGTCTGTCCTCCTGTCTGCCCTCCTGTCTGCCCTCCTGTCTGTCCTCCTGTCTGTCCTCCTGTCTGTCCTCCTGTCTGTCCTCCTGTCTGTCCTCCTGTCTGTCCTCCTGTCTGCCCTCCTGTCTGCCCTCCTGTCTGTCCTCCTGTCTGCCCTCCTGTCTGCCCTCCTGTCTGTCCTCCTGTCTGTCCTCCTGTCTGTCCTCCCTCTCTAGGAGTGAGAGTCAGACAGGGTCCTCTGTTTACTGATGGTGATGATGTGATGATGTCATTAAGAGCAGAAAACTTCTCTTTGTCACTTTCCAGGATGTTTGTTGGGTGTGTTGGGAATCGATATTGATTATTGATAATTAATTAAAATGTTATTGTTAATTAAATAAATTATTATAGTTAATGAAACGTAGGTAACTATGATTCATTAATGAACACGGGGCACCACCCTGAAATCAGGGATCAATAATCAAATCATATACCTTTAGTCTCAAAGCCTGAAATTAATCAAATTGTCAGTATTATGAAAATATCAATAATTAGATAAGATTGAAGGGGAGGGAGTCCTTTGTAAAAACTACAAAGATGGTCTAACATGGCTTGGGAAGTCACATTTGCCGGACTACAAACTAATGGGCGTGACTTGGGAAATCTCGTCGGGGAGACTACAGGAAGCGCCGAACGTGACTTGGTAAAATCACGCGAGAACGTTGATTCTGATTCAACTGAATCACGTACCTGGGATTCAAAAATGGCGGCAGTAAATGTGTCGACCCAAGGCGATCACTACACGTTCACGAGGAGTTTGAAAAAAGAAGATGGTTACGTCTTCTTTGGATTCACCTGTAGTTTGATTACAGATGAGATGAATTTGGAGGGATAATACCCACCATTCCAAAAAGGTAGTCGTGCTACCGAGAGGCGGTGCTTGTTGCGACTAGCGTGTCCCGTCCGACTCAAAACTCTAACTCATTTTGGAGCGAGCGCGGGGTCAAGCTTTAGCGTCCTAACAGCTGATGAAGGCAGGCTGCTATCACACAGCGGGATCGACCAGATGGAAGGACCGGACCTCGGGGTTTCCGTCTCCTTCTGAAAATAATTTCTTCCTTCTGCAGGCGGTGACGAATGACTGGGTTGTGCAGCATTCCTCTACGGATCCAAAACAATAATAAAGAATATTCCAACAAAGAGTAAAACAAAAACAGCCTCTGTCTCGTCCAGCGTGGAAAGAACTGAAGCCTAGGCCAAGCGAAGTGAAAAACGTTTCTCAGGTACACCCTTACGGTAACTACTGAATGACACCTGAGTCTCTTCACAGCATCATGCTACCTACGGGGAATGCGACGTGATTTGAGGTCTCCTGACCTTTAAACTCTGAGTCACGCCATTGTGATCTTGTCAGAGTTTCATGGCTCGTAGCCAGTAGGGACCGGGTGAAAGTTTTGGGGGTATGCCATACCTTGAGTTACAGTTCTTCACACCTTTTTGGGCGTTTGTTCAGTTCCTTTATTCTTAACTTCCTCAGGTTGATAAGGCCCTCATAGTTATGCTTTTGATTTTACCTACAGGCCTTCTCTTTGTTTGAGCCATGTGGGGTGAGGCCCAACAAGTGTGAACAAACAGAGGTGGTGCAGAGGTGAAGCTTCAGTGACATGCTGCTGATCTGTTGACTCTCTCTCTCTGTGTGTGTGTGTGTGTGTGTGTGTGTGTGTGTGTGTGTGTGTGTGTGTGCGCGCGCTTAGTCTCATTGGCTTTTCCTAGAGTCTGTGAACCAGGAGAGCTGAGGCAGGAATATGAGGACCAGGTGACCAAAGTAAGTTCAGTCTCTTCATTCTGATGATGATGGTGGTGGTGGTAATAATAATGATGCTGCGGATGATGGTGATGATGATGATGAAGATGATAGTGATGAAGATGGTGATGAAGATGATGGTGGTGATGAAGATGATGGTGATGATGGTTGTGGTGATGGTGATGATGTCATTGTCAGCTGACGGAGGAGAAGCGGGTGCTGGAGGAGGAGGAGCGGAGGGCCAGTGAGGAGTACATCCAGAGGCTGCTGGCTGAGGAGGAGAACCTGCTGCAGGAGGAGAGGAGGAGGAAGGAGGAAGATGAGAGGCTGGCTCGACTGCTCAGTGATCAGCTGGTCAGTGATTATCAGTAATCAATATTCCGAACATGAAAAGTTATCTGGTGTCTAAATAAAGTCAATTTATTTTACGGTGCTTTGTAGGGGTAGAACGGTTCACAAGATCCACGGTTCGGTTCATATCACGGTTTTGTGGTCACGGTTTTCGGTTTGGTTCGGTATATGCTGATCATTAGGAAAATCAATTATGTCTTGTATAGTCAGGTTAAAATTGAAAGAATGAGGCAGTCTGACATTTGATACATCATTGTGACAGTCTGAGGTTAAAAGTAGGTAGATTCTGGAACTGCAAAAGAGGAGACATTGCTAGTTCCAACATGTTTTTCATTTATTTGGCAAAGAAAGTTATCTTTAACAAATTCTAAGAACAAATAGGTATTCACTGTCACTAGTGTAATTTAATGGGCAGCCACAGTCAGGAAACTTTCAGTAGCCCTGGAGGTCCACCCATCACTACTAAGCGCTACATAGGCTGTCAGACAACTCTAACAATTCCTCGTCAGGTCTCTTCATAAAGTGCGGGAATTACCGTGTTGCTGAAGTGTTTGCGGGAGGGGATTTTATTTAATATCGTGGCTCGAGTGTTTTAATCATGCAACTAAATCCCGCACCCTCCACCACGGCAAAAGGCTGCATATCTTTGGCTATGAAACACCACTCCTTTCGTTATGCATGTTGCCCCGTCTGACTCGTCACTGTCAGGCTGTGGCCCGCGGTGCCAAATCGTAACAGTTCCTACTATACTAGAAATTCTACACGACGGTGGATTACTATACTACCGGTGCCAGTTTCCGCTACATAGCGGCCTCCTCTACTCTCCTCCCGGCTTCTCACTGCATGCTACTCCCTTGTAAACAAATCCACATGGCAACTACTGCAACCGAACTACACAGCTGCTGAATGATTGGCTGTTTGCTAGTTACAGGTGACGTCCGGGGATATGATAGGCTGTTTCCGCACGCTGGGTCCGCCTGTCTGTTAACTGATTGGCTGTTTGTGTGTTTCTGCCGGCAAGAACGAACTCCATGAAGACAACTCTGCTTCGATAGAAATTCGCTTCAAAACAAACAACAAGCTAAAGTTCTGTCTCGCCCAGACGCGCGCACAGCTTACAGTCACAAACACGAGACAACACACTCACCATGGCAGAAGCACCGGGCCCGAGCGGCGAGTCCACCGCGGCTGCGTCGTCAGTGGCACCACTAATTTTGCTCAAAAAACCAAACTCCAAAAGTCACATTTGGAACTATTTTGGCTTTAAACAAGGCACAGACGGTAAAGCAATAGACGATGGCCGTCCACTGTGCAGGCGCTGCCACCAAGCTATAGGAGCCGAAGGAGGGAACACATCCAATCTCATAAAACACCTGCAGTGTCGTCACCCAGATTTATATGTCGAATACCAGGTTAGTATGCCCTGTTTATTTTCTCATTAGCAAATATTAGGCTATATGCTCCATGTACAGGCATAGGAATGAAGAGTTAAAGGATGTCAAAGTATAAAGCACCTAGAAAATGCATAAAAATATAGTTTTCACAGGGGATTAGTTCCTGTTTATTGTATTTTGTCCTCCATGGTTTATTATGTTGGAGAAGAAGCATAATTGTCAAATAGACTTTTTTAAAAGACAGTGGATTTGTTATCCTAAGTTGATTATTTATATTAGTTATACATAAATTAATGTGCAAAGGAAACTGAATGATTATTTAATTTCAACCATATAAAGTCTAACTTCATTTATTTGTTTTTTATTGCTTACATGCGTTCGTTCACGTTCTCTTGTTGACCCAGTTGTGAACTAAAACCATTAGGACCATTAGGCTAATTCATGTTATGTATTTCCCAATAATAAAGAAAGGCTGCAGTATCGCGTTAATACCCGCAACCGTGATACTTTGTCTGGTATAGTATCGTGGTTACTCATTTCGGTATCGTGACAACTCTACTGTTAGCATAAACAACGTATTGCACAATGCTTGCACACTGTCGCACTTTTGTCAACAACTTTCATACCGCCGTCATCGTAGGTCTCTCTAAATGCAAAGTGGTCCCATACTGCAGAACTATACAGGGCTGCTGGTGCATCTTCTAGCTCCGACTCTTTTCCACTCACCATGCCCACAAACGTCTCCACAGCTGACCCAGAGATACTCTATTACTGTCTGCTACTCCGCTTCGCTTCTTCTTCTTGTTGTTTACTTGCGGTTGGCATCCAGCTCAGTACCGCCACCTGCTGCTCTGGGGTGTACACGCTTCGCCTCGTTAGTAAATGAGAAAAAGAAGTTGCGCGTGCCTATGAACCGAACGGTACACACGCGCCCCGAACTGTGACAAGCGCACCGAACGGGACAGATTTTTTTGATGAACTGTTCCACCCCTAGTGCTTTGATACAGCACAGATCCTCATCAGTTCACCAGAACACTGTACACATGTTCAATGTTCAAACTGACCAACTTTATTGTTCATTGTAAACAAACACTCACTGCAGTTGTGATGTCATCAGCGATGTCTCTCCCTCTCCTGCCCCTCTGTCTCCCTCTCCTGCCCCTCTGTCTCTCCCTCTCCTGCCCCTCTGTCTCTCCCTCTCCTGCCCCTCTGTCTCTCCCTCTCCTGCCCCTCTGTCTCTCCCTCTCCTGCCCCTCTGTCTCTCCCTTTCCTGCCCCTCTGTCTCTCCCTCTCCTGCCCCTCTGTCTCTCCCTCTCCTGCCCCTCTGTCTCTCCCTCTCCTGCCCCTCTGTCTCTCCCTCTCCTGCCCCTCTGTCTCTCCCTCTCCTGCCCCTCTCTCTCTCCCTCTCCTGCCCCTCTGTCTCTCCCTCTCCCTTCCATCAGAACTCCCCTGTGGTCTCTCAGGAGAACCCCCGTCCTGCTGACACCACTCCAGCCAAGAAGAAGAAGAAGAAGGAGGAGGTCGGACAGATCGAGAAGTAGGTTGACTGCGAACGTTTGAGTCACATGAACAGACTTGATCCACTAACACCAGTGTGACCGACTGGCCGGCTGACTGGTCCAGTCGAATAGACATCATTAATATCAGCCTGTGATGTCATTATTTTATAATGATGATCAGAGGATCACAGCTGAGACACAAACGGTTTGATCACAGAGTGATGAAGATGATAATGATGATGGTTCCTGTGTGTTTCAGGTTCTTGTCTCCTCGTCAGTCCATCAGTAGCAACACCTGCAATTTAACAGCCAACAAGGTCAGTTTGACTAACAGCTTTCTAACAATGTGAGAACATGTTTGACTGTGTAAGAACATGTTAGAACATGTGTTAGAACATGTAGTAGAACATGTGTTAGAACATGCATTAGAACATGTAAGAACATGCATTAGAACATGTTAGAACATGTGTTAGAACATGTTAGAACATGTGTTAGAACATGTGTTAGAACATGTTAGAACATATTAGACTGTTAGAACATGTGTTAGAACATGTTAGAACATGTGTTAGAACATGTTAGAACATGTTAGAATATGTTAGACTGTGTTAGAACATGTTAGAACATGTTAGAATATGTTAGACTGTGTTAGAACATGTTAGAACATATTAGACTGTTAGAACATGTGTTAGAACATGTTAGAATATGTTAGACTGTGTTAGAACATGTGTTAGAACATATTAGACTGTTAAAACATGTGTTAGAACATGTGTTAGAACATGTAGTAGAACATGTGTTAGAACATGTATTAGAACATGTTAGAACATGTGTTAGAACATGTTAGAACATGTGTTAGAACATGTTAGAACATATTAGACTGTTAGAACATGTGTTAGAACATGTTAGAACATATTAGACTGTTAGAACATGTGTTAGAACATGTTAGAACATGTGTTAGAACATGTGTTAGAACATATTAGACTGTTAGAACATGTTAGAACATGTGTTAGAACATGTGTTAGAACATGTGTTAGAACATGTTAGAACATATTAGACTGTGTTAGAACATGTGTTGGAACATGTGTTGGAACATGTTAGAACATATTAGACTGTGTTAGAACATGTGTTGGAACATGTGTTGGAACATGTTAGAACATATTAGACTGTGTTAGAACATGTGTTGGAACATGTGTTAGAACATGTGTTAGAACATGTTAGAACATATTAGACTGTTAGAACATGTGTTAGAACATGTTAGAACATATTAGACTGTTAGAACATGTGTTAGAACATGTGTTGGAACATGTGTTGGAACATGTTAGAACATATTAGACTGTTAGAACATGTGTTAGAACATGTATTAGAACATGTAGTAGAACATGTGTTAGAACATGTTAGAACATGTTAGAACATATTAGACTGTGTTAGAACATGTGTTAGAACATGTAGTAGAACATGTGTTAGAACATGCATTAGAACATGTAAGAACATGCATTAGAACATGTTAGAACATGTGTTAGAACATGTTAGAACATGTGTTAGAACATGTGTTAGAACATGTTAGAACATATTACTGTTAGAACATGTGTTAGAACATGTTAGAACATGTGTTAGAACATGTTAGAACATGTTAGAATATGTTAGACTGTGTTAGAACATGTGTTAGAACATGTGTTAGAACATGTTAGAACATGTGTTAGAACATGTTAGAACATATTAGACTGTTAGAACATGTGTTAGAACATGTTAGAATATGTTAGACTGTGTTAGAACATGTGTTAGAACATATTAGACTGTTAAAACATGTGTTAGAACATGTTAGAACATGTGTTAGAACATGTAGTAGAACATGTGTTAGAACATGTATTAGAACATGTTAGAACATGTGTTAGAACATGTTAGAACATGTGTTAGAACATGTTAGAACATATTAGACTGTTAGAACATGTGTTAGAACATGTTAGAACATATTAGACTGTTAGAACATGTGTTAGAACATGTTAGAACATGTGTTAGAACATGTGTTAGAACATATTAGACTGTTAGAACATGTTAGAACATGTGTTAGAACATGTGTTAGAACATGTTAGAACATATTAGACTGTGTTAGAACATGTGTTGGAACATGTGTTGGAACATGTTAGAACATATTAGACTGTGTTAGAACATGTGTTGGAACATGTGTTGGAACATGTTAGAACATATTAGACTGTGTTAGAACATGTGTTGGAACATGTGTTAGAACATGTGTTAGAACATGTTAGAACATATTAGACTGTTAGAACATGTGTTAGAACATGTTAGAACATATTAGACTGTTAGAACATGTGTTAGAACATGTGTTGGAACATGTGTTGGAACATGTTAGAACATATTAGACTGTTAGAACATGTGTTAGAACATGTATTAGAACATGTAGTAGAACATGTGTTAGAACATGTTAGAACATGTTAGAACATATTAGACTGTGTTAGAACATGTGTTGGAACATGTTAGAACATATTAGACTGTGTTAGAACGTCTTAGAACCCTGTCTGACTTCCTGTTTCAGGAGAACATCCTGGTCTCTGCGCGGCCCCTCCCTCACCTGGAGCATCATGGTGCAGACCTCCACCTGAACGCTCCATCAGCGTCTTTCAGGTTTGCTAATGACGAAGGAGCTTCATCATTGGCCAAGAGGAAGAGCCCTGAGGAGGAGGAGGAGACAGTCCATAAACAAGTCTGTCACTCCTTCTCCTCCTCTACCCCTTCCACCTCCTCCTCCACCACGTCCTCCTCCTCCTCCACCCCTTCCACCTCCTCCTCCACCACGTCCTCCTCCTCCTCCTCCACCTCCTCCCTCCTGCAAGGGATCACTGAGTTGGAGGCGGAGCTGCTGAGCAGACTGCAGCAGGAGGACGAGGACCGGAGGCTGGCTCTGCTCCTGCAGAAGGAGTTGGACCAGGAGGAGAAACAGAGAGCCACAGACAGACGGAAAGGATCCACGGATGCTTACCCGCTCCGTCAGCACCGCCTGGGGAGAAAAGAGGCCAGCAGGAACGCTGTCACGCCCAGTAGAGCTTTCAAAAAGACTACAAAGACCTCTTCCTCCTCTTTCTCCTCCTCTTCCTCCGCCTCCGCCTCCTCCATCAGAGGCAGTAAACAGGCGACTCTGACTGAGATGTTTTCAGGCCTGAACAGATGAACTCTGTCTCTGTACTGTGTCTCAGTGTCTCTCCACCGTCACTGGCTCAGGTCAGAGGTCGTCATCATTTCTTCTTCTTTGTTTAAAATGAAAGTAGTTTATTTTATTTTGAGAGAATTTAAAGTGAAAAGTGCTGACAGAACTCTGCTCCTTCATCCTGTGGAGAGAGAAGACAGAAATATGTGGACAGCTGAACCTTCCCCACATTGTGTTCTTGAATATTCTTCACAGTCCGTCAGGTTCTCCAGTGGGTTCATCAGCTGTTTCAGAGACAAACCCAACCCAGTGATTATTTCCCTTCAGGTGTCCACATACTTTTGGCCATATGATTTGGCAGCTGAATGTTGAATGTTAAACTAATAAACCAGATGTGTTTCTCTGTAAACATGTTAACTTGTGATGGTTAGTTGTGTCACATGACACCATCTCGATGTCATTGTGCTCAAGGTCAGGGTGTTGATGCTGCGTTCATGTCCTGTGGGAAATATTCATTTGGTGAAGACTCTGGACCTGAGGGGGAGTAAAAACTCCTCAACAGTAACAAAATGTCATTAGATTGACGGTTGATTATCTCAAACAACGTGAGATGTTTATATCAGTTTGTTCTTCAGAAACTTTAAGGTCCAAGAATTGATGATATTGATCGTATGTGACTGAGAGCATTGTAACAGTCATGTAGACATCATGTCTGTAATGATACCTGAGTTTTCATTATGTTGATATGATTCAGTGTGATGTCACGTTCTGATGACATCATTATTTTTGATGTCCGTCCCGAATAAATGTCCATAAATCCTCTTAGGAATCTGAGAAAGATGGTTTAGAACGGAGAGTCTTCATGTTTTTAAGATTTGTTCCATATCAAAGTAATCAATCAATAACATTCCTAATCAGAATTCATCTATTTGTCCCACAAACAAACAGGGACATTTCTAAAGAACAGAAACATGGAAACAGGAGCTGCTAACAGCTCATTTCACAGCTCGGACAGGCTGCCGATTTATTGTTTCTGTCAACATTGTGGTTAACAAACAGGAACTGAATGTTGCAGTTAGCATGTTAGCGTCTAACAGATTCATTTTGAGTGGAGTTCTATGAGTGCTGCGATCCCTCCTGCCTGAAGGGGGCGCTGATGACAGTTTGGGTCCTTCAGCTGGTCTTTCATCAGACAGAGAAAAGAATCAGATACAGTAAATATGAAACTAATGTTTTTTTCTTTATTTCTTCATGTTTTCAGATGAAATCAGACAAACGCCTGGTTCAGATATTAAACTGATGTTTGAACAAAGTTCTCAGCTTCAGATCATAAATGTTTCAGCTTAGGTGTCTTTGTTACCTGAAGATGCTCATTTATCAATAAACCAAAGTGAATCATTAAAGATCCAACTGCAGGCTCGTCTGTCTGAACCACCAAAATACTCCAGGAAATTTTACCTTTGTCAAAGTTTCCGGGGTCGTCATTGAATCGTGAGTTTGATCAGCTGGTTCCAGAATCAGCTGTCGGCTGATCTGAAATCAGAGATGATGAATGTAAAGAACAATGACATCATGAACTTGTTTTTCTTTCTCTCATCAGCGACTGTTGGTAAAGCTCAGCGGTCTGAGGAAGAGGAAGTCTGACGTCTCTTGTGTCACTGTGGTCATGTGACCCTGAAGGAGCCGAGACCGTCTGACGTCTCCTGGTGAATCAGATGAAGTGTTTGGACCTGCTGAGTCAGGAGGTTTAAAGTCCTCTTCTAGTTTCATTGTGTGATCAGTGACAATTCTTTCTGTCCTGATCAGCTTGTTATGGCCTGATCAAAGCTCGTTATCATTGATTTTGTGTTAGTCTGATCTGTAACTAATATTCACTGAGATGTTGATCCAGCTGAGACAAAAACCTGATCCAGATCCTGATGGTCCTGGCTCAGAAACATAAGCTGATGGTTTATGAATGAAGAGGTGTTACAGAGGAGAGCGTCTTCACTCACAGATGATCTTTGATTGGTGGGTTCAGTTAATCTATGAATGATCATTAATTAGAGATGATGATGAAGACGCTCTGATGACGATGATGAAGAAGCTCTGGCGATGATGATGATGAGGAGGTGACTGATGAAGAACGTCCTCTCAGCTGTTCGTGCACCACAAACAGGTTTTGGTCCTTTCAGCTGGCATCTGTCAATCAAAATGGTTTGAACCAATCAAACAATTGACTGAAGCAGTGAAGCTCCTCCTCCTGATGACCCACAGGGATCACCTGAGGTGGGTCATGGTTCTGATGTGGATTCAGACTCTGGTGTGGTGGAACAGGTCCAGACCACCTGTCACATGAGACCATCAGACGACCTCAGACCTGAAACCAGGTCAACCAGAACACATCATCCTGTGATGGTGATGATGTTTCCCATGAGTCTTTGCTGTCCTGTGACTCACAGACGAGCTAAAATAAGAAGAACTGAAAATAGAGAATAGCTGAAGTGGACTCACTAACGTCCTGACCCGGACCAGAACCCAAACCTGTCTGATGCTCATTGTAATAATCAGTGACCTTTGACCTCCAGCTGTCCTGTGAGTCACGTACACGTTTACATTCTTTACATTGACTTGTGTTAAAACTTCCGTCCATGATATCTGAAAATAATGTCAGCGTGGGTACTTCCTGTTTCCATATTTGGCCGTGGGCGTGTCCCTGGGAGTTATAAATGTTGGTTCCTCAGAATGACTTGAAGTTGATCATCTGTCTGTTGAAGCAGCTCTGCATGGTGAGTTCTCATCAGCACACATTCAAACATTATTATATCATTTATATGATTTATAATAAATTAATATTATTGGTCCAGTCTGAAATCAGCAGGCTGCAGCTGGAACACAAACATGTTTCTATGAACGTGAAGTTTTTTTCTGTCTCTAATTTAAACGGTTAAATAATGAAAGTGTGTAAATGATTCAATCTGCAATTAATTTAATGTTTTCAGTGTTTTATTGAGCGACAACTGTCAACATCAACAACAGACACACAGACACAGACACACACACAGATCTTCTGTTGTTGCATATTAAACTACATCATGTATCACAGCTTTACTGTTTGTTAGTAACAATACAGAATTTAATGTAATCTGCTGTCTGAGCTGGACAGCACTGATGATCCAGCCTCTTCAGTCCAGATCTGGACAGTCAATACCTGGGCTGTCTTAGTCTGGACTGTCCCGGTCTGGACTGTCCTGGTCTGAGGGCTTTGACTTTCAGGTGGGCTAAAGAATAAATGCTTTATATTTATTTCTGTACTTCTGTTCACCTACATTTATTTATTTCTGTATTTCTGTGTCCATATGTAAATGAGGAGGTAGGACGTCCTAACCTCAGTCAAGAGCATGATTGGTCAAATCGGAGAGCCAGACAAAAGCAAACGATTCCTGATCCCAAGCCTCGCTCTCTGTAACGTTGTGAACCAGCTCCAGTTGGCTTAATGGCCTCGACCGGTGTGACAGGTTAACTGGCGTTTATTTTAACTTGCGAGGGTCCGAGATGTGTTGGCGGGGTGGTTTGAGAATCCTGTCTTGAGAGAGAGGGGTCCTCAGCCATGTCCGCTAACCAGGAAAAACATTTTGCTCATCGCTCCAAGTCATGTATATGTGTATTCGTTTTGACGTGGCTTGAGCACTTCTATCCACGTGGAGCTGCCGGAGCTGCAACCTGCAAACCACTGCTAGACGAGCGCTACAGAGCACATATCGTCCAGAAGTGCATGTTGTCGGTCTCATATCTTTGTCGTGAATCTCTGTACTCTCAAACAGCTCATGGGTGGAACAGTATTAAGCATTTGTTCACGCCGAGCGGCGTGGATATCGCTGTTAGCTCTTATGTTAGCTGTTAGCTCTTATGTTAGCTGTTAGCTGTCGGCTGCTCGCTGTAGCGCTGAGAGCGTAGCGTCCAGGTTAACTGTTGACACATGTACCATCCAGAGTGAGATACATGTCTGGGCTTCCCTATGAACCATTGTCGCTACAGGTGTTTGTATCACAGGTTGATCTGGACGTCTCACGATTTGCCACAGCCGACTGACCGCACGCTGAGTTACGACGCTGAAGTTAGCCTCCGATTCGCCAGGTTCAGATTCGGCACTAAAGGGGAAAGTTAAGGGGAAATTAACGTAACGTGCAGTGCGACTGTTTGTACACTGATTGTCTGTTTTTTGTGACACTTCTTGATGTAAAAACATTTTACAAATTTTAAGTAAGACATTAACTTTGCCTGACACCCGCTATTGTATTTGTGAAATGTTTATTTTATTTGTGAAAATGCTAAAGGGGAGATTTCACCGTTTTTGGTTGATACCTGCAGACCTCATTAGACCAGGTCCAGGTCCAAAAACCACTGTTTTTACATCAAGAAGTGTCACAAAAAACAGACGATCAGTGTACAAACAGTCGCACTGCACGTTACCTTAATTTCCCCTTAACTTTCCCCTTAAGTGCCAAATCTGAAGCTGGCGAATCGGAGGCTAACTTCAGCGTCGTCGCTGAGTTCGGGCTGGATGTCAACGTCCTCTGCAGACTGTTTGACCAGCAGGCTGTATGACAGAATGCAGTTTTCACACTGACTTAGCTTCAGCTTAATAACGATGTATGCGGCTCAGAACGATGGCTTTAAGTAACCATTTGAACGCAGTGCGGAATGAAAAATACCCGATGGTAACCTGGACGCTGCGCTACAGCGAGCAGCTAACAGCTAGCAGAAGAGCTAACAGGGGTCTCCACGCCGCTCTCGAGCCGCTCGGCGTGAACAAATGCCTCAGCCTGTTCCACCCATGACTTATATGAGAGTACAGAGATTCACGACTAAGATATGAGACCGACAACATGCACTTTTGGACGATTTGTGCTCTGTAGCGCTCGTCTAGAATACACAAACATGACTTGGAGCGATGAGCAGAATGTTTTTCCTGGTTAGCGGACATGGCTGAGGACCCCTCTCTCTCGAGACGGGAATCTCAAACCACACCGCCAACACACCTGGGACCCTCGCAAGTTAAAATGAACGACAGTCAAATTCATCACTAAACCAGAGCTACATGAACAAATGTCAACAACTGCAGCTAACAGTTAGCTGAGCGGGCTTGCTGGAAGCCAGCAACTTTCCTGTACAGTGTACAGGAATCAGCGCCGCTAGTAAGGCAGAAGTAGTCGACCCTCATCGAGCACACTCCTGTAACCAATCATGCTCTTGACTGAGGTTAGGACGTCCTACCTCCTCATTTACATATGGACACAGAAATACAGAAATAAATAAATGTAGGCGAACAGAAATACAGAAATAAATAAAAAGCATTTATTCTTTTATTTATACTTTTATTTATTTATTTACACATTTATTTCCGCATTTATTTATTTATTCATTTATTTATTTATACACTTATTTATTTATTTCAGCATTTATTTATGTATTCATTTATGTATTTATTCATTTATGTATTTATTCATGCATTTATTTATTTATGCATTTATTTATTTATTCATTTATTTATTTATTCATTTATGTATTTATTTATTTATTTATTTATACTTATGTCAGGTTGGTCCTGCATAGAGTTGTGTTGGCTCACACCTGCTTGTTGTTGTATCATCAAACTTCTGTGTTGGTGGTTGAAGCTGCCTGCTGTTAGCATCATGTGGCTCGTCATGGTTGTGTTAGCATCATGTGGCTCGTCATGGTTGTGTTAGCATCATGTGGCTCGTCATGGTTGTGTTAGCATCATGTGGCTCGTCATGGTTGTGTTAGCATTGGTTGAGAGTGAACAGCTGTGATACAAACATCTGCTGGTCAAAAGTCCCCAGAGTCATAATGTGTTGATTATTATGAAAATATTTAATTTTGATATGTATGTTTATGTAGCGCTAACACAGCGTGCTAACTCTGCTAACACGTGGACAGATGTGTGTGTCGAGGTGTCTGCAGTGTGTCGGCGTCTCGCTGCTGCCATTGGCTGTAGTCTGCATGCTGTCCAATATCCTGCTGCTGCTTCCTGAACTCAACGTCCACTTCCTGTTGGAGGGTCATGTGACCAGAGAGGCCACCTGGGCCACCGGCCTGTGGGGGTCCGGCTGTGTGGTACGATTGTGTGTGTGTGATGTCATCAGACTGAACATAAAGTGAATATTGATATTTTAGTTACGTAGTTACTTAGTTACTCTGATCTGTAGGACAGGTGACACATCTGTCCTCAGGGATCTGGTCTGTACTCAGTGTTAAAGAAGCAGAATCTTATTCTCATCAACACGTATCAATATAAAACCAAAAAGAGACAAACACACTGATTATTGATCCCCAAACACTGATGTTTGTTTGATTTCAGGTTCTGTTCACAGCGCGACGGCTCGTCCAGAGCAGCAGAACCACCGGCTGCTGCGCCTTCAGGACTCAGGTGAGTTCATCAGTGCAGATGTTTGCTAATCATTAGGGGAGCTCATCAATACAGATGTTTTCTGATGATATCACAAAACTGCAATCTGTCTGTATCCAGATGTTGTGTCAGGTGGTGTACTCGTGTGTGTGTCTGCTGGTTTCGGGGTTCTGTTGTCTCGTCAGCGCCACCGGTCTCTCTCAGGGTCCTCTCTGTCTGTTCTACACAACCTCTGGTCCCACCTGGGGGGTCCCACTGCAGCCTGTCCCCAACAGGTGAGACAGACACACACACACACACAACACACACACACACACACACACACACACACACACACACACACACACACACGCACGCACAAAGCACACAAAGCACACACATTAATGGGTACTGACTCTGCTGATTGACTTCTCTTGTCTCTCTGTCTCTTGTCTCTTGTCTCTGGCCCTCAGACATACAGGGTATCTGTACAACAGGACCATGTGGACCGGAGTGTGTTTGGAGCCCAGAGGTGTAGTTCAGTGGAATGCAGTTCTGTTCAGTGTGATGAGCGGTGCCAGTGGGCTGCAGACGGTCCTCTGTGGAGTCAGCGTTCTCAACACGGCGCTGGGACTGATCCTGGGACACGGCTTCTGCCACAACAAGGTAATGACAAAACATGTGCCATGGCCACGCCCCCTGCCGTGCCAATAGGCGCGTTCAAGTTGAACTCCTGCTGACTGCCTGCAGGAGCGAGTTCTGCGGGCGCCTGCAGGGGCGGGGCTACAAACGCTGCCATGAAGTCGGACAGTCTCTCTTCCCGTAGATGTGACGTGACTCGGCTGAGCTTGCGGTGTTTGCCTTCTTCATCTGGGAAGAAGTGGAGGAAATTGAAATTCCATTCATGTTTGATTAAAATCAACAACAACTGCGATCAGTTTTCTTACCTGATGCTCTGGGAACTTTGCTGCCTTTTTCTCATATTAGTCCCCTTCAGAAATTATTCAATCAGAGATGTTCAAAATAGCTGTCAACCAAAACGTGTAGGCTGAGGGATTAGAGCAGTGAACTGCTGCCGTGTTGCATGCAGACGACCGGAGATCAAGATCCGTGTCAACTGTGTCTTTTGCAGAGGATGTATTTATCTGATTTATCTGATACATATATGTATATATATATTAGGGCTGTCAAAGTTAACGCGTTAATAACGCGTTAACGCAACGTCCTCTTAACGCTGTTAATTTTTTTAACGAGCGATTAACGCTCAGTATTAAAAAAATAAATAAATTTAAAACGCGCATTGTATGATTTACGGCCATCCTGTAGTCTTTATACAGAGGGTGGCAGAAGAATAAGAAGAAGCAGGGTTGGCGGCACTCGCTGCAAACTCCTCATCTCTGCTGTCACTCACGGTGGCGGACATTTGTTTCTCCATCGCCCTGATCATTTTGCGGGACACTCTCTCATGTTGTGCTCGTTTGCTGATAACTCATCCCTGCATGTTTATCTCAGGCTCCTCGCTAGCCTTCTTCCTCCCTCCAGCAGGCAGCCTGGCCCTGCTGCTGTCCTCCTCTGACAGACGCTGAAGCTCCGTTTCTCTCACTCTCTTGGGGTCAACAGAGAAACGTCTAGCGGCTGCTTCTCCCGAGTTTTCCTCAGAATATATCACGACAGAAGGTTTGAATTTCAAGTCGTACTTTTTATTGTTTTGCTGCACCGGAGCCATGGCGATCATCAGTGTGATACTGACTGACAGAAAGCAGCACACTGCGTGAAAAAGGCGAAGAAGAAAAACGTGCAGTGTCAGTGGGCACCACTTGCAAGCCAAACAGACGGCAGATGCAGAGAGCCCGTCGCCCCCCCTCGCCAAAAGCAGACAACCCTGGATTTATTTTCCTGCATGATTTGAAGTGTTGAATAAACATTTTCATAATGCAAGCATATTTGCCCTTTCTTATGTTGTTAAAAGTATTAAGAACATGAAAAAAACATTAAGGTACATTTAGAACAGAAAAAAATGTGCCAAAAAAAACAATAATTTGCGATTAATCGCAAGTTAACTATGGACAAAATGCGATTAATCGCGATTAAAAAAATTAATCATTTGACAGCCCTAATATATATATAAAATAAGTAGTAAGTCTTGCCCAATAACAATACAATACAATAACAACAGTTATTCATTATTATGATGACAACTGTGTTTAGGTGCATGATTATATCACAGCTGAGGGGAATTTGCTGACTACATTTAACAAATATGCATAAAGACACATAAAATGATGCATTTTCTTATAGCAACATTATTCACAATGAATGAAATACATTTGATAGTACAGATAACACTGGACACAGCAGTTCTTCTCCATCATCACCCTCAGCTGACAGAACTGAGCAGTTTATTGACGACATCTTTCAGGGTTGTTGCGTTACATGAAGGATTTTATAGGTTTATTCATGTTGACTGTCCCACAGCTGCGGCCACACGGCTGCTACTGATCTGAAAGTGTGTGATACTTGAGTAGAAAAGAGGCGCTTATGAAAATGGAAATTCATCGAAGCACACGTCATGTACGTCAGCATAGATGAGAGCCAATTAGGGCAAAGTCCTGACGTCATGAAGGTGGGTCTAGGGTCGCGCAGTACCTGGAGAACAACTGCTCACCTGCTCTGCAGCCGCCTCGCTCCCGCGATAACTGAAGGTCATGTGACATCGGATGGGGAGCAGAAACCATCCAGGTCATCGTGAACACATTTTAACCAGCATGCATCACGATTTAGGCAGCGCTGCACAGCGCTGCCTAAATCCTGATGCATGCTGGCCCCCACCGCACCATGCTGCCATGGCCACGCCCCCACCGCACCATGCTGCCATTGCCACGCCCCCACCGCACCATGCTGCCATGGCCACGCCCCTGCCGCAATACATCATAACAAGACTCAAAAGTGTCACAGTTTAGGCTAAAGCGATCTTGTCATGTCATGTCATTAAAACAGTAGTAAAGTAACAGGCTACAGTTAAAACAAGTAGTCTGTTGTCAATATAACAGTAATAACAAAGACGAAGAAAACAACAAACAACAAATATGTGTGTCAGCTGAATGCATGTCACTGTGCAAAACAAGAATATTGTGGCGGCGCAATCTAAGTGAGCCTGATGTCGTCGGTAACTACACAGCTGATCAGCTACGAAGTCCCGGGCATCCGGTATCCATGGAGACGCCCGGGACCTCGTAGCTGGTCAGCTATGTAGTTACCGACGACATCAGGCTCACTTAGATTGCGCCTCCAATATAGCTGAAGCCTTGCTAACCATCTTTTTAGATTACGCACACTAATGTGTAAAGATATGTGACGCGGCAATCGATATGCTCCTGCTCCTCTGACATTGCTGCACTGAATGAAGTTTCCTGCAATGATTTAATATACTAGACTATCGTATCGTTTTCTCAAGATCTCAAATTATGATATCGTTATCTCGGGAAAACAAATGAAATTAACTCGTTATCACAGGAAAACGGAGGAAATAAAATGTATGAATGCATGGCCCTTCAGGGCTTCCATAGATTAAGACTCAGAACATATGAACGAGTTCTGAGGATAATTATAAGAAAAATAATTAAAAATAAACAATAGTAATAATTTGAAGGCAATAACGTCCTCTAGATTCATGAAGTGTGAAATAAATGTAGCGTCATGACAACACTTTGATTTATGTTTGCATACAATAATGAACTGCTGTGTGTGTGTGTGTGTGTGTGTGTGTGTGTGTTACAGGTGAGTCCAGTCTCAGTCTGACGCTGAATGAAGACCAGCTCACAGTGTAAAGTTGTAAAAACTTTTATTTTGGCCGGTTTCTCATATAACTTAATATTTATTAAATAATATTATAATTAGTTATTGTTTTATATTAAAGTTTGTTTTACGGGAGCTCAGTGGAGCCAATCATCAGTTAACAAATTAATAAAACAAATCAATTAAGAAATCAATAATGATTCACATTGGAAGAACCGTCACAATATTTACAATATTTGTAATGACTTTATTTGATCAGTTTGTTGTTTTTAATTTGTTTTATTTAATGATCTGTTATCTGTCGGTATTCATCAAGACATTGATTGATTTATGATTGAATATTTGATTGATTGGTTCTCTGAACATTTTATTTATTCATGTTTTTGTACATTCATGTTCTTATTAAAATAAAGTCTGATTGTTTGATTGTATTAAATTGTGTTTCTGATTTCATCCTGTGACTAAACGTCCTCTCGGCCAGACAGGAAGTGATCTCACTGACCTCAGTGACATCATCATGTCTCTTCTCTGTCGGCCTGTTTGATTCTTTTGATTCTCTGTATTTCATGACAACAATAATAACATTATTATAAATATGACTGTTGTTGTTGTCACAGTGTTAATTCTACATGTAGTAACATCGTGTGATGCTGATGATTGGCTGCTGTCAATGAGCTCATTACTGTTTCTTGACATCACTTCCTGTTTAGCACAATTTACTATCTAAATGTCTGCTAATGATCCCACAATGCACTGCTCCACATCAGGATGATGACCAGGAAGTTAACTACTCTCTGTTCACGCTGATGAAGGATAACAGGTGAATTATGGGAAACGTAAGATCTGGTGATCCAGCTCAGATTTCTGTTTTAATCCGTCTGTCAGAGGAACCAGAACCCGTCAGAACTGAGAAGAAGAAGAAGCAGGAGGAGTCTGAAGGATGAGTTATTTCAAATGCAAAGATTTATTTCAAATCATGTCCAAACAATAAAAGACTCTCCAGGAGAACAAGGACAGAGCGGAGTACAAGGACAGGTGGAAGTAGCTGTTGAGTGAAGAGAGGACTGTTGATGATGTTCACGTGTTTTTGCTAATTGTTTAAACTAACTGATGTTTCTGTGTGATTGAAGAAGACATGTGAGTCCCTCTGGTGGACAGAAACAGTGCGTCCACACTGACCTCATGTCAGCTGAGGAGCCGACTCTCTCAGGTAGGAAACACCAGTGAGAGTCGGCTGTTTCAAAGTTTAAACTTCATGTTCGGCCTGAATGTCTCTGAAGGCGTCACAGCAGGAAGTGATGGGTGTTTTAATAAAACTGATTGGATAAACTCAGGACAGGTGAGCCGGCTGCAGACTGCAGGTGTGCTTGTTTTCCTGTCCTCAGCAGAGTTTGGTGTCTCAGTGAAGAACGTCCCTGTCAGCTGATGCGGAGCGGCTTGGGTAGATGTGGAGCTGAGGGAGGTCGATGCCGTCGTTGTGCAGATCCTCCTGCTTCTGCAGACCGTGAAGTTTAACCAGCAGGTCTCTGATGAACACCTGTCGGGACCAGAGTTCAGACATGTCAGTGACCCCTACAGGCCGGACCGGTCAATACACCCAAAGACAGGACGACAGACCTCATTCATCCACAGTCACAACAGTTAGACGACCAGCTGTTTCTCTACAGCTCTCACCTCTGTGTTGTTGTTACAGGACAGGAAGGTCTCCTGTAGAGAAAGAGACACACACTGTGAGGACAGACAGGTCAGACAGACAGACAGACAGACAGACAGACAGGTCAGACAGACAGACAGACAGACAGACAGACAGGTGTTACCTGCAGTCTGCGTGTCCTCTCCTCGTCTGTCTTCAGGTCCAGCAAGTCGTCGATGTTCACCTCCTCCGGCATCACATCCTCCTGAACAACACACCTCATCAAGTTATCCATCATCATCCAGTCATCAATACATATCTTATCATTAAGTCATCAATACATATCTACATATCCCTTTTAACGAGGCTTTTAATTGATTTTTAAATTCTTTTTAAGCTGTGCTAATCAGAGCACTTGTATTTTTTTTTCATCATTTTTTACTGTTTTGATCTCTCACGTTTTTAGCCTTTATGCTTTTATGTTTTAGTCCCTCGTGTTTCTAGCCTCTATGCTTTTTTGCCTTATTTTACTGTTTTAGTCTGTTAGTTAATTAGTCTAATCTCCAGTGTTTCCTCATGGGGGTCTGCCAGACTGGGAGTTGTCTCTGGTCTGGCCGCTGGGGGTGCTGTCTCGTGGACGGTTTTGGCCCGGGTGGCTAGAGGGCTCTACACCCTGGTGTGGGGCCTCCTGTCTGCCCGGGTTGGGGTGGTCCCTGTGGCGGCGCTCCCTGCGGCCTTGGACCGGGATCTCTCCCAGTGTGGTTGGCCCCACAAAGGTAGCTTCCTCCACGCCTCAGGTCTCACTGCCCAGCCATGTCTGTTCAGTGACAGCTAGTGTGTGTGTGGGTGTGAGTGTGTGTGTCTGTGTGTCTGTGTGTGCATGTATTTGTGTATGTCTCTGTGCATGTCTGTGGGGGTGGGAGGGTTGGGTTCTTTTTCTGCTGTTGTTTGTAAATTTTTGTGAGGCACTTTGAGATACTTTTTTGTATGAAAAGCGCCATATAAATAAAGATTGATTTGATTTGATATCTTATCGCTAAGTCATCAATACATATCTTATCATTAAGTCATCAATACATATCTTATCATTAAGTCATATTAAACTGACAATGAGGTGAAGTTGTCAGAAACAAATTAAAAATAAACCGACCAGTCTGTGAAAAACTTATTTTATAGATTATAGACTATAAATTAGATTGTAGAGTATACATAAAAGATTATAGATTATAAATCATAGATTATAGATTATTCTCATAGATTATAGATTATAAATCATAGATTATAGAGTATAAATCATAGATTGTAGATTATAAATCATAGATTGTAGAGTATAAATCATAGATTGTAGAGTATAAATCATAGATTGTAGATTATAAATCATAGATTATAGATTATAAATCATAGATTATAGAGTATAAATCATAGATTGTAGATTATAAATCATAGATTATAGAGTATAAATCATAGATTGTAGAGTATAAATCATAGATTGTAGAGTATAGGATACAAAGATGAACCCATTAAACGTGCACAGGGAAGTCATCCCCTAGGGATCCTGATCAGAACCTGGGACCAGCTAACCCGACCCAGAGGATCACACAGCGTGATTTAAAATGACTCGGGTCAAGATAGTTCTTGTTTGTGCGGCTCAGCACCACGTGACGACCCGTCCTGCTCAGTCGTCTCCTGGATCCACACACTTTATATATATTATAAATTGTGTCAGAAAATTAGTCAGTGCAACTTTTAAATTGTGATGTTGTTCTGTTCTGTTCATGGTCCATCCTTGGAGACGGGCCCTGCTCTGCAGCTCCTCCTGACGGTTCATCCATCTTTTATTCTCCTGTTAATAGTGTTTTTTTCTCTCAATATGCCATTTTTTTCCTCACTTGAATGGCAGATCTGAGGTCGGAGGATGTTAATCAGCGTACAGACTGTGAAGCCCACTGAGGCCATGTGACTGATTCTGGGCCTCATACGATGTGTTCACCCCTCTAATGCTTTTATAATTACACTCATTACATTAGACATTTTTAATTAACTTTCATTACTTTATAGATATTTATTTATTAAATAAATATATTTATTTGTTAGTATTTATTTTTCTATGTTGACCATGATTCCATTTGTAAAAGCAATAACATGGTGACACAATGAAGGTGTGATGGCTTTAATAGATACAGATTCTGAGGTTCCCACACTGGACACGGTCGACACCACAACAACACAGTTCTGCTGGAGCTGACGCCCACGACAATTAACACAGCTCTGACTCTGGTTCTACAAGAACCAGACTGACTGTAACTGCCCCACCCTCTGACGGTGTAACTCCCCCATCCTCTCTAACTGCCCCATCCTCTGACGCTGTAACTGCCCCATCCTCTGTAACTGCCCCATCCTCTGACACTGTAACTGCCCCATCCTCTGTAACTGCCCCATCCTCTGTAGCTGCCCCATCCTCTGACGCTGTAACTCCCCCATCCTCTGTAACTGCCCCATCCTCTGACGCTGTAACTGCCCCATCCTCTGTAACTGCCCCATCCTCTGTAACTGCCCCATCCTCTGACACTGTAACTGCCCCATCCTCAGTAACTGCCCCATCCTCTGACGCTGTAACTGCCCCATCCTCTGACGCTGTAACTGCCCCATCCTCTGTAACTGCCCCAACCTCTGACACTGTAACTGCCCCATCCTCTGTAACTGCCCCAACCTCTGACACTGTAACTGCCCCATCCTCTGTAACTGCCCCAACCTCTGACACTGTAACTGCCCCATCCTCAGTAACTGCCCCATCCTCTGACACTGTAACTGCCCCATCCTCTGTAGCTGCCCCATCCTCTGACACTGTAACTGCCCCATCCTCTGTAACTGCCCCATCCTCTGACGCTGTAACTGCCCCATCCTCTGACGCTGTAACTCCTCCATCCTCAGTAACTGCCCCATCCTCTGACGCTGTAACTGCCCCATCCTCTGTAACTGCCCTATCCTCTGACGCTGTAACTGCCCCATCCTCTGTAACTGCCCCATCCTCTGACGCTGTAACTGCCCCATCCTCTGACACTGTAACTGCCCCACCCTCTGACGCTGTAACTCCCCCATCCTCAGTAACTGCCCCATCCTCTGACGCTGTAACTCCTCCATCCTCAGTAACTGCCCCATCCTCTGACGCTGTAACTGCCCCATCCTCTGTAACTGCCCTATCCTCTGACGCTGTAACTGCCCCATCCTCTGTAACTGCCCCATCCTCTGACGCTGTAACTGCCCCATCCTCTGACGCTGTAACTGCCCCATCCTCTGACGCTGTAACTGCACCATCCTCTGTAACTGCCCCATCCTCTGACGCTGTAACTGCCCCATCCTCTGACGCTGTAACTGCACCATCCTCTGTAACTGCCCCATCCTCTGTAACTGCCCTATCCTCTGACGCTGTAACTGCCCCATCCTCTGTAACTGCCCCATCCTCTGACGCTGTAACTGCCCCATCCTCAGTAACTGCCCCATCCTCTGACGCTGTAACTGCACCATCCTCAGTAACTGCCCCATCCTCTGACACTGTAACTGCCCCATCCTCTGTAGCTGTAACTGCCCCATCCTCTGACGCTGTAACTGCACCATCCTCTGTAACTGCCCCATCCTCAGTAACTGCCCTATCCTCTGATGCTGTAACTCCCCCATCCTCAGTAACTGCCCCATCCTCTGACACTGTAACTGCCCCACCCTCTGACGCTGTAACTGCCCCAACCTCTGACACTGTAACTGCCCCATTCTCTGTAACTGCCCCAACCTCTGACACTGTAACTGCCCCACCCTCTGACGCTGTAACTCCCTCATCCTCAGTAACTGCCCCATCCTCTGACGCTGTAACTGCCCCATCCTCTGACGCTGTAACTGCCCCATCCTCTGTAACTGCCCTATCCTCTGACGCTGTAACTGCCCTATCCTCTGTAACTGCCCTATCCTCTGACGCTGTAACTCCCCCATCCTCAGTAACTGCCCCATCCTCTGACACTGTAACTGCCCCACCCTCTGACGCTGTAACTGCCCCATCCTCTGACGCTGTAACTGCACCATCCTCTGTAACTGCCCCATCCTCAGTAACTGCCCCATCCTCTGACGCTGTAACTGCACCATCCTCAGTAACTGCCCCATCCTCTGACGCTGTAACTGCACCATCCTCTGTAACTGCCCCATCCTCTGTAACTGCCCCATCCTCTGACGCTGTAACTGCCCCATCCTCTGTAACTGCCCCATCCTCTGTAACTGCCCCATCCTCTGTAGCTGCCCCATCCTCTGTAACTGCCCCATCCTCTGTAACTGCCCCATCCTCTGACGCTGTAACTGCACCATCCTCAGTAACTGCCCCATCCTCTGACGCTGTAACTGCACCATCCTCAGTAACTGCCCCATCCTCTGACACTGTGACTGCCCCACCCTCTGACGCTGTAACTGCCCCATCCTCTGTAGCTGCCCCATCCTCTGACGCTGTAGCTGCCCCATCCTCTGACGGTGTAACTCCCCCATCCTCTCTAACTGCCCCATCCTCTGTAGCTGCCCCATCCTCTGTAGCTGCCCCATCCTCTGACTGTAACTGCCCCACCCTCTGACGCTGTAACTGCCCCATCCTCTGACGCTGTAACTGCCCCATCCTCTGTAACTGCCCTATCCTCTGACGCTGTAACTGCCCTATCCTCTGTAACTGCCCTATCCTCTGACGCTGTAACTCCCCCATCCTCAGTAACTGCCCCATCCTCTGACACTGTAACTGCCCCACCCTCTGACGCTGTAACTGCCCCATCCTCTGACGCTGTAACTGCCCCATCCTCTGACGCTGTAACTGCACCATCCTCTGTAACTGCCCCATCCTCAGTAACTGCCCCATCCTCTGTAACTGCCCCATCCTCTGTAACTGCCCCATCCTCTGTAACTGCCCCATCCTCTGACACTGTAACTGCCCAACCCTCTGACGCTGTAACTGCCCCATCCTCTGTAGCTGCCCCATCCTCTGTAGCTGCCCCATCCTCTCTAACTGCCCCATCCTCTGTAGCTGCCCCATCCTCTGACGCTGTAACTGCACCATCCTCAGTAACTGCCCCATCCTCTGACGCTGTAACTGCACCATCCTCTGTAACTGCCCCATCCTCAGTAACTGCCCCATCCTCTGACGCTGTAACTGCACCATCCTCAGTAACTGCCCCATCCTCTGACGCTGTAACTGCACCATCCTCAGTAACTGCCCCATCCTCTGACACTGTAACTGCCCCACCCTCTGACGCTGTAACTGCACCATCCTCTGTAACTGCCCCATCCTCAGTAACTGCCCCATCCTCTGTAACTGCCCCATCCTCAGTAACTGCCCCATCCTCTGTAGCTGCCCCATCCTCTGACGCTGTAACTGCACCATCCTCAGTAACTGCCCCATCCTCTGACACTGTAACTGCCCAACCCTCTGACGCTGTAACTGCCCCATCCTCTGTAGCTGCCCCATCCTCTGTAGCTGCCCCATCCTCTCTAACTGCCCCATCCTCTGTAGCTGCCCCATCCTCTGACGCTGTAACTGCACCATCCTCAGTAACTGCCCCATCCTCTGACGCTGTAACTGCACCATCCTCTGTAACTGCCCCATCCTCAGTAACTGCCCCATCCTCTGACGCTGTAACTGCACCATCCTCAGTAACTGCCCCATCCTCTGACGCTGTAACTGCACCATCCTCAGTAACTGCCCCATCCTCTGACACTGTAACTGCCCCACCCTCTGACGCTGTAACTGCCCCATCCTCTGTAGCTGCCCCATCCTCTGTAGCTGCCCCATCCTCTCTAACTGCCCCATCCTCTGTAGCTGCCCCATCCTCTGACGCTGTAACTGCACCATCCTCAGTAACTGCCCCATCCTCTGACGCTGTAACTGCACCATCCTCTGTAACTGCCCCATCCTCAGTAACTGCCCCATCCTCTGACGCTGTAACTGCACCATCCTCAGTAACTGCCCCATCCTCTGACGCTGTAACTGCACCATCCTCAGTAACTGCCCCATCCTCTGACACTGTAACTGCCCCATCCTCTGTAGCTGCCCCATCCTCTGACACTGTAACTGCCCCACCCTCTGACGCTGTAACTGCCCCATCCTCTGTAGCTGCCCCATCCTCTGTAGCTGCCCCATCCTCTCTAACTGCCCCATCCTCTCTAACTGCCCCATCCTCTGTAGCTGCCCCATCCTCTGACGCTGCCCTATATAGCCCAGTGTGCAGCTGCAGCGCTGCTCTCAGCTGTCAGCTCCTGTTGGTTCTGACGGGTCACACTGAGTCCACTCACACTTTACATGTACGCATCACTTCCTGTGTGTTTCTACTGAAGTGTGCGCTCTTCTTTATCCTGACCAGTAGTTTTGGTTTGAATAATAATAACACGGATACTGACCTACTTGATACATTAATAACTTTAGAACAATTTAAATAAAATGAATGATTTAGATGTTCATATCTGTGAGCTCAGATCAGCTCTCAGTGTCTCTGTGAGGAAATGTTTAAACAAATCTCACGTCACTCGACACAAACCAACAAACTGTTTATGACCATATAAGGACACATTCAACAACCATTTGTGTTACTGTACAGTGATCAGTACTGCTCATCTTCATCCTGTGATGATGATGATGATGATGATAAAACGTGTGAGTGTTGTGTGTGTGTGTGTGTGTGTGTGTGTGTGTGTGAGTGTGTGTATGTGTTTGTGAGTGTGAATGTGTGTGTGTGTGTGTGAATGTGTGTGTGTGTGTGTGTGTGTGTGTGCTTGAGTGTATGTATGTGTGTGAGTGTGTGTATGTATGTGTGTGAGTGTGTGTATGTGTGAGTATGTGTGTGTGATTGTGTGTGTGTGTGTGTGTGTGTGAGACTGTGTGTGTGTGTGTGTGTGTGTGTGTGTGTGTGTGTGCTTGAGTGTATGTATGTGTGTGAGTGTGTGTATGTATGTGTGTGAGTGTGTGTATGTGTGAGTATGTGTGTGTGATTGTGTGTGTGTGTGTGTGTGCTTGAGTGTGTGTGTGTGTGTGTGTGTTTGTATGTGTGTGTGTGTTTGTATGTGTGTGTGATTGTGTGTGTGTGTGTGTGTGTGTGCTTGAGTGTATGTATGTGTGTGAGTGTGTGTGTGTGTGAGTGTGTGTGTGTGTGTGTGTGTTTGTATGTGTGTGTGTGTTTGTATGTGTGTGTGATTGTGTGTGTGTGTGTGTGTGTGTGTGCTTGAGTGTATGTATGTGTGTGAGTGTGTGTATGTGTGTGTGTGTTTGTATGTGTGAGTATGTGTGTGTGTGTGAGTGTGTGTGTGTGTGTGTGCTTGAGTGTATGTATGTGTGTGTGTGTGTGTGTGTGTGTGTGTGTGATTGTGTGTGAGTGTGTGTGTGTGTGAGTATGTGTGTGTGCTTGTGTGTGTGTGTGTGTGTGTGTGTGTGAGCTGATAAATCAGTGATCTCTGTAAGTGGCTGTGTTGATCCACTTGCTTCCTGTCACTTCACCAGAACTGATCCGGCCTGTCGTTCCTTCATGAAGACCAAAGTTGGAGATTTAATGCTTTCACTGTTCTCAGCGCTGAGCTGAACCCTCAGTGCTGCTGCTCACTCACATATTTAAGTTCCACTGAGCACCAGAATTATTTCTCAGTGACCTCCACATTTGACTTCTGAGTGAAACTGGCATACGTAGCTGCCACTGACAGTATGCAGCTGTGTAACATGTTAGCGGTTCATCCAGGTGACACACCTGTGGGCCGACTCCTCACATATTTGTGTCAGTGCATTGTCGCTCCTGTTTCTGTCTCCATGATGCTTGAATGAAACGTTCCTCTCTCATGTTGGCGGTGACGTTCCTGTGCTGCGGTAGATAAATCCTTTGCTTGTGTTGAACGCCGGCAGCACATCATGCTGCTTCTTCACTTCGAACGCTTGACCAACACAAACCCTTCCTGCCTGCACCTGATTGGACAGACATGACTCTAGTCTGGGATTTCAAACTAGACCAACACGGCTGCTGGTTCACAAACTTTCTCTTATATTTTGAAATTAATTCACCAAACGATTTTCCTTTAAACTTGACGCTGGTCAGTTTTTGACACCTCATGTGCAGAAAGTCACCTGGACCTCTAAACGCAGCAGGACAGATTGACGGCCGTCTGTCCGAACACAGCGAGACTCATGGCTGCAAACGCAGACCGTCTCCTCTGGACACCTTCAGACTATACAGGAAGTGATGTCACTGACTCATTTCAACTCATCAGTAAGGGAATGGCACTTAAAGATGAAGAATGTCACAGGATTTGTTTGTGGTTCTGATTTTAGGTCAATAGGCAGCAGTGACAGTACAAGTACTGCATCTGTTATGTAACCTGGTACCTTGTGAGAAGCAGTATGAGTACAAGTTCAAAGTATTCTTGGACCAGCAGTACAAGTACTCAGCCTGCTGCCTGCAGCCTGAAGACTACACGTATGCAGCAGTAGTACTGCAGAACTCACCCGTCCCCGGTACAGCTGGTCCAGTCCACAGTCGATCCACTTCTCCACGTCCAGCCTCCTCTGCAGCTCCTTCCGGTTGTATTTGACGGTGACCCGGGCCTGTCGCCGCTGCAGGCTCTGACCCGGTGACCGATTACTGCCACCGACCTTAGTGACCCGCCGGCCGACCCGCTGAGCTGCCATCAGGACCAGGACCAGAACCACTGAGAAGGTCCAACAGAGACCCCATACATTCTTAGAACCGGATCAAATACTCTGAAGCTGAATTTAAAATGTGATGTTCAGTTTGTAAATAAAGACACAAAAATAAAAATAGTAAGAGAGCTCAACTGAGAGGCACAACAACAACAACAACAACAACAACGATAATAATAACAATAACAACAACAACAAAACAACAATAATAACAATAATAATAATAACAATAATAATAATAATAATAATCCTGATTTCTGTCTCGAGCTTTTACATGTGATGAGTGACGGTGAGTCCTGTGTGTCGGAGGGCGCGTGCAGACTGAGGACGGAGCAGGGCGGGGACCACGCGCCGCTGCTGCTGCAGCCTTCACGTGCTGTCGGAAGAATGAGCTCCACACTTATCTGTGACCTGGTTGTCATTAAAATGATGAAACTAAAAAATGAAATAATATGAAAAACATTTTGATCTCATTAAATAAAGTTTCTGTCATTTAAAACTTTATAAGTCTGATGTTTGTTTTTAATGTAGCATCAAAACAGCTGATTCAGCTTCCGCTCACATGACGTTTCACAGGTGTGGCGTCTGCAGAAATCCTTTGTGTTGTAAACGGTCTTGTCCTTTTCGTATCTGTCCAACCTCATTACAGCGGCCTGGTGCTGGTCCCCTGGTGCTGGTCCCCTGGTGCTGGTCCCCTGGTGGAGAGGAGGTTGTGTTGATACCTCATCTTGCCTAGAGGCGGCTGTAGCTCAGTGGGTAGAGCTAGTGGACTAATGATCGGAAGGCCGTTGGTTCAAATCCCGGCTCCCCTGGGGTGGAACTGAGCTACATGTCGAAGTATTCTTGAGGAAGATACTGAATCCCAAAGTTCCTCCTGATGTGCAGTTGGCACCTTGTGTGGTAGCCTCTGTCATCAGTAAGGGTCCTACAATGAGCTGGCGACTCATCCAGGGTGCACAAAAAGAAACTGAAACTGGAATTGGATACAACATCCCCACATCTGTCGATGCAGTTTGTAAGCTGTGATTTTGTTGTTCTGTTCATGTGATCATCTATTCCTGTCTGTCGGACCTGGAGAGAGATCCAGTTTTTCCTCCCTTGGCGAGCTCTGCTGGCTCTCAGGACTCACACACTGTAAAGCCCATCGAGGCCATGCGATGTGGCTTTGGACTGTATATAAGAAACTGATAAGATTTTTTTTTATTTCTCCTATGAAACGTCATGTGTTGTTCAGATTAAGCTTGTTTTGTTTGTTTGTTTTGTTTAACTCTGAATAAAAGAATGAAATATAAAAACACATTTACATATTAACATTCAGATTAAAAAAGGACAAAAACTGAGTCCAAATAAATGAACGAGTCTTGACTCATCTCATATGTACGTATGAGATGAGTCAAGACTCGTTCATATAATAATAATAATAATATTATTATCCTCGTTCACTCGTTATACTCATTCATATAATAATAATAATAAAACTAATATTATTATTATAACAATAATGGTGATAATAATAATAATGATAATAATAATAACAATATAATAATAATTATGGTAATAATAATAATAATAATAATAACAATGTCAATGATGTTGTGTTTGTTTCATTTTGATAAATGAGCATCATTAATGTCTCAACTGCTGCACTAACAGAATTAAACCACTTCCATGAATTATTTATTGATTTATTTAATTGTACAACTTTAAACAACATGAACTCTGAACAGCTTGTTTACATCAGCATTCACTGAGCTGACTACCAACACAGGCTGTTCTGTGATGCTCAGGTTTACGAGGGGATATTAAATGCACCATGAGAGGACCCTGCTGGGTCCTTGTGCTCCTGGTGTTCATGGCAGGTGTTTGAGCATAGAGGAGGAGCAGCAACACCTGGTGGTGGACATCAGGCCTACAAGCACATGACGTAACTGTAAGTAGATGAAACCCTCAGAGGAAGAAAAGTAACATTTCCAGTAAAAGAAACATTAGATATACTGAAACTTTACGTTTCTTTATGTTGAGCTTCGTGGTGTGACATCACTGTGACATCACTGTGTTTACACTGACATCATGTTTTATCTTCAAACTCCTGCTTCTGTCTCCACAAACACAGCTGGAACCTCCAGCGGTTTCACTCTGACAGCTCATCAACATGTCGCTTGATCGTGAAGCACAAATCTGAAGAAATTCTTGATTTACAGAATCAATAACTGTCGATGCTGCGGGGATCAGAGATGTGATGTCATCGGTGATGTCAATCGGTGATGTCATTACACGAACATGAATTAAAAGGCGAGTTCAAGATCACGCAGTGCTGTGCAGCGCTGCCTAAATCGTGATGCATGCTGGTTAAAATGTGTCCACGATGACCTGGATGGTTTCTGCTCCCCATCCGATGTCACATGACCTTAAGTTATCGCGGGAGCGAGGCGGCTGCAGAGCAGGTGAGCAGTTGTTCTCCAGGTACTGCGCGAGCCTAGACCCACCTTCATGACGTCAGGACTTTGCCCTGATTGGCTCTCATCTACGCTGACGTACATGACGTCTGTTTCGATGAATTTCCATTTTCATAAGCGCCTCTTTTCTACTCAAGTATCACACACTTTCAGATCAGTAGCAGCCGTGTGGCCGCAGCTGTGGGACAGTCAACATGAAGAAACCTATAAAATCCTTCATGTAACGCAACAACCCTGAAAGATGTCGTCAATAAACTGCTGAGTTCTGTCAGCTGAGGGTGATGATGGAGAAGAACTGCTGTGTCCAGTGTTATCTGTACTATCAAATGTATTTCATTCATTGTGAATAATGTTGCTATAAGAAAATGCATCATCTTATGTGTCTTTATGCTTATTTGTTAAATGTAGTCAGCAAATTCCCCTCAGCTGTGATATAATCATGCACCAAAGCACAGTTGTCATCATAATAATGAATAACTGTTGTTATTGTATTGTTATTGGGCAAGACTGTAAGTTACTATAATGTACCAGATAGACAAAGTCCTAATGTATTTAATGGTGACATTACAAGGAAGCATTTACAGTAAGACAACATTTAGGCTGTTCATCTACTCTGATAAACCAGTTGGACCATTAATGTGCCACTGTGTGACCGTTTGAAGTGAAGCAATTACAAAATATCCAAATTTGAAGTTGTTATTGTGACAAAGCTGTCACATTCTGTTGTCTCTAAATATGAACTGTCTATATATATATATATATTTATATATATACCGGTATATATATATACATGTATATAACTAATCAGATAAATACATCCTCTGCAAAAGACACAGTTGACACGGTCTTGCTCCTCGGTCGTCTGCATGCAACACAGCAGCAGTTCACTGCTCTATTCCCTCAGCCTACATGTTTTGGTTGACAGCTATTTTGAACATCTCTGATTGAATAATTTCTGAAGGGGACTAATATGAGGAAAAGGCCAGCAAAGTTCCCAGAGCATCAGGTAAGAAAACTGATCGCCATCGTTGTTGATTTTCCTCAAACATCAATGGAATTTCAATTCCTCCACTTCTTCCCAGATGAAGAAGGCAAACACCGCAAGCTCAGCCGAGTCACGTCACGTCTACGGGAAGAGAGAGGGTCCGACTTCACAGCAGCGTTTGTAGCCCCGCCCCTGCAGGCAGTCAGCAGGAGTTCAACTTGAACGCGCCTAAAGATTGATGAAAGGTCAGGTGATGACAGAGCCAGTCCGAGGCTTTAAGGGGCCCTAAGCAGAATTTGATTTGGGGCCCTTCCCACCACCACGGATTCACCTGTGCTTGACAATTGACACAAATGTCACACTATAATGTTACATTATAAATTGTATTAATACAGTGATGAATTGTGAACTACTGTCCCCCTGGGCACAGATGCATGAGGACCCCCCCACACCTTATTTGTACAAAAGTGGGTGCAAATGGGGGTCGGGGGGTCCTCCCCCAGAAAATTCTGAATTTGGTGGATGTGATTTCCTGTATTCTGGCCAGCTGGAGAATGGTCATACCTACATTTATTCAGATTCAAAGCCTTTTGCTTTTTGACTTATTGAGGTAGTGACGTCACGCAACGACTTAGGCTTCAGGGCCCGTGGACCACCTGGGTGATTCAGGCTCATTCAGTAATCCATCCTTTGTCTATTCACGCAAGGTGTCAAGTTTATGTGCATGACTCAAATGCAGACACAGCAGCTGTAGGCAGGTATATTGATCATGAAATCAGGATCATCTTGTCTTGTTTATTCATTCATTCATTCATTCATTTATGTCACTTGTTTAATGTATTTAATATGTAAATATTGATCATTTATTTTGTTTTTTCCCCCAGGCCAGCAGGGGGCCCCAAGCAGCCACTGAGTTCACTTATGCCTCAGCCGGCTCTGGGTGATGATGAAGGCCATGAGACGACTGAAAGCTTCACTGATGATGTTTTATAGTGACGTCATGTTCAATAAAAACATCGACAACAACAACAACAACATCATCATCATCAACAACAACATCAACAACAACAACAACATCGACGACGACAAAGGAGAACAAAAGAAATTTTTTATATTTCATTTGAATTAATTGATTATAATCGATTATTATTTAAATATGAACACATTAAATATTCTGTCACTTGTTAAATATTGGCATGAAGTAACTGAACAGAACACAAAGGTTTCATGGGGTTTGTGTTGAGGCACCTTCAGGTGGGCGTGGTTAAAGTGACCTCACCTGTCGCTCAGGTAATTTATCTGCGACAACAAAAAGGCACCAAACACGGAAGTGAGTCATTTGTCCTCGAGGAGCAAAGAAACACCAACACGAGTCCAACATCTTCGAGATTTTAAACCGAGACCCGATTTATTCCTGTTCAGTTTGAGGTCCTGGTCGTCATCATGAAGATAAAGCGGGTTCGGTTCAGTCTGGTGGCTCTCTGTGTATTCGTCTGTTCTGGTCTGGCTCTGGACTGTGAGCTGGACCAGGTCTCGGATCATGGTCTGAACATGATCTTCCTTGAGTCCGGACGGCTCACGGAGAAGAATGTGTCTGGCCCGGAAGGCTGCAAGGCGGCATGCTGCGACCAGCCGGACTGTGACTTGGCCCTGGTGGGTCACCCGTCGGACGGAGAGCCGCAATGCTTCCTGGTGGACTGTCGGCACCGGAACGTCTGCGTCCTCCAGGAAAACAAACAGTTCAGTGTTTACCGCAAGAAGGGGAACGGAGAGGCCGGCGGAGAGGCGACAGAAGGCGGGGAGAGAGTCCACGTCGCCCCGCTGCTGGAGCTGAAGGAGGAACCGAAGGACGAGAGTAACAACAGTAAGCTGGTTATTGATAAGCTGGTTATTGATGATTAACAGCTGGTTATTGATCTCATTGTGTTTGTTTTTGTAAGAAGAGACAAATGAAAATGTTAAACTTATTAAATTGATCAGGTAAAATAATCGTCATCCTTGGTGATAATAAGATGATAGTGAGGAGATAAGAAACACATTCACCAGGAATCAATTATTGATAACTGATCAACCAGTTCATCTGTGATGGTGATGTTTATGATAATTAAAGTTAGACGGGGTATAATAATTTATATTTTATTATAAATAATTGTATAAGAATTCCAATATGAATTCAGTCCTACAAGCCACGAGCATGACCACACGTTACAGTCGACCCACACACCTGTTGTCCACCTGTTGTCCACCTGTTGTCCACCTGTTGTCCACCTGTTGTTCACTTGGTGTCCACCAGTTGTCCACCTGTTGTTCACCTGTTGTCCACCTGTTGTTCACCTGTTGTCCACCTGTCTGAATCTGGAACAGAAGTATCTCAATTGTTGGACTTTCCTTTAGAAGTTCTTCTTCTACGGTGTCATGGTAGGAGGTCTGAGAGTCCTGGTGGTCACTGACTTCCTGTTGACTGAAGGTGTGACAGTGACCGAGGTCAGCAGGTGTGTCTGTGAGTGTTGAGTTAATGTTTTATAAGAAGTCAACACAGTTTTATTAAAGCTGTTTATCGGCTTCATCATGTGGAGTTGTGTGCACAGGTAAGACGGAACCCAGCTGATCCCAGCGGATCCCAGTTGATCCCCGTTGATCCCAGGTCATGTGATCTTCCTTCGATGGTAACTTGAGTTGTAGCAGTTGTTTTTAGGACGTCAGCCATTTTGATTTACTGCAAGCTGTTTTTGCATTGAAACATTTTCAAGGATCAAATAAAAACTAAAGAATAATTAAGTAGTTTTTTTTTTTTTTTTTTTTTTAGAGCTGATCAATCAAATGATAAGCAGGAAAATGAATCCATGAATATGTAAAGTATGTTTCCTGGTTGGTGTGAAGACAAACATGAGGAATGCTGCTAGACGCGTCCTCTCACCTGTAGAGTTACCTGTACAGGTGAATCACCTGTGATGAACCTTACACTTGTCGGTTTTATTGTGAAACTCTCACAATACTCTTATTTGTTCTTGTTCCTCTAACTGTTCTTTAATACGCAGCAGTGACTTTGTTTACCTTCTGCAGGTGTTCCTGTCAGCTTACTGCTTTAAAGGATCATTTCACATTTTTTCATGTCTGTGTTAAAATGACACAAACAACCGACTTTCATCAAACTTTTATCATCAGACCGTACTGTGGATGTTCTGATTTCCTCCTCTGACATTGTTTGTCAGCTTCGTACCCACCTGTCCAGGTAAACAGTGAGTCACCACAGAGAGTTTCTGAGAGTTTCTGGTTGGACCAGTTTGTCAGCTTTCTGGAAGGAAAACAGGTGCTGAATGTGAACTCAGCAGCCGTGCACATGCTGTCTCAGTTTGTTCTCTCCCCAGTCGGCAGGTGTTTGCTCCTGGTGGAAGTGTTGGGTCAGTAAATTAATGAAGTAAAGAGTCGGGTCGAGACCTCTGTGGTTAGGGTTGAGGGGTCGAGACCTCTGTGGTTAGGGTTGAGGGGTCGAGACCTCTGTGGTTAGGGTTGAGGGGTCGAGTCCTCGAGTGAGAAGCTGTGAGATCACTTCTGTCGGCATTGGATAAAAAAGAAGTGCTGCTCTGACAAACAGCTGCTCGTGAACATGTTCAGTTTATAACATTGTTCACTTCATCACACTTTGTTGTCCCCACTGTTTTCTCAGCAGCTGTTCATTGAACTCATTCACAGGCTCCTGTTGGTCAGTTAATTTGTTGTCATTGAGGTTTTCTGTCTAATTAGAAAACATCTTTCACACGTGGAACTCTCACATGGATGAACAGGAAGGAGACAGTCTCTCCAAGAGAAAATGGTCAAATCTGTAAAGTTAAAATCTGTAAATTGAATATTAAAAGTCAGTAAAATCCCGCAGCTGTGACTGTAGCAGCCGTGCACATGCTGTCTGCTAACAGGCTGTTAGCATCAGCAGCAGCTCCAGGATCAGCGTGTCGTCTGTTTGTCTCCTTCAGTTCGCTGCCGTCTGCCGCCGAAGGTCGGCTCATGTCGGGCCTCCTTTCCCAAGTTCTTCTACAATGTGACCAATCAGAGCTGCCAGAAGTTTGTGTACGGTGGCTGTGAGGGCAACAACAACAAGTTTGACTCTCAGTACGAGTGTGAGACCGCCTGCAGCGGAGTCTCAGGTAACACACACATTCAACATATCTGAAATCAGGCTCATCGATTATCAGGGCCAAACGGCTATTGGCACCAATTTTTGGCATTTTTCTGTGTTTTATATGTGATTGTTGATCAAATTCAAACTATCTAATTGATTCCACATCATGATTGATAGCCAATCAATACAGAATAATCCCCACAGTGTCCCCTGAAGGAAGACTCTTTGACTGACGATTCATGAATCTAATAAATCCATTCACATCATGAGATCTGTGCAGGAAAACATCTCGTTACAATCACATGCCTGTCAGAGAAACGCTGGACAATTCTTACACACTCTAAAACTAAAACTAATGTGTATTCAACTCCAAAATACACGTCCACACGTACACATACTATAATAATAATAATACTCAAAGGTGGAATCTAGGGTTTAGCCACACCCCCCAGTGTCACGCCCAGCAGGCGCGCCAAGAGGGATGCACATTCGATCCCGCGCCATGTTGCTGCGGCTGATCACATAAGCTGGTAATCAGAGTGTGTGTGTGTGTGTGTGTGTGTGTGTGTGTGTGTGTGTGTGTGTGTGTGTTTTTCAGGTCCAGTTCTTCCTGTTGACTCCACTCCACCTCCTCGAATTCCTGTCAAAGCTGCTCGCATGGTTCCTGCTTTCAGCACAGGTGAATACTCTCTCTGACCTGTCTGTCTCTCTCTGACCTGTCTGTCTCTCTCTGACCTGTCTGTCTCTCTGACCTGTCTGTCTCTCTGACCTGTCTGTCTCTCTGACCTGTCTGTCTCTCTCTGACCTGTCTGTCTGTCCAGATGTGTCTCAGGATGATGAAGCTCAGGAGAAAGGTCTCACACACACAGCTGGACACACACACACACACACACGCCTGGACACACACACACACACACACACACACACACACACACACACACACACGCCTGGACACACACACACACACACACACACACACACACACACACACACACGCCTGGACACACACACACACACACACACACACACACACACACACACACACACACACCTGGACACACACACCTTGATCAGAAAATGAAGGTCTGCGGTCTGCAGCATGTGTCTCGGAGGTTCTGTACACCTGCTATTATCACCTTATTTATTACCTTTGTGATCAGCTGACAAGTGGAAGCTCTCAGTACGTCTGTTCACATTCATTAAAATGCGTCTGACAGACCACTTGGATCTCACTTCCCCGCACATCATGTCAGGACTGGTGGGACAGAATTGTAACTGGTACATTTACCAACCGACACTTGCTAGATAACACACTGTTAATCACATTTATTTTATGCGGGAAACTGCGACGGCTGCTCCACATAAACACACACATCATTAGTTATGCCAGCAGCCATCTGTGACTCCGACTCCTCCTCTTTACTCTTTGTCTCAGAGTGCAGGATTTCATAACCGCAGGTAGGCCTGCTGTAAAAAGCCACTCAGACTGTTACACAACTGTACTGTGAGGACAAAACAAGCTTTTCCCGTACAGCCAAACTATTTTTATTTCAAATCACTTCATCAAACAGATCAATAAATTGTCATTTGTGATTAACATTCACAGGACAACATGTGTTCTTACAGGCTTGCAGGTGAGTTTACATGCTTTGATCTTTTGGCGCATCCATGAGCAAAATCCCATCCCGCCTCTTCAGGTCCAGACTGTGTGGTGTTTTCAGTACTCAGTGTGACCAGAAGCCCCGACAGCCTCTCCTGTGCCGTGCTGCTTCTCAGATATGTCTTAATTAGTTTAAGTTTTGAGAAGGATCTTTCGGCGCTGTAACCGACAGTTACAGGTAGAGTCAGAAACAGTTTAACAGCCGTATGAATAGAGTGTGTGCCAAATCTTGAACTGAGCCGAGATCCATTTCTTTTATGGTGGACACAAATGCGCTTTCTTAATGAAAGAACTTGTTCTGGAAAATCTGCAGACAAGTCATCTTTGTACTGGTCCTCTAAGGCACTTACTGATGTAAACAGTTCACCATCGGATTTTAACAAAAGTTCTTTTGGGCGTAAAAACCCAAACCTCCGTGCAGCTCTTGCATGCCCTGAAACCTGTGTGTTACTTGCACAATGGCAGCGTCTAGAGCTGCGTCAAATACTGACACTTTGAAGTGCTCCTCTGCATTTGAGCCTTTCATCCTCTCGTAACTCATCAAAACTCATCTTTTGGTGCGGGCGGGGCCCATATGGGATGCAGGGCCCCCTCGCCTCGCGGGGCTGCGGGGGTATACAACCCAGTTATAATCATTATAATGCGCAGCACAAACAGAAGATCAGTCCTGATACAAAGAAAACACATGACAGGAAGTCTTCAGCCAAACAGACCTCTATCTTTCTTTACATCTATCCTTGTGCTGAAGAAAAGAGCTTGTGTGGATCTTTATTCAAACATGACATAAATGCACAAGTGTTTGTGTGGCGTGTCCAATCAGAGCATTGTGGGGCGGAGCCTGAGGTGGGTCCCTGCAGAGCGTCCTTTCAGCGCTGGTACCACGACAGAAAGACAGGTAGCTGTCAATCATTCATCTACGGAGGCTGCAACGGAAACAAGAACAACTACGACAGCAAGGAGAGCTGCATGGCTGCATGTTCAGGTGAGATACACACCTGTGTGTACCTGTACACCTGTGTATACCTGTACACCTGTGTGTACCTGTACACCTGCGTATACCTGTACACCTGTGTATACCTGTACACCTGCGTATACCTGTACAGGTGACATGCACACCTGTGTGTTTGTGTGTGTCAGTGTTCCAGCCTTTCTCTCTCTCCCTGCAGTCTCGGTGCTTCCCTCCTCCAAGAAATCTGATGTTGAAGATTCTACAGAACACAAAGGTAAACAAATGTCCTGTGACCTGTCTCTCTCTCTCTGTGACCTGTCTCTCTGTGACCTGTCTCTCTCTCTCTGTGACCTGTCTCTCTCTCTCTGTGACCTGTCTCTCTGTGACCTGTCTCTCTCTCTCTGTGACCTGTCTCTCTGTGACCTGTCTCTCTCTCTCTGTGACCTGTCTCTCTGTGACCTGTCTCTCTGTGACCTGTCTCTCTCTCTCTGTGACCTGTCTCTCTGTGACCTGTCTCTCTCTCTCTGTGACCTGTCTCTCTCTCTCTGTGACCTGTCTCTCTCTCTCTGTGACCTGTCTCTCTCTCTCTGTGTCTCTCTGTGACCTGTCTCTCTGTGACCTGTCTCTCTCTCTCTGTGACCTGTCTCTCTGTGACCTGTCTCTCTCTCTCTGTGACCTGTCTCTCTGTGACCTGTCTCTCTGTGACCTGTCTCTCTCTCTCTGTGACCTGTCTCTCTCTCTCTGTGACCTGTCTGTCCCTCTGTAGGCCACTGTGTGGGGGCCCCTGACCCCGGGCCTTGTCGTGCTGCCTTCACCATGTTCTACTACGATGCGAGCACCTCCACCTGTCAGTCGTTCATCTACGGAGGCTGTCGAGGCAACAACAACCGTTACAGCAGTGTGGAGGAGTGCGTGGCGAGCTGTGGACCTCCAACTGGTAACCTTCATCATAATTATCATCATGTTCTGTTATATAATGCATATAATGTGTTTAACGTGTATAATGTGTATAATGAATATCTTTTTTCTCCCTGCAGGTTCCATTGATCTTCGATTTGAAAGATCTGAAGGTTAGTTAGTTCGCATCTGATCAGCTCCAGTAAGAGATCAATTACGATCTTTAGAATAAACTAATCATACGTCATCAATACATGACATACTGCTGCTTCAATAACACCTCAAACACTTCCTGTTCTACAGTAACACCTGTGTGTGATGTCACCTGTGTGTGATGTCACCTGTCCTAAATCTTTCAGTATGTAGCTGAGTCTAACATGATCTTCATCCTCCAGGTCTCTTCCTCTTTGTCGCCCTGGGGACCGTCTCTGCTCTGATGCTGCTGGTGCTCATCATCATTGTGTTGAGACGTCGCGGTCGGTCCCGCCGTCCGTCCTCCATCAGGTAACACTCAGCTGTCGCTGACTAACTGATGTCACTATCAACAGGTGCACAGCAGCGCCCCCCTCAGGCATACATACATACATACACTAAAAAATTAAGGCAACCTATTAATCACATGTCAGATCCTGATGAAAGACTTACTTGAAAAGCTTTACTGAGTCTATCATTGTGTAACTTGTTGAGAACTAAATCACGTAACAACCAAAATCATCAACCCGCTGAGGGCTGCATCAAAATCACAACGAAAATCAAAGTAAAAGATTTAAATCACAGGTTGATCCAACTTGTGTGAATTTTATCAAGGCACCTCATAATGTGACTCAGTAGTGTTTACGACCCCGTGTGCCTGTATGCTGTCCCAACAACGTCTGGGAATCCTCCTGATGAGTCTGCAGATGGTGTCCTGGGGGATTTCCTCCCAGACCTTGGTCAGGGCATCAGTGAGCTCCTGGACAGTCTGTGGCGGTACCGATACATAATGTCCCATAGGACGTTGAATAGGATGCTGAAATGGATGGAGGGCCGGTCAGTGACAACAAGGCCTTCGTCATCCAGGAAACTGCCAACACACTCTGGCCACATGAGGCTGGGAATTGTCCTGCACCAGGAGGAACAGAGGTCCCACTGCACCAGTGTAAGGTCTGACAATCACTCAGAGGATTTCATCCTGGTACCTTTAATCAGTCGGGGTACAGTTGGCTATGTCATGGAGGTCAGTGCCACCCTCCAAGGATATGCCTCCCCAGACCATCACTGACTCACTGCCAAACCGGTCATGCTATATGATGTTACAGGCATCATAAAGTTCACCACAGCATCTCCAGACCCTTTGACGCATGTCACATGTGCTCAGTGTGAACCTCCTCTGTGAAGAGAACGAGGTGCCAATGGAGAGCACGGTACTGAACTGTGAGCACAGGTCCAACTAGAGGACGTCGGGCCTCATGCCACCCTCATGGAGTCTGTTTCTGAGTTTGGTCAGAAACATGCACACCAGTAGCCTGCCGGAGGTGATTTTGTAGGGCTCTGGCGCTGCTCCTCAGCTTCCTCCTCATACAAAAGAGGAGAAACCGGTCCTGGTACTGGGTTGATGCCCTTCTAGGGCCCGGTCCAGCTCTCCTGGTGTAACGGCTGGTCTCCTGGTTTTTCCTCCATGCTCCTGAGACTGTGCTGGGAGACATAGCAAACCTTCTTGTGACTGCCATATGAATGTGACATCCTGGACGAGCTGGACTACCTGTGCAACCTGATTTGGCTGCAGGTACCGCCTCATGGTACCAGCAGTGACAAGGACACTGGCAGAACACAAAACTAGAGAAGAATTAGTCAGGAAGGATCCGGAGAGAGCAACTATCTGTGGCCACCACATGAAGAACCGTTCCCTTTTTGGAGGTTGTCTTGTTTTCCCTCTCCACTGCACCTGTTGTCACTTTCATTTGCACCAAAGCAGCTGAAGCTGATTCACAATCACTTGTTCCTGAGATGGACAGATTGATATCGCTGTAGTTAAACTGACTTGGTGTGGGTTAGGTGTGCAGAGGCTTTGTCCTCGCTGCAGTGGACCCGGGTTCGAGTCCCGGCCTGGCGCCCTTCACTGCGTGTCACTCCCCATCTCTCATCCTGTTTCCTGTCATATCTTGAGCTGTTCTATCAATAAAGGCCAAAATAATAATAATAATGATAATAATAATAATGATAATAATAATGATAATGATAATAATAATAGTAAGTATTCAATATTTAAGTAAATGGTCAGTTTGTTTTTGTTTAGTCGTCAACAAATCAGACTTTTCTTCGTCTGTGGTGGAAATGAAGTTGTTTCAGATGTGATCAGCTTTATGTGGTGATTGTTTGTCTGCAGTGATAAAGAGGAACTGCTTCCTGAGCCAGACGAGCAAACCTCTGTGGAGTCTCTGAGCGTCCCCGACAGCCCCAAACCAGACAAGGCCTAAGGAGACCCTGATCCACCAGAGACCACCGAGTGGTCTGTGTGGAACTCTCCACCTCAGAAATGATTAATAACGATGTTCTTCCTGCGATCAATATTGACTCCATGCAAAGATGTGTATGATCTCAGGAACAACATGTGATTCAGTGCTGAGGTGTTTGTTTTAACTATGATAGAGTTAGTCATCATCATCATCATCGTCATCCTCTCGGTGGATTGAAGGAAACCATTTGTTACTCCTTAAATTAATATTATTAACTTTATCTTTCTTGACTGTCTGTGGAACAAACCTGATCGTTCAGTCTTTATTGATCAATTGATTTTCGAACATTTACTGAACTCGTCTTCTGTTGAGTGATTCCTCTCTCACACAGCCAGCAGCTGCTTAGCTTAGCATAAAGACTGAGGGACTAAAGTACTTCAGCAGATATGATATATATCATATGTATTGTGTGACATGAATGTTGATTTATGAGGTTTCCTAATTAGAAGTGTGACTGTCTGACATATTTTAGAGTTGATGTAAAAAAAAGAATTTTGTATAAATTGACTATTATTTGAAGGTCCGGTGTTTGTGTAGGATTCAGTGCCATCCAGTGGTGAAGCTGCACACTACAACAGACAGAGCCAGGCTAGCTGTTTCCCTCTCATTGCAGTCTTTATGCTAAGCTAAGCTAAGCTAAGCTAACCTAACCGGCTGTTGGAGAGGAGTCTGTCTGAACATCAACAGAAGAAAGAGTTGAGTAAATGTTGAGTTGTGCCTTTAATGACGTGTCCAGGTTAATGTTAGAAAGATGATGATGTCACAGGTGTGGGTCTGTTGTAATGTTTCATAATCATTTTAAAGTTCATGTGTTTGTTTTATTATTTTTCAGGTTTTATGGACTCATTTAATGAAACTGCTGATTAGATATTAAGTTTAGAAACAGAAACTGAATTAAATGACTTTAAATCATCTGAAGTCTTAAAACTGGAAATCTTTATTATTCTCTTTTTCTACTTCTACCAAATCAACAACGTGAAGGCGTCACGCTGACACAATCCACCAGGACTGTGAGTGAGCTCCCCCTACAGTCACATGATCAATCTGCTCCCACTGATCAGTAATTCTCTTATTTTACTTGAAAGAAAAATAGAAATTAAAAGTTGGTTTTAATTTGATCAGAAAGAAAAACATCCTTAACTTTGTTGTCTCAACAAACTGCAGATTAATGATCAGTTATTGATCTGTTACATCATGAAAACTGAAAGAGCTGACATATTATCAATCAAAAAGTGAAACTAATTCATTAATGATGTGTTTGATGAAGGATATTTATCCTCACCTGTCAACTCTCAATAAAACTTTATTAACACACTTATTTACCTGTTGACATTTCTAAACTTCCTCATGTTGGTTCTGAACTTGGAGAAACATTTATTGATCTGCAGGTTTATTGTTACACACACACTCATGCACACACTGAGACAAGATTGAACAGGATGACAGTCACATGACCGACACATTGATATGAAAGGCTCAATAATCAGGTCAAAATAGAAAAAAACTAAAGATAATAAACACAAAATGTTTGATTTCATCAACTCCAAAATACTTCAGACAGTCAAACTTCTCATTAAGACAACAGTTTATCTTTACCTCATTATTCAACATTAATTTTAAACAGTATGTTTAATATATATATTTATCTGTTGAAGAACTTCAGTCCCTCATGGAAGCTGACCACTTATATGACTGGCTATTGTTGAGACACTCTGACATGTGAACCGGACTCAGGACTACGTGGCGGACACAATAATCTGCAGTACGGTGGCCCACAGGGAACAGTCCTGGCCCTTCTCCTGTTCACCCTGTACACCGCAGACTTCTTCCACCAATCACCCCACAGCTGTCTACAGAAGTTCTCTGACGACTCTGCTATCGTCGGCCTCATCAGGGACGACGGAGCCTACAGAGAACTTATCCAGGACTTTGTGGACTGGTGCCATCGGAACCACCTGCAGCTCAACGCCGGGAAGACCAAAGAGCTGGTGGTGGATTTCTGCAGGCACAGACAACCTGCACACAGGTGAACATCCGGGGAACGGACAGCTGGTGACATCTTACAAGTACCTGGGAGTTCACCTGAACAATAAACTGGACCGGACTGATCACACTGCAGCTACATACAGGAAAGGTCAGAGCAGACTGTATCTGCTGAGGAAGCTCAGGCCCTTTGGACTGCAGGGACCTCCTGACCTCTTTCTATGACTCTGTGGTGGCATCAGCCATTTTCTATTAAGTAGAACAGGTCCAAGTGTGTGAAGGAGAGGTACCGCAGGTCCAAGTGTGTGAAGGAGAGGTACCGCAGGTCCAAGTGTGTGAAGGAGAGGTACCGCAGGTCCAGTTGTGTGAAGGAGAGGTACCGCAGGTCCAAGTGTGTGAAGGAGAGGTACCATAGGCTTCCCTCGGCTGCCTAGGGGCCCACGTAAAAAGCGGCCCTTGAATTGCTCAGATTATTTTTTAGAAATTTAAATACACTTGAATGGAAAAATTCTTTGACCTCTATTGGTCCGTGGGGTAATAAACAAAACAGCACTGATTGAGCAGACATGGGTCACCTCATCCAATCAAGCTCATCGATTTGATTTGACCTATCTAGGCCTGTCACGATAACCAATAAATCAGTTAATCATACGATAAATAAAAATGAGTTTGATAATTTTGTCGACATCGATCATTTCCATTTGCTTGCTTGTTTGTTTTCCTCGTGTCTCTCAGGTGAACCCTCCTGTCAGTCACTCTGTCTCTGTGTGGGGAGGCGGGGCCTAACGTACCTCAGAGTGCAGCATGGGAGCCCCGTGAGGAGCAGCAGTGGGAACGCTAGTCGAGAGCCCGAGCGCGACAGCTGCAGTGTGGGAGCACTTCGGATTCAAACCGAATGACCAAGGTGAACCACTTAAAGTCCGTGTAAAGCGGGAAAAAATTTGTGTTATGAGTTTGTCACACCATAGAAAAATGTATCATTGACCACTGAGCCAAATTTACAAGATTAAAAAAATGCTAAGTATATAAAATTAGGTCTCAAAATCATGGAAAAACAAGCACTTCTCTCTGCTGTGAAACGCTGGGGGGCGTGCCAGTTAGAGGCGCTGGAACCACGCCCATGCGCGCGGGGGGGGGGAGCCGGCGCTGCGGCTCCTAAAGCCTGGTTTATGCTTCTGCGTCGCGGCGACGGCGTCGCGGCGACGTCGTCGACCCTACGCCGTCATTGAGCATTCGAAGTTCTGCGTCGAGGAACGCGTTGTTCTGCAATTCACTGGTGTGGCTGTCTGTTTGGTTTCGGGGGGTTCATATCGGATTGCTTGGTTTTCTTCCGGTCAGACAGTAAACCATGGCAACTGAGATGGAGCAGGTGTTTTTGGAGATGGAGCTCGTGGATATTGAACAACAAATGCTGTTATTACAAATGTTGAAGCGCAGGCGACACGGAAGACATTTGCGGAGGTGGTCTGTCCGACCAATCACAGTCCTTGCCGTTCGCGTCTCGACGCGTCGACGTGACGCGTAGTCAGGATTTTTTGGAGGCGCACGTCAGGCTACGGCGTAGGGTCCGCGTAGGGGTCTGCGTCGACGACGTAGCTACCCCGTCGCCGCGACGCAGAAGCATAAATCAGGCTTAACGAGGTGACGGTACACGTCATGTTAATGACGTCGATGTTCCCCTTGTCTATCTAAACCCGCGGACAGTTTATAATCATATGGATGCTGTTATAATGTGTAGTGATCTAGATTCTGACCCACCAAACATCCTGGAAAGTGACAGAGTGAAGTTTTTCGCGCTAAATGACATAATTATACATAATCACCATCAGTAAACTGGACGCTGTCTGACTCTGTCACTCGCGGGGATGGAGGCTGTTTTCTGGGGGAAAGTTCCCTGAAGTCTCGGTCAGGAGAGCTGGCGGTCGCGGGTGATTTATTTTCGTCACAAACACTCGGTGAGTTAAAGTCTTTGCCGGTGACAAACGCTGTTTTCTGAGCAAAAATGTGATGAGGAGTCGGGAGGACAGGCGGAGAACGGACAGGAGGACAGACGCTTCTCCACATACAGTTGTGGTATTTGTTTTCCTCATATAAGTTGCTAAAGACAGTTACAGTTACTACGTTACTTCTGTTCGGTCCTGTAACGTTGCTTTGTGGGACATTTCTCTGTATTTAGTGGAGTGAAGGACCTGTTCAGTTATCAGACTGTCAGACCGACACGCCCTCGCTCCGCGCCTCTGGATTATCCGTTCACACTGGGACGGCTCACCAATAATGCGGCCCTGATACTACCTCCACATACCGCCGGTGGGACCCGCTGTCAGCGGGACGGAGAGTGTCGGCTGCGGCGGCGCGGCCACATTATGCCGTTGGCACCCGCCGTCAGCAGGACGGAGAGTGTCGGCTGTGGCGACGGCCATCAGCGGGACGATAAGGCCGGTGGCACCCGCTGTCGGCGGGACGGGAGGATGCTAGCCGGGACGGAGAGGATCGGTTCGGCCCCAGTGACCAGCGTCAACGGACTCTGCAGAAATCCAGACTTTACCTGGTGACAGTTGCTGAAACCATCAGGGGCAAAGTGGACACTGCAGACGGGTGTTGGTTAGATATTTAACTCCCCACAGTAACGTTAGCTCCTCTTGACAAAATCGATCCACCGTTTCCTTACGTTGTCATCCGAAGGAAACTTAAATAAGCTAACAGCGCCGTCACCCTGCACGTGGCATCCAGGAAAGATGCAGAGCGATGTGGAGGAGACATGACTGTTTAGCTGACTGGTTGGCTGGTTAGCTAGCTGCAAGCTATTGTAAGCAATGCTATCCAAGACTGGAGAGCGAGTGGGAGAACTGCTGAAGCTGACGCGCTGCACGTATTTATACCACTTCGGCAGCAGGGCCGGGTTTATGCAAATCATGGCCACGTTACGTAACGCGGCCATGATTTCTGACCAGCCCATTGAATCCAGAAAACAGAAATGGTGAAAAACAGTTTGTGAGCCTAGCTCCAAAATTAAATTCTAAATGGTCGAATGGTTTGTTGTAAAACAGTTGCAACGAAAAGCGGCAATACAACAAACATGCATCTGAACCTAAAGCATAATCATAGGATGCAGTTTTTCCAGCGGGGAAAAAAAAAACTACAACTAAAGCTGCAGAGGGGCCGTCTCCGTCTTCCTGACAGTCCACGATCACTGGGGCGTTTAGTCGACAAACCAAATACAAACAGGACGGTGCAGAATGGTGCCACTCACAGACAGTGTAGTTCGCTACATCGCTAAAGAGATGCAGCCCTTTCATACCGTCGAAGAGCCAGGATATATGTCACAAACGGCAATTCCACAACTGTACAGCATGAAAGACGACAGACTGAAGGGTTAGGGTTACTGTTTTTGGTTGTGTTAATTCAAGTGCAATTTTTACTAACAGAGACTGAGAGTCCTTTTTATTTATTGTTTCTGGTTGTTTTGTTTATTTATTTTGGATAACTAAAATGTCATCTTCACATTCCAATTACAATGTTAAATATTCTTTTGAAATAAAAGTTTATTGATCTTTGAAAGGTGTACTGCATTATTATGCCATGATCATTATATTAGTTGAAAAATGGTCTCAAAACGACAATATTATCATTTATCGCAATAATTTCTGGAACAATTTACCTTGCAGCAAAATTTGTTATCGTGACAGGGCTAGACCTACCTACATCACCGGTCGTTACCTGTCAACCAAAATTTTACTAATCCTAACCCTAACCCACAGAAGCAAAAAGTGCAGTGGGAGAAAGAAAAAGGGGACAGAGAACTATTAGGTTTTTTTTTTCTGGGGGGAGCATGATGCATAAGGGGGGCCCACATAAAAAATAGCCTAGGGGCCCAAGACTGCCTTAATACTCCTCTGACCGCAGGTCCAAGTGGACCCTTCACATCCCACATTAGTTATTATTCAACAACTCACTGTTCGCAGTGTGAAACATGATGTATATACAATTTCTTACCTTTTTATTATAGTGTTTATTTTTACTATTATTATTGTTTATTAATAATTCTGTACTTTTGCTGCTGTGATGAAGAAACGTTCCCGTTTGCAGAACAAATAAAGGAAATTCTGATTCTGATTCTGTATCTAATGTATAACGATGAGCACATTAAACAGATTGTTGTTGTGGGAATTTAAAGGTTGATGAAAAGTTTCCTGAAAGCTTTAAATCAACTCTTCACTGCGTCCTGGTGTTCTGTCGACAAATATTCACGATGTTGTGACATAAAAGAGGAGCGACTCCTCATTTAACACGACGTCATCTTCGTGCGTCCATCCCGGAAGTGTGTCGCCGGAGCCAAAATGGACCTGTGTTGTAGTTGGTGGCTGAAGAAGCTGATGTCGGTCAACGAGATAAACGGGAACGTTAAACACCGACAGGCCTGAGACATCATCCCCGAGGTTATCCGGCGGGCCAGTGCAGAAAACGAGCCTCAGTCCGGGACTCAGTTAGATGGTGTAAGTTGTATTTTTATCCCTTTGAAACGCTGCGAATCTTTGCAGCTAGCAGCTACGTTAGCATGCTAACATGTCGAGTCACGGGGGTTTGTGTCCCGGGAGCTGCTGTGTGAAACGGTCCGTTAACACCACGAAGACACTAAAATACCGACGCGACGGCGCCGACATGTTGTTTGCTGTCTAACCGTCGTAAAAATGACATATTTGAATGATTAATGACCGGATCCTGTTAGCATGTTAGCCTAGGTGTCTTCCTGTTTGTGTTGTGGTCCTGTTTAGCCTCACATGCTAACGACGAGAAGCTTCTAGTTGCTAAACACGTTTCATATGTCTGTACTTTGAAACAGTTTTAAAGTGTCTGTGATGCTGTTGGCTGTATCAGAGCTCGACGTCAGAAGCTGTTCAGGTGATCTGAGTCAACTGGGTTAATGTGACGTCATTGTGTATCGGTAAAAAAGCTGATGTAAACAGCACATTCATCATTATGACATTAGAACCGAAGACAACAAAATAACAACAACAAACTCCGCTGAACTAAACATACAGATGAATATAGATTATTGATTTGTTTGGAAACCTGGTTATTGATTGGTGAGGTACAAAACATCTGCTGCCCCACGTTGTGTCTTCACATCTGGCCCAAACAAAGATGGCTGACCGAAATGTTCACTAGTTTGTTATGAACAGCCAATCAGCAGTGCCTTCCTGATCCTATTTATCAGTTTGATTGGTCATTATTCAGGTGGTCATGGCGGAGCGGCGGGTGGAGTGTACGTGGAAGAGACATGTATCAGAGCAGCTGAAGCTCAGAGACCGAGTGCAGAGACAGGCCTTCGAGGAGATCGTCCACCAGTGTAAGTCCATCACTGTCCCACTTCCCTCCTGTCTCTGTCTGTCTCTGCGCCAGGCTGACTCTTTGTCCGTCTCTGTGTCCTAGATAATCGTCTTCTTGAGAAGTCAGACCTGCAGGCTGTTCTGTCAGAGAGATACCAGACTGACAAGTATGATGTCCAGAGAGGACATGAGGCCAGGTGAGTCCACGTAACCCTTCTTTAACCTGTCCCCTGACGTTTGACCAAACCTCTGACGTGTCCCTCTGATGCGTCCTCCAACTTGTCTGATGTGTCCCTCTGAAGTGTTCTTGGATGTGTCCCTTTTACCCTCTGAGTTATTTTAGGACGTGTCCTCTGAAGTGTTCCTCTGACTTGTCCTCTATCTTGTCCTGGTCTTGTGCTTCAGTCCGGCTGCAGACTCAAGTCGCAGCGATGCTCTGCAGCAGGAAATGGCTCAGATGAGAATCAAACACCAGGAGGAGCTGACGGAGCTGCACAAGAAACGAGGAGAGGTCAGTCACATTCACACACAGGAAATGATGTCATCACCTACACCTGTCCTGATAAAACAGCTCAGGTGTTCATTCATCAGTCAACCTCAGTCAGAAGCAACTAGTTGTGGTTTACAGTTTGATCAATTTTGTTGATATAATATGAATGTAAAATGTTGTTAATTAATACAAATTTTAATAATATAATATAATATAATATAGTAATAGCGCCGCAGCCACAGAGGAAATGTAATTTAGAAATACACAGCAGTTATATCTGAATGAATCCGACTGTCTCAGTCTTTGATCTGTTGATCAGAAATGATCTGCTTTTCCTGTTTTTTTCTTCATATTCTGTTGATTAGTTTGTCAATGACTTCCTGGACATTTCTTTAATATTTCAGATCTTTTGAAACAAATGTCTTGTTTGTGTGGAGACCCTTACATCCATTATCCCATCAACAAGTCTTTGTGTTTTCAACTCTGGCTAAAACTGGTGGATTAGATTCAGGTGATGGAAGTGCTAAGTCATGCTCCTGGAAGGTTGTAGAAACATGTTGTTTGTGTTTGTCGTGCAGCTGGCTCAGAGTGTGATTGAACTGAACAACCAGATTCAGCAGAAAGACAAAGAGATCCAGAGCAACGAGGCAAAGTCGGTAACACACACTGCAGCATGTTTACCTGCAGCAGGTGAGCAAACATAAATCATGTCTGTGATGTTTGTGTGTGTGTGTGTGTGTGTGTTCAGGATGTTGGAGTACCAGCAGCAGATCGCCAGCCTGGAGGGAGACTGCCGGGACCTGAGGAGCTACCTGCAGGTAGGAGACCAGCTGACATCATCACATGTACCTGACGGGCAGCTGATGTCAACTTATTGCCCCATTAGGCTGTTAATGTCCATCACGCAGCAGGAGCTTTAACTGACGGCTGTGTGTTGGATCTTGTGAGCCGTAAGAGACGTGCTGAAGGTCAGTGATGAGAAGTAAAAGGTCTGATTACCCACAATCCCCTCCTGCCGCCCCCTGGCTCCCAGCAGCCCTTGCTTTCTGCTCCCATCATGTTCTAGTGGTTCAGTGGTGGTCCCAGGAGCTGCTGACACAGACAGGATGTGACATCACAGAGTCTGTACAGAGAAACTACAGGCTCAGTGATGATGACTGACATCCAACAGAACCAATCAGCACGGAGCGTCAGGCGGAGGAGGAGGAGGAGGGAGCTGATCACAAGATTTCAACCTGAGACCTTCACAGTCCCTTTCATTAGATACAGACTCCACAGGGTCTGTCCTCCATCAGAAACACGTCTATTCTAACAAATCAGTATCTGAAATCCTTTTTAATGGCATTTTGTTCCCTGTTACCAAGGTAACATGACACGTATTGTAAACGTGCAATCAGTCAGTTGATCTGTGGCTGGATGCCTCAGAGCACCAACAGGACTCTGTGTGTCTCTGCAGGACCTGGAGAGGGCGAACCAGACCCTGAAGGACGAGTACGATGCCCTACAGATCACTTTCTCTGCTCTGGAGGAAAAACTGAGGAAGACCACCGAGGACAACCAGGAGCTGGTGTCCCGCTGGATGGCTGAGAAGGCTCAGGAGGCCAACAAGCTCAACGCTGAGAACGAGAAGGACAGCAGGTAAGCCTGGAGGACAACTGTGATGGACCTGTGGTTGATCCTACGACTGACTCTGACTGATTGTGTTCTGTTGGTGTTTCAGACGCAGACAAGCCAAACTGCAGAAAGAATTGGCCGACGCTGCCAAAGAGCCTCTGCCTGTCGACCCGTCAGTACATGAATGATCTTAACATCAGCTTTATGAGCATCAGGGAGTTTAGGGTCAGTACTGACTTTGTTTGTGTCTACAGAGACGACGACATCGAGGTCCTGACTGAAGACGGGGGGAAGGCCGGCGGAGAGACCTCCCCTAACAGACCACTCAGCAGAACGCCCAGGTGAGACCTGTACCTGTTCTGCTGTAGCTAGTGGGTAAACTGGAAGATGGTGGACCCTGAAACTGTTCCCGTTCACTGTAATTATGATCCCAGTTCAAATTGAAACAATGGGTCTATTTCTAAACAACTCTTTAGATCCAGATCAGCCTCTTCCCAGTTTGTTTTCTGTCCCAATAACTGAATCTCTCAGGGTTTGAAGTGTTGGTCCAGTAAGACATGAAGACGTTAACGAGGACTTTCTGTTTGTGTGTCTGTGCAGTAAGAAAATCTCCCAGCCTCCTCCTGGTGGTCTGCTGGACTCCATCTCTAACATTTTTGGGTATGTAGCTGTAGGATCATCTGTCCTGTGTGTCCCTTTGTCCAGGTCTCTGCAGGTCTGCCCAGGTCTCTGCAGTTTTGGACTGTTGTGATTGACCATCTGTCTGTCTATCTACCTGTCTGTCTGTCTACAGTGTGTCTGAGTGTGTTCAGCCTGGACTCGTCCCACAACTGTACTCCAGGTGAAGGACTGTGTGTGTTCACCTGTTCACACTGTCAGCTCTGTGATTGGCTTTCAGCTCTTTCACAGAATAGAAGTCTGACAGCAGAGGTCTAATGAGCTTTACTGATTTTTGTCTGTCCACTGAAATATTTCAACAACTATTGGATGGACTGTCATGAACTCCAACTAACTATTATTATTGAATAATTTGTTATTGTTTGGTCTATGAAATGTCAGAAAATACCTAAACTGCTGATCACAACCTCCCAGAGTCCATGTTGATCTTCAAATGTCTCATTTCGTCTCATCGACAGTCCAAAACTAAGAGATTCAGTTTATTGAGACAGAAACCCGAGAAAATCTGAAAACTGAGAAATTTAGCATTTCTTCACTGTATTTGATCAATAAATGACTAAAATGATTGCATGATTAATTCATTGATGATGAGAAATAGCTGGAAGATTAAATTTAAGCCTCAGTTTCATTCATGTTCCCATCAGGATGACCTTTAATAACTTTGGTGATCCTCTGGCTTTTCATCTATCGCCACCATCAGGTCAACTTGTATTGGCTGTCAGCAGAATCGCATGCGAGCAGAGTCTGAACACAACAGCTGTCTGCTGACTTGTTGATCATTGTGCTGTCAGTGTGAACACACAGTGACGTTTGTAGTGAACTGATTATTCTTGCCACTAATATCAATACTATCAGTCAGTAATTGGAGGCATGTAGAATAGTGTTTGTGTTCCTGTGTGGATAGAGTCACAGAGGCCTTGATTTAACAACATGATCATGCTGATGGTCAGCTGGAGCACACCTGTACGTCACTGCGGTGACGTCAGCTGGAGCACACCTGTACGTCACTGCGGTGACGTCAGCTGGAGCACACCTGTACGTCACTGCGGTGACGTCAGCTGGAGCACACCTGTACGTCACTGCGGTGACGTCAGCTGGAGCACACCTGTACCTGCTCACAGCGATAATAAACACACATGATAATTTTAACCAATCAGGAGGCTTTTTAGCTCGTTGTCCCTTCAAGGCTTCTGTACCTGTCAGTGCTTTGATTCAGACCGATGTGTGATCTCACACCCTAACAATAACCTTCTTCAGTTATTTACATTGATCAGTTGTTCACTGTCATCAGTCATTAATTACTGTGATCATTTCACCAGTGGCGAACCGTGCCTATCAGAACGAGGCCTTCTGTAACACACACACACACACACCCCCCCCAAAAAAAAAAAAAAAAACACAAACGAAAAGTACCTGGTGTTATTTTACTGCTTCATCTTCAAGATTGCGTTGTTCTAGTTATGCACAGAGTCCCCCACACACACACACACACACACACACACACACTATCGGACGTCACTTTTCATACTTTATGAACAATCATTTAACAAGTGTGTGGAAACAAAATGCAACCAGTTCAACGAGATGCAAAACTAGCAAAACCAGCAATAAAAAACAGTTCCACTCACCAAGCCTGTAAGCCAAGTGTATCGTTCCCAGCTGCCTGAAAGTGGCGCACATAGCCTGCTTTTGGAGGTTGATTGAGCTTGAGGTGTTCGGGCGTTGGGCGGCCTTTTTTAACAATGTCCATCTTTTAATTAAACGGTCGTCTTGAAAAGGGCACTGACTTGTCCCCCTGGGACAAGTTTTGGGACTATATAAAGGTAAACAATGACCCCCCCTAGGATTTTTGTTGTATACCATAGGCTCTTGTGGTGTATGTGGAGATATGCTAGTGATGTATGTAGGTGTTGACGTACATGTGCAAGGGCATTTGTTTATTTGTTGGTCTCACCGGTCTATTTTCTTATTTGTATTTGTCTTGGATATGCTGGGTCTGCTGAATGGATGTTTTGTTTTGTGGAGAGGAGGTTGAGTTTGCCATGTACTACGCCTTTGAAAAGTTCAATAAAAACTTGAATTTAAAAAAAAGAAAAGGGCATTGACAATAAATCCGCGATAATATCATCTCCACCTGCTGTATCAATATCATCTCCACCTGTTGCCATTTTCAACGTCGGCTATCAATTACAACTTGCCAGTTAAGCTAGGTCTCGCGTGACTGAGCCAGCGGGCCTTCTAGAATACCCTGGAGCTGTAGAAAGTCTCAAAGAATACGCCCACTGGCTACAAATCCAAATATGATTGGTTGATCACATTGTCAATCCAAATGTACTCTCTCATTACGTTTAATGGCCAGGGCCTTCGATAAGGGAAACAGAATACTCTGGATGGAGGATATTCTGCCCAGAGACACATAGAAAATATCTGATTGGTTGAATTTTTTTTTCTAACAGAAAACCACTCAAATGCGCAGTGAATGGACAGAAAACTACAGAAACAAGTCGGCGTAATTTTATTTTATTTATAAAATTAATAAGATACGTTTCTTTTTCATCTGAGGATTTTAGGGCCTTCTCTGAATACCTTGAAGGCCCTGAGGATTCGCCACTGCATTTCACTGATTTGGATTACTGTGGTCAGTTCTATAAAACGTGTTGAGTATGGAATCTGGTTTTTAGTACTGAACAGGGGTGGGATAAAGTATCAATACGGTAATATATTGTGTTGCTTCATGTTGCAATACAGTTATTGATAAACCGGCACCAAATATCAATATAACAACATGGAGGCTGTAACAGAGTCACCTCATGACTCCTCGTGCTGGAAATGTTTAAACATTGAACTGCAGAACTGTTCGGCTGTCTGACACTTTGACTGCTTTACAGTAAATATGTGAGTGTGTGTCTGTCTTGTATTGATTATTGCAGTATCGCTAGTTACTCTGATTCACATTCTCACATGATTAGTTCTGTTAACTATGATTTACACCGATCAAACATCACATTATGACCACTGACCGGTGAAGTGAATAACACTGATTGTCTCTTCATCACCTGTTAGTGGGATATATCAGGCAGCAAGTGAACATGTTGTCCTCAAAGTTGATGTGTTAGAAGCAGGAAAAATGGTAAAGCGTGAGGACCTTCGAGTTCAACAAGGGTCAAATTGTGATACTAGACGACTGGGTCAGAACATCTCCAGAACTGCAGCTCTTGTGGGGTGTTCCCGGTCTGCAGTGGTCAGTATCTGTCAAAAGTGGTCCAAAGAAGGAACAGTGGTAAACCTACAACAGGGTCATGAGGCGGCCAAGCCTCATTGAAGCATGTTGGGAGTGAAGGCTGGCCCGTGTGGTCCGATCCAACAGATGAGCTACTGTTGCTCATATTGCTGAAGAAGCTTATGCTGGTTCTGATAGAGAGGTGTCAGAACACACAGTGCATCACAGTTTGTTGTGTATGGGGCTGCATAGCCCATGCTGATCCCTGTCCACCGCCGAAGGCGCCAACAAAGGGCACGTGAGCATCAGAACTGCACCACGGAGCAATGGAAGAAGGTAGCCTGGTCTGATGAATCACATGGATGGCCGGGTGCGTGTGCATCACTTACCTGGAGAACAGATGCACTATGGGAAGAAGGCCAGTCGGTGGAGGCCGTGTGATGCTTTAGGCAATGTTTCTGCTGGAAAACATTTACTTTTAGGGCATTTAGAAGACGCTTTTGTCCAAAGCCACTTACAATAAGTACAATTGTCACAAGAGAGAAACAGACATCACCACGATGGAGTAAAAATAAATATAGAAACAATTGTCAAGCCGCCATCTGAGGATCATATCTGCTATTTGAAGCGCTGTGATAGAAGTGCTGAAGATACGAAAATACAAGATCATACATTGGGGGGATGCGGAGGTGAAGTCTGAACTTGAGGAGTTCGTTCCACCACTGAGGCTCCAGAACAGACAAGAGTCGCGACTTTGTGACCTTTGTTTGCTCTCAGTGATGGTGGTACCAGCCGGCCCGCTGATGTAGAAGAGTGAAATGCTCTCTCTGGGCCGTGTGGGCTGACCAGGGTTTGGAGGTAGACGGGTGCAGTTCTGTTGACGGCCTTGAAGGCCAGCACCATCGTCTTGAATCGGATGCGGGCTGCAATAGGAAGCCAGTGGAGGTCACGGAGGAGGCAGGCCACATGGGAGCATTTGGGTAGATTGTAAACGAGGCGCGCTGCAGCGTTCTGGATACGCTGCAGTGGTTTAGTCTCGGAGGCTGAGAGTCCAGCCAAGAGGGAGTTACTGTAGTCCAGGAGGGAGATGGCCAGCGCTTGGACTAGAAGTTGCGTCTCGTCTTTTGAGGAAAGACCGGATCCTGCGGATGTAGTTGGGGGCAAATCTGCAGGATCGGCCCACAGCAGGATTACACCCAGGTTCCCTGCCGTTGACGAAGGCAATACCGTGACATCCTCGACAGTGACTGACAGGTCCATGTGAGGGCAGTCTGTCCCCGGGATGAAGAGGAGTTCAGTTTTACTCAGGTTGAGTTTGAGGTGATGAGCAGCTGTCTAAGCAGAGATGATGCAAAAATTCAGAGATGAGCGTCACAACGTGGCTGTTGGAGGAGGACGAGGGGAAAGAGAGGAACAGTTGGTGTCATCAGCATAACAGTGGTCAGAGAGTCCATGTGATGTCACAAGTGTATAGTGAAACCTCGGGTCCTGCCATCCATGTGGATGTGACTCTGACGCGTACCACCTACCTCAGCAGTGTTGCAGACCATGTACGCCCTTTCATGGAAACAGTATTCTCTGATGGCTGTGGCCTCTATAAGCAGGATAATGAGCCAAAAAGCAAAAATGGTTCAGGATGGTTTGAGGAGCACAACAACGAGTTTGAGGTGTTGACTCGGCCTGCAAATTCCCCAAATCTGAATCCAACAGAGAATCTGTGGGATGTGCTGGACAAAAAAGTCCGATCCATGGAGGCCCACCTCACAACTCACCGGACTTGAAGGATCTGCTGCTGACATCTTGGTGCCAGATACCACAGCACACCTTCATTGCTCTAGTGGAGTCCATGCCTCGACGGGTCAGCGCTGTTTTGGCAGCAAAAGGGGACCAATACAATCTTAGACAGGTGGTCATAATGTTCTGCCTGATCGGTGTATAATAATGAGCTGGTCCCACATACATGCGTCTTCACACACACACACACACACACCAGGGATGGAGATTAGCACCGGTCACCCGTCAAATGCGGGTGAATTTGTGTGCTGGTGGGTGAATTGAATCAGTTTACCACTGTGGCGGGTTCATTCCAGTCAGATCTGATCCAATTAATCTTAATGATCGATATCTTGGTTAAGACATAACAGGGCGCTTTCCACAACCCTAGAGTTGGATCCGGTCAAATTATATGTTTCTGATTGGACCAAAGTGTCAGTTGGACTTCAGAAGGGCCTGAATTCAACATTACTAGAATGGCCGTAAACGTCATTGTGACCGTTGGATTTTAAACTCTATAATCTCTCATGTAAATACCCAATTGAGTGATGAATGCATTCATAGTGTCATGTAATTTTTTTGGAAAACGAAATAACACCAAAGTGTACATTTTAACAAGTTTAATTATACATTTATCAATATTCATATCATCGCACATAGTAAACCGTAATTATTGCATATTTACACAAGATTTTAATAGAGAAAATTAACAATTAAAAGCAACGTATTTTATTATGAAACCATTTTATTTGAACACTAAATAATATGAATTGAATAATAACAATAATTAATAAATATATATTTAAAAAATAATAATAATTAAAAAAAGCTGGAAATGAGCTGATCTAAAACAAAAAAGAGCCGGTGTGATCACTGGTCACAGTCTCCGCAGATTACCTCCGCTCTGTGTTGTTGTAGTACATCACAGACTGGTTTTGCCTCCACCCCACTAAAGGTGCCCACACCTGTGTGCACGGTGCTCAGGATGCAGACTTTCTTCCTCGGCTTTCCCTGGTACACAGTCAGAGTCGCATCACTTTAGCACCTTCGTGTTGAACAGCTCCGCTCTGTTTCACGGATGGGGAACGTTTTTGTTTGCCCATGGTGCCAACCAGGCGATTTAATACAACTATATAATAATTAACTTACAAGTTAATTCACAAAGAAGCACAGCTGGAGACCGCTGATACAGTTAGAGACAAGAGAGACAATGAAAGCAGCAAACCGCGCGAAAAATGGAACAATGAAACCCCACGAAATGATGTGTGGTCAATATGACCGCTTATGGCCGAAATAGGTAAATCATATATCTTCTTTCTTTTGTGTAATTTATATAAAAACTATTCTAAAATACAGACAATTTTGGCAAAAGTCAGGTAACAGCAGTATTGCATTTTTTCATTAGCATGCATAGTGGCAGGTGGACAAAAAAGTTAATTTCCATCACACACACAGTTTACAGATTGGTTAAGCAGACACATGTTTAAACTTTCTAAAGCTGATGGTGTTTGTGATGCTGTTCCTTTTCCTTAGCAGGCGTCGAACTGCCAACTCTTTCAGCACTTCACCGGAGAACACTGAGGCTCCATCAGGTGTGTGTGCAGAGGTTCGAGTCCCGTCCACGGCACTGCACGTCTTTGTGAGTATCTGTCCTCACCTTGTCAGCCTATCTGTACAGTCTATAGTCTGTTTCATCAATGACCTGATGTTCCCACAATGCCACTCTTTGGTAGATTTAACAGAAATATTGACAGCTGAAACCTGATTGGTCAGTGATGAGCAGTAAAAGGTCTGATTACCCACAATCCCCTCCTGCCGCCCTCTGGCTCCCAGCAGCCCGTGCTTTCTGCTCCCATCATGCTCTAGTGGTTCAGTGGTGGTCCCAGGAGCTGCTGACACAGACAGGATGTGACATCACAGAGTCTGTACAGAGAAACTACAGGCTCAGTGATGATGACTGACATCCAACAGAACCAATCAGCACGGAGCGTCAGGCGGAGGAGGAGGAGGGAGCTGATCACAAGTTTTCAACCTGAGACCAACACAAACTAAGAGCTCAGTGGAGTGATGTGTGATGATGTGGCTCATAGGTTAATTGTGTGTGTGCAGGAAGCCCACGACGGGGAGGTGAACGCAGTGAGGTTCAGCCCTGGTTCTCGTCTCCTAGCAACAGGAGGAATGGACCGCAGGGTGAAGCTGTGGGAGGTCGTTGCAGGTGAGTTTAAGATATAAATCGGAACATGCAGCTGTTGATATTATTGATCACATAACGTGTGTGTGTGTGTGTGTGTGTGTGTGTGTGTGTGTGTGTGTGTGTGTGTGTGTGTGTGTGTGTGTGTGTGTGTGTGTGTGTGTGTGTGTGTGTGTGTGTGTGTGTGTGTGTGTAGGTCGCTGTGAGCCTAAAGGAGCGCTGACGGGCAGTAACGCTGGAATCACCAGCATTGACTTTGACAGCGCTGTGAGTCTGTTTGATTTCTTGTCCTACCCATTTTAACCACTTAAACCACAATAACTCCAAATATTGTGATATTGTTTTAAGGCTGTATCACACAGCTCTGTTGCTAAGCGATAGTTAGACATTCTTATCCATTAAAAAGCCTGTTTGGTCCTGGAGGCGTCCTTGGGAAGATCTGTAATTTTCTGCCGTCATGGGTTTCAGGGCTCGTACCTTCTGGCTGCCTCCAATGACTTTGCCAGTCGGATCTGGACTGTGGACGACTACAGACTGAGAGTGAGTCTCACCTTTACCTGCAACATTAAAAGTCCAACTCCAATCAGTTTTTCTCTCGTCTCAGGTCAACATTCTCTCTTAAACAGAGAATGGGGGCGTGGTTAACAGACACACATAACCTGTTACTATGGAAACCAGACTGCCATTCTAACACGATCAACATCACTAGCATGGATAGTGTTAGCATGAAAAAGCAATACCATGAATATGAGCAGAGACGGTGCTAGCTTCCTGTTAACGCATTAACACAATGGACTTAAAATCACAAAAAAAACATAAAATCTGAGTAGGAAAAAGTTTGATTTTTTTACGTGAAAACCACAATGATGTTAAACGCACCATTTTTATTACTTATAATGCAAATATAAATTGTTGTTTGCTAAATTTGTGCATAAGTTTTAAAATGTTTATGTCACTATTTACATTTAAATGCAGGCAATGCCTCAGGCTCAGGTCTCCTTTAGCTCCTTCCTGCCTGCTCCACATTCAGCTTCTCCTCATTGTTTTGACTCATTAAACAAAACGACTCCACTACACACTAAACACACTACACCAAACACTACATAACACACTAACTATACACTCCAAACACTCCGTCTCACTGCTACGTCATCTTAAATTGGCCGCGTGATTTTGGCGTGCCAGCACGTCAGTTGACCTCAGAGGGTAAAAGGAGCCCCACTGCTTTTATGAGTGTGTTGATGGTCAGTGATGTGATGTAAAAGGTCTGAACCTCAGGCCCCCCATCCTGTCGGCCATCTTGGATCCCAGCAGCCCCTGCTCTTTGCTCCCATCATGCTCTAGTAGTGCAGTGGTAGTCCCAGGAGCTGCTGACACAGACGGGATGTGACATCACAGAGTCTGTACAGAGAAACTACAGGCTCAGTGATGATGACTGACATCCAACAGAACCAATCGGCACCGAGTCTGAGGCTGTGGGGGCGGGGCCTGAGAGCTGATCTCACTCTTCTGCTGAGACCACAAAGACACAGATATTGTTTGTTTGTTTTGTGATGATGTTGATTCATCGTGAAGAATGTATAATAATGTATTTCTAATATGTATGTGTGTGTGTGTGTGTGTGTGTGTGTTTTGCAGCACACCTTGACAGGTCACAGTGGGAAAGTGCTGTCAGCTCGCTTCCTATTGGACAACGCTCGGATCGTCTCTGGGAGCTACGACCGGACGCTTAAACTGTGGGACCTCCGCAGCAAAGTCTGTACGTGATTGGACAATTTGTACAGGTTTACTCCACCTGAGACCAGGTGTTCAGGTCTGACAGTTCCTTCTGTGCTGGACCGTGAAGTCTGCTGCAGTGACCTGAAGTGTTGTGCAGCTATCGTCTCTTTGTGCCTCACCTGCTGTCTCACCTGTGCAGGTATGAAGACGGTGTTTGCTGGCTCCAGCTGTAATGACATCGTGTGCACGGAGCAGTGTGTGATGAGCGGACACTTTGATAAGAAGGTTCGGTTCTGGGACATCAGGTCAGTGACAGAGTCCAGTTCAGTAACTGGGGGGCTTAGGCTATGCAGGGTTAAATCAGTTAAACAAAGAAATCATTCAAACAAAATAAACAATCGGATCATTTTAAATGTGTTTTTAACTTTATATTTGTTATGTGAAGATGCATATTAATAATAATCTCTCTGTCTGTCTGTCTGTGTCTCTCAGAGCAGAGAGTATAGTCCGGGAGCTGGAGCTGCTGGGCAGGGTGACATCTCTGGACCTGAACCACGACCGCACAGAGCTGCTCACCTGCTCCAGAGACGACCTGGTGAAGATCATCGACCTGCGCAGCAACGCTGTCAGACAGACGTTCAGGTGAGTGACACACCTGAGACAGGTCAGCTTTTGGATGAAAACTAATCTGACCAATCAGATTTTCAACTTCAAGTTCTGTGTAACATCTGTTACAATGTCTGTATTTACAATGTATATGTTTCTGTTTCTTACTTTTTATTGTATAGTTTATTTTTTACTATTATTGATTATTACAATATTTCTGTGCTTCGGCTGCTGTGATGAAGAAAATTCCCTGTTTGCAGGCGAAATAAAGGAAATTCTGTGTGTGTGCACGTGTGTGTGTGTGTGTGTGTGTGTGTGCGCGCGTGTGCAGCGCTCAGGGCTTCAAGTGTGGCGCTGATTGGACCAGAGTGACCTTCAGGTGAGTTAATTTTTCAGGTGATATCTCAGTGACTCGTGCTGGGTCCAGTTTGACGTCCCCCTGTTAAATGTTGTGTGTGTGTTTTCTGTTCTGTGTAGTCCTGACGGCAGCTATGTGGCTGGGGGATCAGCTGATGGAGCTTTGTACGTCTGGAATGTCCTGACAGGGAAAGTGGACCGGACTCTGGACCGGAACCACAAGTAAGTACCAGAACTGGATAGATGAGACTTTCTATCTGTTTTATTAAAGAATGAGAACCAATCAGAACAGCTCAGAGCCTCAGGACATCAGACAGGACTACCGACCTGTCGACCTTTAAGAGTCACACGGTGCTCCAGAATAACTTCTTACTAGGAGCACAGTCACAAAATTTAGGGGCACACACCATAAATTAATTATATTAATTATATTGACTAACCCTAACTGTGTGTGTGTGTGTGTGTGTGTGTGTGTATAGAAAGAAAGAAAGAATTATATGTTGAGTTCAGTTTCACGCCATTCTTTCTTTGCAGGTCAAGTTTGTGTTTATATTTGCTAAAGGGAAGTTCTTCCCTGGAAATGAAATAGATTGTGTTAAACTTCAATATTAATTTACCTTACCACAGAAAGTGTTCCCGACCGAAGGATTAGCAGAAGAGCTTGTGTTTGTCTATTTTTTGAGATTTGTGTGCTGGCGTCAACACTGAGTGTTTTATTTTGAAAAGCAACCGGCTGTTATATTATTGTTTCGGTGCGTGACTTCCTGTCTGCTTGGTGCAAAATTCAGCTGAATTGCTGCGTCGTGCTCCGGCATCCGCCAGAAATAGAAGTCCTGCGTATCTGTTCTGGACTGCCGGAGCAGATGCGCATCGCGGCGGACCTGCTGGAAGTTAACACAGAGGCTAAAGTGAAACCATCAGCTCCACCATCAGCAGACATGTAACTGGTGGAATCACAGGGTGCCATCAAGAGCTCGTTTCATCATTTTATACTGAAAGTGAAACCTGCTCCTTCTGTGCTCGGAACAACTTTAGCCCCCCCCCCCATCTCACAGTGCCATTTCCTGCCGCCTGTCATTCCAGATTCCAGATTCTTTGATTCGCCCCTTCCACACACCAGCAAATTCACTAGCCACACATGCACGACTAAATGTAAAATTTAATCGCACTGTCTCAAATTTTGGTCGTAAAAAATGCGACCATTTGGTCTGGAGCCCTGGTCACGAGATCTTTTACTGTAATCAGATTACTCACCCAGTGAAGCTGGTGAAGTTAATGCTGCATATGGACATTAAACGGGTCAACACTTGGTTCTGTCTGATTGTCGTTGGCTGGCAGTAGAGTAGTAGGTCTACTGTGTAATGGGTTGATTGTTTGTTTGTTGTCTGCAGCTCTGCCATCAACTCGGTGTCCTGGTCACCTTCAGGAGCGTACGTCGCCAGTGTGGAGAAAGGCAGCAAGGCCATCCTGTGGTCTGACATGTGATTGGCTGATGATGTGGAGACGGAGACATTGAGGGGGATGATGGAGACGGTGAGGACGAGGAGGATGATGAAGCTGGTCATCGGCTGATAGACTGACTCAGCTGACAGCTGCTTGTTCTGCCTTCAGCTTCAATCTCATGTTTACGTTCACAAAAAAAACTGCCGTCAAACTTCATCAGCTTGAAGTCAACAAGGATTCAGTAAATTCTTTAACCGTGGACGCTCCAATGGACAATTCAGTGGACAGTGTCTCACTACTGTGTGTGTGTGTTTGTTTGTGTGTGTGTGTGTGTGTGTGTGTGTGTGTGTGTGTGTCTGTCTGTCTGTCTGTCTGTCTGTCTGTCTGTCTGTCTGTGTCTGTAAACAGAATAAAGTCAGAATCATATCTGTCATGTTTTTCTCTGACACTCTTCTCATCATTTTTATCTTCAGACGAATCAGTTCAGTTTTTCTTCCTGTGCGGACACAGGAAGTAACACACTTTCTGTGTCCGCACAGGAAGTGTGTTACTTCCTGTTTGTGCATGAGTGTTGCAGTGCTCTCAGGTGACCAGCAGGTGTCACTCAGGTGTTGAGCAGCAGGTTCAGTCCAATATTCTCCAGCTGCAGGACTTTTAATGAACTGAACTGACATGAAGTTCATATCAGGTGAAGAGCAGAAAGGAGAGAATCTACAGTATCGATTAAAATCAACCTTTGTGTCGAGGCGTCCTGACGGTCCACAAGATGATTCTATATTTTTTGTTTACGGCTGACGTGAAGTTAATTTAGAATTAGAAGCTGAACTGTTTTAACAAAATTACCTGAAGAAGAGGAAGAAAGTGTAAAGTGTGTGTGTGTGTCTGTGTGTATGTCTGTGTCTCTGTGTGTGAGCGTCAGCAGACAGACTGCTGAGTCTGACTGACATCTTCTTATCAGCTCAGCAGAGACTCACAGCTGATCACATTATGTCAGAACATCATTAATAATAATCAATACGAAGGGTCCATATTGTCTAGTTATCAGGATCATGTTATCATTTCAGGTGTCTACTAGAGGACGTTGACATCCTTTACGTTAAAACATTGTGTCTAATCCTATCAAGTTCTGCAGCTCCTCTATTCACCCTGCCATTCTCTAAGATGACAGAGCTGCAGGTCTGAATCTAAATGTCAAGGGCAGCGTTTCCCATACATTGACGAGACTGTGGCAGCCCGCCATAGTCTGATTTAGCATGTTGGATATTTCGCTTGATAATTAGCTAAGGCATCGTCTCAGAAACTACTGTGGGAAACACTGCAGGGGTGTGATTCATCCGGCGTTTCCGACCTGAAAATGAGGCTCTTGTAAATCATGAACTCCGTTTTTTTTTGGGGGGGGGGGGTGGTTGCGCAAGGCAAGGGTCGGGTTTGGTAAACATAATGACCGGCCACTGCTGTCAACGTTTTTTGTGCCTCTAATTCATGTCTTCATGTCTTCATGTCACTACGCAAGTAGTCCATTTATTCGTCACGACGGAATTTCATTCAAAGCAGAGCTCCACCAAAGAGCCTGCAATCATTGCGGAACGTTATCTGGTGTGTCAGTGTTTCCCCGATATGCATTCTGCTGCTGGATTTTAAGCGTTGCTGCCAAAAAAAAAAAAAAAAGACGTGATTTTTGTAGGTTTAATATCACGAGCGAACGGCGAATTTAAGTTGCACACAGTGAAAGCACTACACCCTAAGTTGTCTTAAAA
>OZ023162.1:104657-177157 GCA_963678695.2 Diplodus puntazzo | reverse complement strand
GTGACCGGATCGCCAACTTTTTTTTATGGCGTCTTCACAACCCAAGTCTATAAGGTCCAACAGTGCCCATTCCACCGCTCGGATCAACTGCAATGCCTCCCTGGGTTGGTTGTTGCGCACAGCTGGTAAATCCTGTAGCTCCAGTACGATGCCATCCGCTATTTGTGACATGTCCCCATAACAGTCCTCCAAAACCCGGAAGACTTCCTCCACAGTACGCCAATGTGACAGCCTGAGTTCGCGTTTTACTGCATCAATAATGCTGGGGAGCCTGTGGGTTCAGCTAATGCCTGAAGGGTCCCCCAGTTACCCTTCCATCGCCAATAATTTCTCCTGTCTCCAGAGAACTTTGGTAGGCTTAGGGGTGCGAGTGCACACAGTGTGTGTCAGGTACCCTTGAAATTAGATGATTTCATTTGCCTCCTACATCGCAGGCCCTGCGATGTGACTATTGCGCACACGTACATCGCGATGACGATGCTCAAATGATATATCGCTCTATTGTGAACATGCCTTTACCTTTTCTTCCAAGGCACAGTCCATCCCAGGCCACCACATAAATGACCTGGCGAGGCTCTTCATTCAGGATACCCAAGGGTGGGCATCATGTAGCTCCTCCATCACCTGTGCCCACCCTGGAGGAGGGACAATGACTCTGGAGCCCCAAAGGAGACAACAATCAAGCACACTCAAATCAAGTTTGTGCTTGACATAAGGCTTGAATCCCTCCTGCTCTACAGTTCCCGGCCATCCCTGTACCACCCATCTCTTAACCTGTGATAACACTGGGTCTCTGTCCACATTTTGATCTGTTTTGCTGTCACTGGATCATTTGACGATCTGTCGATTAGAAAAACAGTCTCTGGGGGCAGGCCAGTGTGGCTTAGTGTGTCAGGGAGAGGCAGGCGGCTGAAGGCGTCAGCATTTGCATTTTCACTACCTGCCTTGTGCTCTATGTGATACTGATATGCTGACAGGGTTAATGCCCAGCACTGTATTCTCGCTGAAGCCAGGAGAGGAATGCCTTTTGACTCACTAAACAGACTCATTAGGGGCTTATGGTCTGTAAAGATGGTAAAAGGGCGACCAAACAGATAGTGGTGGAAGCGTTTCACAGCAAAAACCACAGCCAGTCCTTTTTTCTCTAACTGTGAGTACCCTTTTTCTGCTGCAGTGAGAGTACATGACACATAGCTGATAGGCTTTTCGAAGACTATTGACTCCCTTGAAAAAGCTCAATACTGAAATAGCGTTTCTGCAGGAGACTCACTTGAGAAACCAAGATCATTTCCGTTTGTGAAAGGGGTGGGTTGGCCAAATGTTCCACTCCAAGTTCCATTTTAAATCTCGAGGAACTGTAATTTTAAAAATAAGAAAACTACCTTTGTTCCTTCCCATGTTACCTCTGATCCACTTGGCAGGTTTGTAGTTGTAGTATATTACTCTGCTAATCTGAGCTAACATTTATGCCTCTAATGTCAGAAAATCACAGTGGACCAACACCAGCAGATGACATGGTAGCCCAAATCATCACTGACTGTGGAAACTTCACACTGGACTTCAAGCAATGCGGATTCTGAACCTCTCCACTCTTCCTCCAGGATCTGGAACCTTGATTTCCAAATGACCTGCAAAATTCACTTTCATAGGAAAAGAGGACTCTGGACCACTGAGCAACATCTGCTAGTGTTGGTTAGAATGGTGTGTTTTCTGAAGTCCACAGTCAACGCAGCCGTCTACCAGGAAATTTTAGAGCACTTCATGCTTCCTTCTGCTGACAAGCTTTATGGAGATGCTGATTTCATTTACCAGCAGGACTTGGCACCTTCCCACACTGCCAAAGGTACCAAAAGCTGGTTCAATGACCATGTTACTGTGCTTGATTTGCCAGCAAACATATCTGACCTGAACCCCACAGAGAATCTATGGGGTATTGTCAAAAGGAAGATGAGAGACACCAGAATGAACAATGCAGATGACCTGAAGGCTGCTATCAAAGCTACCTGGGCTTCCATTTCACCTGAGCAGTGCCACAGGCTGATGGCCTCCATACCACGCTGCATTGATGCAGTAATTCATGCTAAAGGAGGCCCAATCAAGTATTGAGTGCATAGAAATTAACAGACTTTTCAGAAGCCTGACATTTCTGTTTAACATATCCTTTTTTTATTGATCTTGTGCAATATTCAAATTTTCTGAGACACTGAATTTTGGGTTTTCATTATCTGTAAGCCATACTCACCAAAATTGCAAGAAATAAAGGCTTGAAATATTTCACTCTATGTGTAATGAATCTATATAATGTATGGTTTTTCATGATATTCTAATTTTTTGATATGTACCTGTACTCGGATTGATTACTTTTTAAATCGACTGTAAACTACATGCCTCTGTCAAGTGGTGTGACTATGAGGCCATAGTTGTTTCAGACCATTTCCACATTTAACGCAACTGTCATTTTTGAACAAGAATATGTCCAGAACATGGTGCTTTAACAATCTTTTCTTGGCAGACAAATCTTTCAAAGACTTTGTAGCATCTCAGGTTAAATTCGTTCTGTCAACTAATAACACGGGAGATTTTTCAAAGGGTACGGTCTGAAAACCTTTAAAGGCTTACCTCTGTGGCCAAATAATTTCATACAAAGCGGCCGCTAATAAACAACGAGTGTAACATATCTCTGCCATTACTGAACAGATCTTGGATCTAGATCGTCAGTATTCCGAATCCCCGAACTCTCGATACGTACAAACTACCAACTTTCTACCAGGCCTGCATCTCCCTTCTGCATAAGCAAGATAAAGACCCAGTCAACCCAGATTCTTACAGACCCATCAGTCTTTTGGATGTATACACAAAGTTATTAGCTAAAATATTGGCCACATGTTTAGAAAGAAACCATCCCACAATTATTTCACAGGATCAAACGGGTTTTATCAAGATTAGACTTTTATTTTCAAACCTTTGTAGACATTTCAATATTATATACACATCTTGTTCAAACCCCAGATGCCCAGAGGCCCTCATTTCATTAGATGCTGAAAAAGCATTTGACCGGTCGAGTAGGCCTAAAGTCAGGCTTCATTCACTCCACTGAGACGGGCCTCCTCACAGTGACTGAGTCACTCAGTGCGGCCAGAACCTCGTCCCACTCATCAGTCCTCATTCTCCTCGACTTATCTTCTGCGTTTGACACAGTCAGCCACCAAATCCTCCTCTCCACTCTGGCTGAACATCGCTGACTCTGCTCTAACCTGGTTCACATGATACCTGACAAATCGCACCTTTCAGGTCACATGGAACGACTCCTTGTCCAAACCCTGCTTTCTGGAAACTGGTGTTCCTCAAGGCTCAGTATTAGGACCAGTTCTGTCATCACATGGATTCTCTGACCACTGTTATGCTGAAACTCCTCTTCATGCCGGGGACATACTGCCCTCACATGGACCTGTCAGTCACTGTCGAGGACGTCACGTATCGCCTTCGTCGACTGCGAGGAACCTGGGCGTAATCCTTGACGACAGACTGTCCTGCGCCCCCAACATCACTGCCCGATCCTGCAGATTTGCCCTCTCCAACATCCGCAGGATCTGATCTTTTCTCACAAAGGACACCACTCAACTCCTGGTCCAAGCACTGGTCATCTCCCGCCTGGACTACTGCAACTCACCCACTACATCAGCTGGCCGGCTGGTACCGCCATCACTGAGAGCAAACAAAGCCCGCTCAGCGAAGTCGCAACTATTCTCTGTTTTGGCGCCTCAGTGGTGGAATGAACTCCCAACCAACGTCAGGACAGCAGAGTCACTCTCCATCTTCCACAAAACAATCGAGACTCATCTGTACAGACTTCACCTCTACCCCACAGAGCATGACTCCCTCCCTGTTTCAGTTAACAGGTCAGTGTGTGTGAGAAGAGTCGACATTGAAACCTGAGACCAGGAGTCCAAACACAAAGTCTGAATCACTGGTTCAGTGAGTAATAAACAAACACATCACAGAGTTATTGAAGGAAAACTAACGATGATGAAACATTTGTTTTGTGGTTGTGAAAGAAGTTTCACATGATGATGGTGAAGGCGTCCTGCAGAGCTGCAGATCTTCCTGTTTGTTCAGGATTATCTGTGTGTGTTCAGAATGTAATGATGAGCCTGCTGACCAGGCTGTGTGTGTGTGTGTCCAGTATAAATGCAGCTCTGAGCGTGATCAGCTTAGAAAGCTGCCCTCCACTTTCAACTTGGCACACATCACATCTGCTCTCAGGTCAGTTTTCTTTTCAACATTAAGTGATTCTTTACATCTGGAGACCAATTTTAATTTAAATGTCTTAAAGTTTTAGAGTCAGTTTTAAAGTAAGTTTTTATTTAAACATCTTAAAGTTTTAATGTCAGTTTTAATTTGAACATCTTGAAGTTTTAAATTCTCTTCTCTGTGCTGCAGGTCATCACACCAGTCGTCATCATGAGTCCTAAAAATGTTGTCTTTAAGAAGGTTTCCCGGGACAAGTCGGTGAGTTCTGCACAGATGGGTCTGGTTCTGGTTGTAGCAGTAGACCAAAGTTCAGGATCAGGGGGAGGTTCCTCTGTTTCTACCGCTGTAGTTTTCTTGAGCAAGGCACTGATGAGGCCTGTGACCCCTCTGTGTTTCAGGTGGCCGTCTACATGGCCAAGAGAGACTTCGTGGATCACTGTGACATCGTGGATCCAGTGGGTGAGTCAGGCTTCTGTCAGACGGCAGGATGATGATTGGTTCATTCAGAAACATCTGATCATTCTCTGCCTCTTTCAGATGGAGTTATTTTGATCGACCCGGTGCAGCTTAAAGGAAAAAAAGGTCAGTATGATTCTAAACTTTATTGATCACAGATCTGGAGATAAAGCAACAAAATCTGTAATGGTAACGGTTTAAACAAGTATTTATAGAAAGGGATGTAGTTTCTTGGCTTACTTCATCAAAGGTGTCGGCGTGTAGTATGTTGATAAAAGAATTCATGCGGAGGCCAGGCTGGATGGAATGATAGAGCAATCTTTATTGAAACAGATCTCAAGCCGGCGTCCGGTCAGAGTGCTGCCGCATTCTGATGTTCTCAAATCTATGGCAAAGCAGTGCCAAAATGCTTTGCCCTCTGCCCTATCAGAAATCCTATCGAGCCATCGATCTTAGGAGATCTACCAAATACCACCCACCTTTTTCTGGTGTGGGGAACTTTTTTAAAGTCTATTTTCCATACCCGCCTACTTCTCCTAATTGGTCACCTTTGGTGATTTGAAGGTTCGTCTATCAAATGAGAGTAAAGAAGGATGGGTCTGCCTCCTACCCCCTATGAAATAACTCTTTATGTATATGTGTATGTTACTTAACTTTGCTGATGTCAGCTAAAGTGGACAGGATGGTCTCTCTAAACTTAGATGACAATGTATAGTTGAGTCATCTCCAAACCTCTGGTGTGGGCTCCTTCCTGTAGCTTATCTCTGATGCCCACCTCAGAGCTGATCAAGGCTCCTGGTCATGGGGACCTTTGCCCTGTTGTATTCCCACACTTGTCTACAGGGGAGCATCTGGTCCTGTCCCATCCTGTCTTCCCACTATTCACTATTGTCTTAGAGCCCAGGATGTGTAAGAAACACACAGACACTACAGGGACACAAACAAAGGACAAGCAGAAAACATCAACACTGGTTGGTTGGTTTGATGGTTGATGTGTTGGTTGGTTGGTTGATTGATTTGTTGGTTTGTGTGATGGTTTGTTAGTTGATTACCTGTCATCACAGTTAATATGATGTCTTGATGTGTCTTCAGTGTACGTGATGCTGTCATGCACATTTCGGTATGGCCGTCAAGACATGGATGTGATGGGCGTGGCCTTCAGGAGGGACCTGTTCCTGGTGACTAGGCAGGTTTACCCTGAGCTGCAGGACAAAGAGAAGCTGACTCATACCAAGGTCCAGCAGAAACTGCTACGAAAACTTGGAGACAACGCCTTCCCCTTCTTCTTCGAGGTGAGGAAAAAACAGAACCAGCTGTCTGTTCTCAGTACAGGTTCAGGTCTCAGTTAAAGGCAGTCACAGAGTCTAGACATCTTTCTCCTCCGGATGCTCCTGACGGATCCAAACTCTTATGCTAGTTCTGATGTGGTGATGCTTTCTTCATTAGATTTGGAAAGAAAAGGTTCTGCAACCAATTCTTCAGGAGAACCAATCAATTAAAGGATTAATCGACATCTTGATGATCATTATCTTAGTAAACACTGATGTCTGACACGTGAGGCGTCAACACAAAGTCTCACGCTTCATACCTGCAGCAATGTAACTGAAAATGTGTGGAATGTGTTTGACATGAACAGTTTGTGTTTGTGTTTCAGTTTCCAGACAACCTGCCGTGTTCTGTTGCTCTGCAGCCTGGACCCTCTGATGTGGGAAAGGTAGCTCCTTCATCATCATCATAATCATCATCACCAGCTTCAGTAGTGACGAAGACATTGAGTCAGTTCAGATGAGTCATAGTGACAACAAACCTCAAACATCTTCAAATGTCATTAATGATGAACTGTCATTAAATCATTAAGAACCTGCTGTCAGAGGACACATTCAGAACCTGGTCCTGAACACAGTTTACACTTTCATCTGCTTAATCTCTCATCAGTAAAATAAACACAACTGTGTCAGATCCAAAACAGATCACTAAGTGAACCTTCTCATGTCTGTGTGTGTTTGACAGAAATGTGCTGTGGAGTTTGAGGTGAAAGCTTTCTGTGGAGACAACCAGGACGAGAAGATCGACAAACAGTCAGTTTTTATCTAATAAGTAATCTATGATTGTCATGAAATTATTAAATATTGTTTTTCATTTTACTGATAGTTTGAAACATGACGTTGTGTCTCTCTAGGAGTTCAGTCCGTCTCACCATCCGGAAGATCCAACACAGTCCAGAGAACACTAAACTGGTTCCAGTAGCAGAGACAACCTTCGAGTTCCTGATGTCTGACAAACCACTGCATGTCAAATTGAGCCTGCCCAAAGAGGTGAGACAGGACAGATTGAGCCTGCCCAAATAGGCTAGATAGGTCAGTGTACAAAGAGATGGGATGGGACATGAGCAGAAATGTCAATAAGAGACCAGCTGTCTGTCTGTCTACCTGTCCGTCTCTCTGACCTGTCTTAGTCGGCTGTGGCTCAGGGGTAGAGCCAGCATTTTGTTGTTGGTTGTTAAAGGTTGCTAGTTTGATTCCCTTGGTCTGCATGTTGAATTGTCCTTAGGCAAGATACTGAACCCCAAACTGCTCCTGATGTGCTGGTCAACACCATCAGTGTATGAATATATGTGAATTATTTTAAGTCACTTTGGACAAAAGTGTCTGATAAATGTCCTAAATGTAAATGTCTCTCTGCAGACGTTTTACCATGGGGAACCTGTCTGTCTTTCTCTCTCTGACATGTCTGTCTCTCTAACCTGTCTGTCTGCAGACATTTTACCATGGTGAACCTGTCTGTCTATCTCTGACCTGTCTGTCTCTCTAAACTGTCTGCAGACATTTTACCATGGTGAACTTGTCCCAGTGAATGTAGAAATCACTAACTCGTCCAGCAGGAATATCAAAGACATCAGTGTTTCAGGTGTGTTCTTGTGTTGGTTGGTCCTCACAGGGAAACAAACACATCTATTTATTTATGTAATAAATATCTGTATATATTTGTTTGTTTAATCTATTGATAAAAAAACTTGTGTTATTAATTTAGGTCTTTTTGTCTGTGTGTTTAGTTGAACAGGTGACCAACGTCGTTCTTTATTCCAATGATAAATATGTCAAATCCGTGGCTAAAGAGGAGACAAAGTGAGTCCACCCTCTATTAAACCTGATTATGTCACTTTAGCTGAATAAATGACTTTCTGTTTTGTATATTTGATGATATAATTTAGTGATGACACAGTGAATTATTTTAATTTTCTTTGTCTTATAACTGACAGTTGTATTTTTTTTTGTATGGAGTCTGTCAGCAGGTTGGTCATACAGTAGTTTAGGGTTTAATTACAGATGAGGGAAATATGAACACAACGTCTATCTGAGATACAATAAATAATCAATTATTATTTTGTTTGCAGTGACTCTGTCCCCTCCGGTACCAGTCTGAAGAAGGTCTACACTCTGTATCCTCTGCTGGCTCACAACAAGGACAGAAGGGGACTTGCTCTTGATGGACGACTCAAACACGAAGACACCAACCTGGCATCATCGAGCATGTGAGACACACCGAGACACACAGAGACACTAAGATGATAACTCTCCCTCGCTGATAGAGACTAAAGGTGTGGAACTGTTTCTCTGTGTTTGTCTCAGAGTGAAGCAGGAGGTGCTGAAGGAGGTGCAGGGGATGCTTGTCTCCTATAAGGTCGTGGTGAGGATGATTGCCTCTGGGTGAGTGTGAACCATTTTGCATGCTGGAAGTTACATTTACATCAACATTGCATATTACGATAAAGGAGAAAAGAAAAAACTGGTTGGTTGGGAGGGAGTCATGCTATGTGGGGTCGAGATGAAGTCTGAACAAGTAAGTCTCGAGTCCTTTGCTGAAGATGGAGAGTGGCTCTGCTGTCCTGACATTGGTCGGGAGTTCTCTCCACCACTGAGGCGCCAGAACAGAGAAGAGTCATGACTTTGCTGAGCGGGCTTTGTTTGCTCTCAGCGATGGCGGTACCAGCTGGCCAGCTGATGTAGTGGAGTGAAGTGCTCTCGCTGGGACGTGTGGGCTGACCAGTGTTTGGAGGCAGACGGGTGCAGTTCTGTTGACGGCCTTGAAGGCCAGCACCATCGCCTGGAATCGGATGCAGGCCGCAACAGGGAGCCAGTGGAGGTCACGGAGGAGGCGGGTCACATAGGAGAATTTGGGTAGATTGTAAACAAAGCCTGCGATGAGCTGGCAGGGAGTACCCTGCCTTCACCCAGAGACAGCTGGGATTGGCTCCAGCAAAAACCACCACAGCCCCATAAAAGGGATAAAGCGGTTACAGACAATGGATGGATGGATATAAACGAGGCGCGCTGCAGCGTTCTGGATATGATAGGCTGAGAGTCCAGTCAAGAGGGAGTTGCAGTAGTCCAGGCAGGAGATGACCAGCGCTTGGACCAGGAGTTGCGCAGCATCTTTTGTGAGGAAAGACCGGATCCTGCAGATGTTGTAGTGGGCAAATCTGCAGGATCGGGCCACAGCAGTGATGTTGGGGGCGAAGGACAGTCCGAGGATTACACCCATGTTCCTCACAGTTAATGATGGTGATACCATGACATCCTCAACAGTGATTGACAGGTCCATGGGAGGGCAGTCTTTCCCCGGGATGACGAGGAGTTCAGTTTTACCAAGGTTGAGTTTGAGGTAATGAGCAGCTGTCCAAGCAGAGATGATGCAGACATTCAGAGATGAGCGTCACAACGTTGGTGTTGGAGGAGGATGAGGGGAAAGAGAGGAACAGTTGGGTGTCGTCAGCATACAGGGGGTTAGGGTTAGGGTACTCAAATACAAATCTTAAAGGGCCACAAAGATTTTTGTCAATGACTCAAAGGTCCATGTGGTCCCACATGCAATAATACTGTAATATTCAAAACAAAATGTCCTTTTCATTAAAAACAACAACAAACACACAAACTAAAATAAAATGTAATTTCCATTTTGACATAAATTAAAATACATGGTTGAATATTTCCTCTTTTTGTTTGCCTTCAAACATTGTGTCCATCACTTCAGTCATGCATTATTTTGTTATTTCTGCATCTGAGAATGGCTTCTTGTGCTTACTCAGAATCTACACCACTCTAAGTGAGCACTCTGTTGCTTTTTTGTTGTTGTGTCATCGATGTGACAAGAATCCTGCTTGCGGATTGATTTGACGATTTCAGTGCATTTATTTATGTTGTTCTTACCTCTGAATTTTGAGGAAATGTCTCTTCAAAATTCCTATGCTCCGTCTCATAATGCCGTTTCAAATTGGAAATCTTCATCACAGCTATAGTCTCCTGGCATATTAAGCACATGGGTCTTGTGCTGGTTGGAGGAAGAATGAATTCAAATTTTTCAGTCCATTCTTCTTTGAATTGCTGATTTTCACTGTCCACTTTTCTTTAAGCAGTGAACTTGGAACACGCCATTTTCGTGCAATCTAGGCTCTAATGTCAATATGCGAACTGCTCCAAAAACGAAAGTGAAAGTTAAAAATTGCGCTCGCAGCAGTGAGTGACCCAGCTGTCTGTGTATCATTGGCATGGAGACAAGTCCCAGTATACACGTGCTGACCCAACCAAAACACACAGTGAAGGAATAACAGTCCGAGGGGCACAAATAGGAGGCCAGCGGGCAGGATGCGACCCAGGGGCCGCCTATTGAGGACCACTGGCATAGGCGATATAGGCAGTCGCCTAGAGCTCCATCTGCTGGAGGGGCGTCACCACTCACCCTTGAAGGAGAAAATTTTAATTAAGTTTTTATGCCCATTGGCGCCCTTCCCCCGTGTTCTGTCTTGAAAATAATAAATAGAGGGTCAGATAGGTGTCACAGAGGTCTTTTTTTGTGGGGGGGAGGGGGGACCAAATGGGCTAGAGTGACTGCAGAGCCTAGTGATCTATTGTATAGTGAAAACAGAAGCGGTCCTAATACTGAGCCTTGAGGGACACCAGTTTCCAGGAAGCAGGGTTTGGACAAGGAGCCGTTCCATGTGACCTGAAAGGTGCGATTTGTCAGGTATGACGTGAACCAGGTTAGAGCAGAGTCAGCAGTGTTCAGTCAGAGTGGAGAGGAGGATTTGGTGGTTGACTGTGTCAAACGCAGAAGATAAGTCGAGGAGAATGAGGACTGATGAGTGGGACGAGGTTCTGGAGCCACCGAGTGACTCAGTCACCATGAGAAGGACCGTCTCAGTGGAGTGAGCCAGAGTTCAGCTGACAGCTGATGTCAGAGACTTATGCTCAGTGAAACTTCAGCTTCATTCATCCTGCCAGAATTCTCTGTCCTGCTTATTTATCCACCAAAAACCCCAAATACAATCAAATCTGTCATGTTTCATCAGGCAGACTGTGACATCACTGTACACTGACATCACTGTGACATCACTGTGCACTGTGGCATCATCAGTGAGCTTTGTATCTTTGTTGTTAAATATGACTGAACTTATGTATATAAAATAAAAACTGATGTTTTTGTCTCTCTGTGTTCTGACAGGACAATCGGATCCAGGTAACATCTCATAAACATGTTCTGTGTATCTGTGTATGTTGATGTGTGAAAATACATTCTGACCAACAAGTGTGTTTGTGTTTGTGTGTGTTACAGCGAGGTGTCTTTGGAGCTTCCTTTCAGACTGATGCATCCGAAACCTGAACCAGGTACAAACCTCATCTTCCTCTTCTTTCTCATCTTCCTGTGTCAGTCCAGTTACAGTTTGTTTCTTCATTGACAAGCCTGCACACAGATTACACGTGTGTGAGTGTGTGTGTGAGCTACAGAGAGGACTGCTGACTGTGTTAAGCAGCTTGTTGTGTATCGCTGACAGCAGTCAGTTGTCCATCATCTCAACAACAAGATGAGTCACATCCTGAAGATTAACATTCTGCTGATCAATACAGATTATGTATTCACACACACACACACACACACACACACACACACACACACACACACACACACACACACACACACACACACACACACACACACACACGTGTATACCTGTGAGGACCTTCAGTGATCTCATTAATTTGGGAGATCTTAATCTTAGTTTGTTCTAAAAACTTGACTATTATAAATAAAAAAATAAATATTTAACATGCAGCCTGTGAGAATCTCTGCCGATACATCATCAGATTTCGTTCTCTCCCCATTCAGATGTTTACCAGAACAAAGACTAAATTAACACAAACTCACAATGTTTAAACCCGAAAGATGATCAATAATGTGTCCAGAACAACTCAGACCTGACAGAGAGAGTCTGAATCATCAGATTTAAATTATAGCTGAACCATAATCATGTTTCTGTTTTCTTTTCTTTATCACGTTTTCTGTTTGATCTTCAGCCAAGGAGGGGTAAGATCACTGCTCTGTTTCATTATATTAATGATTTAGCAGACTTCATCACAGCCACAGTCCTGAAAGAACAAAACATTTTATGACTTTTATTACCTTCACTGATGAGAACTAGACCTCAACACAGGTCCTTCAAAGTACCAGACTGATGTCTTTATCTCTGCTATTGTTCCTTTCATGAAATCATACAGCAGGTTTCACCTGTCTGTCACCTGAGGACACAGGTAGGACACCTGAGAATGCAACTGAGGCTTTTTTTGTGAATATATTAGGGCTGTCAAAGTTAACGCGTTAATAACGCGTTAACGCAACGTCCTCTTAACGCCATTAATTTTTTTAACGCGCGATTAACGCTCAGTATAAAAAAAATAAAAAATAAAAAAAAAACGCACAATGTATGATTTACGGCCGTCGGCGGCACCCATAGTTTTGATACAGAGGGTGGCAGAAAAATAAGAAAGGGAATCAGAAGAAGAAGAAGCAGGGCTGGCGGTTCGTTAAAAACACGGCGGACTGAAAAGCAGCACTCGCTGCAAACTCCTCATCTCTGTTGTCACTCACGGTGGCGGACATTTGTTTCGCCATCGCCCTGATCATTTTGCGGGACACTCTCTCGTGGCGTTTGCTGATAACTCATCCCCGCATGTTTATCTCAGGCTCCTCGCTAGCCTTCTTCCTCCCTCCAGCAGGCAGCCTGGCGCTGCTGCTGTCCTCCTCAGACAGACGCTGAAGCTCCGTTTCTCTCACTCTCTTGGGGTCAACAGAGAAACGTCTAGCGGCTGCTTCTCCCGAGTTTTCCTCTGAATATATCACGACAGAAAGTTTGAATTTCAAGTCGTACTTTTTATTGTTTTGCTGCACCGGAGCCATGGCGATCATCAGTGTGATACCGACTGACAGAAAGCAGCACACTGCGTGAAAAAGGCGAAGAAGAAAAAACGTGCAGTGTCAGTGGACACCACTTGCAAGCCAAACAGACTGCAGATGCAGAGAGCCCGTCGCCCCCCCTCGCCAACAGCAGACAACCCTGGATTTATTTTCCTGCATGATTTGAAGTGTTGAATAAACATTTTCATAATGCAAGCATATTTGACCTTTCTTATGTTGTTAAAAGTATTAAGAACATGAAAAAATACATTAAGGTACATTTAGAACAGAAAAAAATGTGCCAAAAAAATTGCGATTAATTTGCGATTAATCGCGAGTTAACTATGGACAAAATGCGATTAATCGCGATTAAAAAAATTGATCGTTTGACAGCCCTAGAATATATATAAGTCAAACCTTCGTGTAAAAGCATAATTACAATGAAAGAGGCACTTTTAAGATTTACCGTATTCTCGTTTTCAGGTCAAACTCATTTTCAATGGGAGTGCTACTGGCACTTTTACGATAGCATCAAAATCTCTATTTTTAAAACACTAAGAAGGCTCGACACAACATGAAACTTTGCTCGTAGTATCACCAGGGTCTCTACACATGAACACGAGCATTGAGAACATTGTTTGTGTACACAGAGTTTACTAAAAAGAAGGTTTTTGAACAACTCACGTTAGCAGTAGCTTGTTCCGCTCGCCGCCTTCCCGCCAGTGGAGAAGTGTCGATCTCAGAATGTGACGTAACCTGGAGGACAGTTAAGGTGGAACGCTCCTAAAGCTTAGTTCCATATACATGCACGGATAATTTGTTGTTTTGTCATTAGCGAAAAACAATATTGACCTTGAAGTTGAAAAAGGAGCCTCATATAAGAAACAATACTAAAATCAAAAGCTGTAAAAGTCACATGAGATCTTGCGCGGATAGTTGTTGCTGGAAGACAGTAGCGGTCCACCTTAACTGTTCTCCAGGTTACGTCACATTCTGGGATCGACACTTCTCCAGTGGCAGGATGGCGGCGAGTGGAACAAGCAACTGCTAACGTGAGTTTTTGGGTTTAAACACTTGACTAATGAGCCCCTCCCCTCTTTGTCCTGCAGCGAATCAGATGACATGGTGTTTGAGGAGTTTAAACGAGCCTACCTGAAGGGCATCGTTTACGGAGATGACGATGAGTCTCCCACAGAGGCATAAACTACATAGAGGTTGACCTCAGGTTTGACCTCAGTTGGACCTCAGGTTTGATATCAGGATTTCCATGACCCAGTGATGTACTTTCCTGTAGTGTCCCCCTCAGGATAAACTGCTTCACTGTCAGAAATCACCAGCATGTTTGTCACTGTATTTGACTATGAAGCCTGAAGGGGGCGCTGCTGGACCTGTCTTACACAATGCTGCTGACAGACAGGTTGCGGACGAGCTCTAACAAATGGTTGTTAATAATTTGATGATTATTTTCTCAGTTTATTATTTTCTTCATTTATCAGAAAACTGTAAAAAGTTTAAAACTTGTGACTTCAGACAAGAGAACATAGAAATTGTAGATATGTTGAAAAATGGAAATTTATAGTTCTGTTATAATTAAAAATGCTTGTTAGTATGACGACATAATCTGATTGGAGGTGAAACATTGAATATGTTAAAAAGGTTTCAATGTGTCTTATCTGTGCTGATGGATCGATACAGAAATTAATAAAATATAAATTAGTTTCATCAACATGAAGGAATCTGTTTGTTTCTTAGAGCAATAAAAATGAATCACACACACACAATTGATAATCAGTTAGTGTGTAGCTGCATCATAGTTCTTCTGTCAGGTCATATAATTTTAGAAAGTCATTATGTTAAACAGAAGCACTTTAAATACAAGTTGAATCTGTCATCAACATAGATTTACATATTATATTATTTATGTTTGATATGAACTTATCCGGTAAGTGTGTCGTTAATATAAAACCTGGACAGAATCAAAACATTAACATGGACATAAATATTAATGTGAGAGCCAACAGGACACACAACCATCTGCATTTTCATCCTTATTCCTTTACATTCAAACAATGTTTATATATTTGATATTGTATATGTACTTAATGTTGACAATGGCTTTGACAATGAATGTGCTGCAGCCTTCTGCCACCAGGTGGTGCTGTTGAGTGAGTCTAGCAGAAGAAGAACATTTACATTGAGGTTTTAGGGCATTTATCAGACATTTTTGTCTAAAGCAAATTACAATAATTGATGCATTTATACACTGATGGTGGCGGCTGCCATGCAAGCTGCCGACCAGAACATGAAGAGCAGTTTTGGGTTCAGTAGCTTGCCCAAGGACACTTTGATTCACACCAACGACCTTTGGATTACTAGACGACCCGCTGTACCTTCTGAGCCATAAGAAGATCGAAGAAGAAGAAGAGAAGAAGAATGACTTGATGTGATGTCAGAGAGATGATGTGAAGCAAAGATCAATGATCTGTTCAATCACCATCCTTTTATTGATTAGACAAACAGCTGATCGTTTCTTTCATGTTTTATTGGATTTTTCTTAGAAACAGAATATTCAGCTGTTTCTTTTTCATCTAAAGTGAAGCGACAGAACGACTACAAACCAACAAACTGTTTCTTTTTCTGATCTAAAGACTAACAGATGTAAATATCATATTATAAACCTCAGATCACACTCAAGTCATCAAAACACGATCAGCTGACATGTGACGATCAGCTGACAATCAGGTCCATGTGATGTAGTCTAGCACACCTGCAGACTCAGGTTGTCTTTGTTCCTTTGTTGGAGAACACAGTAGAGAGACTTGTCCAAACCCTGCCCAGCTCATACAATGTGGATCTAAAGTGAGGCGTTCAACAAAATCACACCAGTTCAGACAAAGACTGAGATGAGCTCAAGATAAACAATCAGCTGAAAACAGAAGGATGTTATTACAATTGCTGCTCCTGATAAACAGACGCTGCTCCATAACAGTACGAGGACAAGGGGACAATCACAGAGACAACAACATGAACCAAGAAACAACTTGCAGATACAAACAAACAGCTCATCAGTTAAAGAGATACTGGTTGATTCTCTACACACCTGTGTCTCTACACATGGCGATGAAAGCCACACTCACTTTTATTATTTATGTTTCACACAGAGGACAAACTTTTAGAATTAGGGTGGATGCACAAGTTTAGGATCTTCTCTAGGCTGGGGCAGTTATGATGATCATGTGATGATTAGTTCGGTGTAAATAATCTTCTGGTTTGTTGTCAGTGATGTATATTTATGTTGTCTTGTCTTCATGTTTCTGGTTTCTGAACCTGATCATTACGTTGTGTCTCTGATGGCTGATTGGTGGAAAATCATTTAAGGATAATGTTATATAAAATAATTTATGTCTACAGGAGTATTTTTTATTAGTGAAGCTACCTGGATCCTCCATCGGCAGGTGGAGTCGGGGGTTGGTGGTGCAAGACTCAGTCACCCCAGCTGTACATGTCCTCGGTGGGTGTACTTGTAGGCATTGGTCCTCTCAATAAGGGCATGTCACATGTGTCTGGGTGGAGCAGGAAGCCAGAGAAAGTACTGCTGGACTCAGAACCGGCAAACATGCCGTTCGTTACCTTGTCCTTCACCTGGATCCATACGCGGTCCCCACGGGCCATGTGGACAATGATTTGTTGCGAGGTGGTCCCTAACACTTTGGTGTCTGTGGTCTTCACCATCGGTTTGAAGTTCAGGAAAAGGCCAACTTTGAGGACCCGCTCGTAGACAGTGAGGTGGTAGCTGAAGAGGTAGGTGCCATTGATTGGGGCGGTGTAGATCCCCTTGCTGGGGTCGTAGCTCCCCTGGACATTGTAGTGAATGTGGGTGAAGACCACTGGGGCATTTGGTGGGGGGTAACTGGACGTCAGCCCTGCAGCGAAGGCGGACTGGATGCTGGGCATGCAGGGACCAGTACGACCTATCATCCCCATGTCCCCCATGTTTCCCTTGGCCCCCTGCGGTCCTGTTTGACCCTCAGGCCCCATTCGTCCCTCCTCCCCCTTGTCTCCCCTGTCCCCCTTCTGCCCTTTAACCCCATCTGCCCCATCTGTACAGTTACACTCTCCCTGGGGCCCCAGCTCTCCTTTCTCTCCCACAGATCCAGGGACACCAGGGCGACCCATACCACCCATGTCACCCTTCATGCCTTTGGGCCCCATCGCTCCTGCACTACCAGATGGACCTCTGGATCCTACTGGACCAGGCACACCAGCTGGTCCTGGGGGACCTTGGCTGGATTCACAGGATTCTAGGCAGACTCCATTGTCTCCTTTAGGACCCTGATCACCTGGACGTCCATCCAGACCTTGCTCACCTTTAGCACCTTCAGGACAGCAAAAACCCATGTCAGGAACTGGATCTGAGAATATGATGAACTAGTAACATCAAAGAACCTGATACCTGGGACTGATTTGTCACTTACCTTTGAAGCCTCGCTCTCCTTTGGGTCCCATGAGACCCTGAGGTCCTCGATGTCCCTTCTCCCCCTCGTCTCCTTTCTGCCCTGAGGTTGAACATACCAACACAGTCAACACAGATGCAGAGTTACAGATCAGAGCAGAGGATGATGGGAAGTTATTTACCTTTGACTCCTGGTCTGCCAACAAAACCTGGAGGACCTCTGAACCCTGTCAGCCCTCGTCTTCCAGGACTGCCTGGACTACCTGAGCAGGACAGACATGAGCTCTAATTAATTTCATCACATTAAGACCAATGATAAGATCCTGGAACATCACACAGTCCTGGATCAGGTCCATCCCGGAATTGCAGTCTTTACTCTCACTACATATGTGTCTCTGTGTGATGTCTCACCAGGTGGTCCGAGGTCTCCTCTGTCTCCTTTGGGCCCCTTGATTGTCTGACACTGTGTGCAGCGACAGAACCAGGGGACCTGCTCTGGGGGTACGGATCCTGGGCTTTGCTGCAGCATCAGGCAATAGGCCTCCAGGGCCCCGGCTGACGGCTCCGTCATGTTGTCTCCGATGGGGGTGAAACTGCGTTCAGGTTCATCCATAGGCATATAGGGAGGAGGTGAAAAGGGGTCGATGGACGGGAACTCCCAGTCCCCAGAGGAGGGCTCAGGCATCGCCATGACAACGGGGAGGGAAACCACCATCAACAGGAAATGAAGAGGAAAGCTGAACATGGTCTGCAGGGATGGAGAAACAGTGATGACATCACATGTTCTGTTTTATTGATTTATTGATTAATTTATTGGAGTCTTAAAAGCCAACACGACAAGAACTGGCAGAAATCTAAACAACATTTTTTAAGTCATTTCAGACCAACTTGTATGTGTATGTGTGTGTATGTGTGTCTGCATGTGTATGTCAGCGTGCGTGTGTCTGCACGTGTGTGTCTATGTGCACATGTGTGTGCCTGTGTGTGTGTGTGTGATATATCTAAAGAGGATGTTTTTGATTGAGTTCAGGACTTTTAACAGTTTGGTTTGTTGCATATCGATGGCATTCAGCTCAAAAATGAATAACTTCTAAAGTACAGCTGTAAAATATTACAATGTCTCATCGATTTCATAAAGTTTAACCTTGAATTTCTTAATGACAATCCCGGGACAATGAATGGTTGAAATTGTAACTAACAATTGTAACTACATAACGTAACTCTAAACCACAGATTCTGATGGACACCATCAAGACTCGACAGAATGGGTTTAATAATTAGCAATTTTTTGGGGCCTTTTGGCTTTATTGACAGAGCAGCTGAATACATGACAGGAAACAGGATGAGAGAGGGAGAGTGACGAAAAGCAAAGGGCCCCAGGCCGGGACTCCAACCCCGGTCCGCTGCAGTGAGGACACAGCCTCTGTACATGGGACGCTGCTCCTCCCAGTGAGCTAAACGGCGCCCTAATAAATAGCAATTTGTGCTGGAAATGCCAGAGACCCTCTTACCCTGCATCTGTTATACGACCCTGCTGGAGGACAACTCTGGAATACATGAGCCACTGGTTGGGAAGGACTGGGTTTACTCTTGGACAAAACCCGAATACACAACATTCGAAAGGAGAATTTTCAGTGATCATGTTGGGCACCACAGTGGCCACAAGGATGAAGCGTCCAAATCTCCTGAACTAACAGAACGATCATGTATCGATCATGTATGATGACGAGAACACCTTCTCATGAGCACACGCTCGACAGAATGAGTGACCAACACAAAAGCTCTTCTGTGCACTCGTATCACACTGACTGATAAACTTGCTGTATGAAGGCTGCTGCATGTTGTTCCTGTATTGTACTTATTAACCCGACCAAGAAAAGCATCAAAATTTATTTGAAATGGTCAATGGTAATAAAGTAATTCCAGTCAGTGTGGCGTTAATTCAAACATAATCAAAACAGGAGGTGTTATTTTACAGGTTAATGTTTGAATGGTTGTTATTCAATTATCAGAATATTATTATTATTATCAATAATTTAGCCATATTAGAATGATAACTTTAGATTAAAATGTTATAGATTTTACACTTCTTTCTACACAAAATAGGTAATAAACAGTAATGATTTATTATTATTACTTTTTTGCAAAGGAAACACATTTGTAAATTATGTCAAAATCATATTTACTCTTCTTTATGTTTTAATGTTTAAAAAAAAAAGTTTGTCCTTTTTCAACTTTTTAGAGTTTTGTAAATATTTTTCAATGTTTGTAATTTAATATGACATCATTTTAAAAAGTAAATAATTTGTTTTGACTTATTCTTTTAAAATAATATCTAAACTGAAGTCCGTCATGTCACTCACCAGACAGTCGATGCTTCGCTGCGTCTCCAACGTGAAGTGAAGCCTCAGAGTTAACTGCAGACTCACCTGTCAGCTGCTAATAAAACACCTGGACTCCGCCCACCTGCTGCTCCACCCATTCTCTGGTGTGTGTGTGTGTGTGTGTGTTTGTATGTGTGTGTGTGTGTGTGTGTGTGTGTGTGTGTGTGTGTGTTGGGTAAGTAGGCCTGTGTCTTTGTGTTTTGTCTTTTATACATAATGTGACCTCGTCAACACTCACAGGTGTCACATCACAGTGACATCACCGGAGGCTTTTATTGTGAAGGAGCCTCATCAGCTGCTTTAATGACCCATTTCACATCAGTGATAGATGTTAAAGGATTGTTAATGGTTTGATTGTGGTGCAGCAGACTACAAAGTAGCTGCTGTCAGGTCATAAGTAATATATTGTGATGTGTTTAAAACTGAGTAAGTCTGAATCTGACCTCAGAGACCTCCTCTGACCGAGTAAACCCTAGCCTAGGTCACCATAACCCTGAAATAATTATGACGTGTGAGAGGTGTGAACACATGAACTCCACATGTGAACTGCACACACACACACACACACACACACACTACGATAACTACTATAACTATAATAATTACAGTATAATGACTATAGTAACTTAAATAACCACAATAAAAACACAACTTAAATTAAACTACGATAAGTGTACAGAAACAGCCGTTTTCTTCTCTGACGGTATGTCGGGTCGGGTCATTCAGAGACATCAGGATTAACGTGATGAGAAAACAGATGTTAGTCCTGATGTGATGATGATTGGTTGACAGTGACTTTCCTCTGGATGAGACACAAAGACTGTAGCATGATAAACACTGTAAGTCATTTAAAACTCAAATTGATGATGAGTATAGAGACAAAGCTGCAGGAGGGATCACAGAGCTTCATGAGGAAGTGTTGACACTTTATGTTCTGTAGTTCTGGGTCATAAACTGAGGACACATGTATGTTTTCTGTTAAACATCAGGTGATTAAACGCAGCCTGTCTTTGTCCCACAGTCAGGAGGGACTCAGTATTGGAGCATTCTGTCTCTTCATGGACATCACGAAGTCCATTCGTGTCGTTATTTTGTCCATAACGACTGTCATGATTTTCACATGTAGGCTCAGCCTGTGTCATCTCCTCGATGGATGACAAGTTCATGAATGTTCCACTTTCACAAAATGTCGGTTTCTTAAGCGTATCAGCTGTTTTGTTCCCACTGAGCCTCTTTCATGTGTCAGTGACCTGGTTGGGACTTCAGAGGCTGTCCTCATAATGCTCAGGTGTAAACCTGATCTCTCTCTGTATGGAGCTGATTGAAGGCTGTCACCTGATCCAGCTCACAGCAAACCATCTATAGGTAGAGGGTTAGGGTTTATTGAGACAGAGTCCTGGGAATCAGGATGGGAGGATTCATGTAGGTCAGCTGTGGTCTTCTGTGGTCCTGAGCCAGGTGAGACAGACATGTCATGAGTGCCATGTTCAGCTGCCAAACTCGAGGCCTGATTTCATCGCTGAGCCAAACAGTTCCTGAAATTCTGAAGAGTTCCTTCCTGCTCAGTGGGTTTTCAGTTCTGGCTGGTTCCTGTTCAACATGTGAACGACACAAAGTCTCAGATAATGAAAAGTGGGAGATGATTGATGTTGTTCCAAATGTGACGGATGAAAAGCACAATGTCTCTGTGATTATTGACTTATTCAGTTGTTGTAATTGTTTAGTCAATGCATCATCAGTCACATGTTCAAGTTAAATATCTGTGAACTCTGAGTGCTAAAGTCTCCGATTAGATCTCTCATAACTCTCTCCACGCTAAAAGTTAAATGTGACTCTTGTTGTGCTGGGTTGATCGCAGCGTCCGTCATCAAACTATCAATTGAAATAAAAGTTAAATTACGGTGGGGACGGGGGAAGTAAAGTCATTGGTGTAACACCTGGAACACCGACTACACATCGAGCCTAGTGCAGACTTTAAATAACACATTGTAAGAAAAAGAGATTTGCACAATCAAAACAAACAAGTTTACAGACGTTTACTTCACTGTTGTTAAATGGGACGATCAAGGCTTCGGAGTATTTCCTGGTTGTGTCACCAGATGTTCCTGCCCTTACGTCACGATTTCTGCCGCCCAGACAAATCTTGGGATATGGGAGGCTGCGAAGGATTGTAGCGGTGTTTTCCCCAAAAAGAGGGAAAAAAGGCTGCATTTGTGGGAGCCTTCACGCTGCGTTGTGACGTAATCTGCCTTCAAGTGTGTCCTTCAAAGGATGTAGCCCCTGAATCAGGACACAGCTATTGAGCCTTCTTGAAGTACTTGAACGCTGCAGTGGCCGTCAGGGGTGTAGAACCGATGTCAGGATTGAGAGGGACACAAAAGTGATTTTTTTTTTTTGCCTGTATGATACAATACTGGTCAGTGTTAACTCAAATAACAAACCATGGGTAACACAGAGAGTCAAGGCTGTCCTCAACGAAAAGAAAAAGGCCTTCAGGACAAAAGACAAAGAGGAGATAAAAGCAGCTCAGCGGGAGGTGAAACACTGCCTGAGGGAGGCAAAAGACTCCTACAGGGAGAAAGTGGAGCATAAGCTGAGGGAGAACAACATGAGGGAGGTCTGGGAAGGCATCAGAACCATCACAGGCCACAAAGCAAGGACCAGCACAGAGGGAGAGGGTGTTGAGAGAGCGAACGACCTGAAAAACTTCTTCAACAGGTTCAGCTACTCCACTTCCCCCCAACCCCCAACTGCAGCCAGCTCCAGCTCAGCCAGCTCCCCTCCCAGCACATCTCCACCTAGGCAGCACAGCAGTACCCTCCTCCTCTCCTCCCCCCGACGCCTGCAGCCACCCCCCACCCTATTCTCATTCCCTCACCTCTCCCCAGACATTTCTCACCTCTCTCACACACCAGCTCCAGCTCCATGCCCTCCCCTCCCCTTCCACGGCAGCTGAGCAGCCCCCCTCACCTCCCCCCCACGTCCCCTCCTCACAGCCTCCTCCCCGCATCACAGCTGACCAGGTGAGAGGAGAACTGAGGCAGCTCCGGCCCCAGAAAGCAGCTGGACCAGACAACGTGTGTCCCCGTCTCCTCAAGACCCGCGCAGCTAAACTCGGGGAGCCACTTCAACGGGTCTTTAACATGAGTCCGCAACTCGGGAGAGTGCCCACCCTCAGGAAGACTTCATGCATCGTTCCAGTTCCAAAGAAGAACCGGCCCAGCGAGCTGAATGACTTCCGGCCGGTGGCACTCACATCACACCTGATGAAGACCCTGGAGCGACTCTTCCTCAGCCTCCTCAGGCCCCAGGTACAGCACGCTGAGGACAGCCTTCAGTTCATCTACCGGGCAGAGGTCGGTGTGGAGGATGCCATCCTCTACCTTCCACACCGAGCCCACTCGCATCTGGACAAGGGAAATGGCACAGTCAGGATCCTTTTTCTGGACTTTTCGAGTGCCTTTAACACCATCCAGCCCCTTTTACTTCAGGAAAAACTCATCAGAATGTGAGTGGAGCCCTGCCTGGTTGCTTGGTTTTACAGCTACCTCACCAGCAGATCGCAGTATGTCAGGCTGAAGGACATCACGTCTGTCACTGTGATCAGCAGCATAGGAGCTCCGCAGGGGACTGTGCTGTCCCCCCTCCTCTTCACTCTGTACACAGTGGACTTCTGCTACAACTCTGAAACATGTCACTTCCAGAAGTTCGCAGATGGCACGGCCATCATTGAGTGTATCAGAGACGATGAAGAGGAGGAATACAGGAGCCTGGTGAGGAACTTTGTTGTCTGGTGCCACACAAACAACCTGCAGCTCAACACCTCAAAGACTAAATAACTGGTCATCGACTTCGGGAGGGACAGACCCAGACCTAGACCAGTTCTGTTAGAAGCAGAGGAGGTGGAGGTCATGGAGACCTACAAATATCTTGGGCTGTGGCTGGACAACAAGCTGGACTGGATGAGCAATGCTAAGCAGCTGTTTCAGGGCTCCTGATGGTTCCCAAGGTTCAGAAGAAGTCAGCTGGCTGCAGGGCTTTTTCCTATTGGGCTCCTGTCCTCTGGAATAACCTCCCAGCTGACATCAGACAATCTGGCTCTGTTGATGAATTTAAATCTAAACTCAAAACTCACTTCTTCGATTTAGCCTTTAGCTAGCCCTTGATATCAATTGTAAGCTTCTTCAGTGGGTTGGTGTCAGTCTCAGTGAGTTCCTATAGTACTAGATTTACATTGTGCTGCCGATGAGTAAAAATCTGTTTGTTCTGATCAATATTGCATTTCTCTAACCTTTGTTTTTGTTTTCTGTTCCCACAAGCTGCAAGCTGTGTCACTCTCTACACTCTCTATAGCTTCCTCCTCCTCCTCCTCCTCTTCCTCTCTCTCCTCCTTCTCTTTCTCCTCCTCCCCTCTTTCATTCAGGCTCCCTTCTGATGGACCACGGCCCCCTGGGACCATCTACTGTCTCCGGGCTCCTGCTGCCTTGAAATACTGACTGATCTGGATCGTCACACCCTGGGCTCTGCTGGATCATTGCTCTCCTCTGCTTTACTATCTCCTCATGTCAATATTTCTGTAAATCTTGATGCCTCTCTCTGTCTATTACTAATGATCTTGTGTGTCCTGCGCTCTTCCAGGTCACCATGGTGGGCAGGAGGTCGTCTGGTTTGGGCACCACTTGGTGATGCCTCGTCCTGCTCAGTCGTCTCCTGGATCCACTCACTTTACATATAACTTGTATCAGACTTTCTGTTAATGTAACTTGTAAACTGTGATTTGTTGTTTCTTTCTGTACACGCGACATATACGGCATGTCTGTCCGTCCTGGAAGAGGGATCCTCCTCTGTTGCTCTTCCTGAGGTTTCTTCCATTGTTTTTTTTTTTTTACCCTGTTAAAAGTTTTTTTTTTCCATCAACATGTGAAGTTTTTCCTCACTCAAGTCGAGGGTCTAAGGACAGAGGATGTTGTTCACTGTACAGATTGTAAAGCCCACTGAGGCAATGTGATTGTGATTTTGGGTTATATAAATAAAATTGATTTGATTTGATTTATAAGAAGGCTCAGAGCAGGATGTACTTCCTGAGGAGGCTGCGATTCAGATTCAAGAAGCTTTATTTATCCCGAGGGAAAATGCTGTGCAACAGTTACAGTACAAAGGTGGGAAAGTAATACAGGGTTAGAGTAAAAATAAAAACAACATAAATGAATAAAATAAAATAGTGGAAGATAAAAATAAAATAAGGCTAAAAAATGCAGTAAAAACGTAGGTATATACAATGTACAGCAATATGCACAGTGCAGTTTAGCAGCATAAATTGAAAAAAATAAGTACAAGCTAAATAAACTAAATAAGTGATGAGGAGCGGTTGAGTAAAGTGGTAACAGTGTTAAACGGTGTGCTGCTGGTTCCAGCAGAACCACCTCCACCTCAGCGCCGGGAAGACCAAAGAGCTGGTGGTGGATTTCCGCAGGCACAAACAACTTTGCACACAGGTGAACATCCTGGGAACAGACATTGTGATGGTGACATCTTGCAAGTACCTGGGAGTTCACCTGAACAATAAACTGGACTGGACTGATCACACTGCAGCTGCATACAAGAAAGGTCAGAGCAGACTGTATCTGCGTAGGAAGCTCAGGTCCTTTGGACTGCAGGGACCTCCTGACCTCTTTCTATGGCTCTGTGGTGGCATCAGCCATTTTCTATGGAGTCGTCTGCTGGAGCAGCAGCATCTCAGCAGCAGACAGGAGGAGACTTGATAAACTTATCAAGAAGGCCAGCTCCATCCTGGGATCCTCTGGACTCAGTGCAGGTGGTGGAGAGAGCAGGATGATGGACAAGCTGTCATCGCTGCTAATTCAGGAGTCCCACCCCCTGCAGGTCACTGTCACAGCATTGGGCAGCTCCTTCAGCAACAGACTGATACACTCAGTGTGTGAAGGAGAGGTATCGCAGGTCCTTCCTTCCTGCTGCTGTCAGACTGTACAACCAGCACTGCTCTCAATAGCCTATTGACCTCACCCTGTACTCTGCACTGTGCGGTATGTCTGCACAAAGGTCACTTCTGTTTTTGCACTATCTGGTCAATTTCCTTAACACCCATATTTATCATCTGTATTTAAAACCCACGTATAAAAAATAAATAAAAAAAAACTGCTGTTAATTTTGCACTGTATCATGTAAATATGCATATATGTCTATTGTATTCCTTCCTTTTTTAATTTTATTGCTTATTTTTGTTATTGGTTTCTGTTCTTGTAATATGCTGTTGCTAATGCGACAAACAAATTTTCCCATTTGCGGGACATTAAAGGATTTCTGATTCTGATTCTGATTCTGATAAAGTGACATTTGTTTAGGACACAGTGTCTCCACTGTCCCTCTCGCGACCAGAGGTAGATGAGTTATAAAGTCTGATAGCCACAGGTAGAAAAGACTTCCTCAAGTGTTCTGTGTTACACCGGGGGGGGGATGAGTCAATTGCTGAATGTGCTTCTGCTTGAGGTTAGCACCTGGTGGGGAGGGAGCGTTGTTGTCCAGGATACTTTTGAGTTTACACAGCATCCTCCTCTCAGACACCTCCACCAAAGAGTCCAGCTGGACCCCCAGGATGGAGCCAGCCTTCCTGATGATCCTGCTGATCTTGTTGGTGTCAGCTGCCCTCAGCCTGCTGCCCCAGCACACAACAGCAAAGAAGATTGTACTAGCTACCACCGACTGGTAGAACATCCTCAGCATGATGTTACATACATTGAATGACCACAGTCATCCACAGTCACACCGTTGATGGAGATGGGTGTGGGGGCAGATTTCCTCCTGCGGAAATCCACCACAAGCTCCTTAGTCTTGGTGGGGTTGAGATGCAGATGGTTAGCTGCACACCACTCGACGAAGGAGTCCACAACGCCCCTGTACTCCTCCTCCTTCCCCTCACTGACACAGCTAACAATTGCAGAGTCGTCCGCAAACTTCTGCAGGTGGTATGAATCAGAGAGGAGCTGAAAGTCCGAGGTGTACAGGGTGAACAGAAAGGGGGAAAGAACAGTTCCCTGTGGAGCCCCAGTACTGCTGACTACAGTGTCAGACACACCATCCTGCAGTCTGACATACTGTGGTCGACCCGTCAAATAGTCCATAATCCAGGAAACTAGGAGAGGGTCCACCTGCATTGGTGTCAGCTTACTCCCCAGCAGAGTAGGCTGGATGGTGTTAAACGCACTGGAGAAGTCCAGGAACATGATTCTCACAGTGCTTCCCGGTCTGTCCAGGTGGGTGCAGGCACGGTGGAGCAAGAAGGTGATGGTGTCCTCCACTCCTAGTTTCGGCTGGTAGGCAAACTGAAGAGGGTCCAGTGATGAGCTGACCAGAGGCCGAAGAACCGACAGGACCAGCCTCTCCAGGGACTTCATCAAGTTAGATGTCAGTGCCGCCGGTCTGTAGTCGTTGGAGGTGCTGGGACGCACCTTCTTCGGTACTGGTACCAGGCAGGATGTTTTCCACAGCACAGGGACCCTCTCTAGACACAGGCTCAGGTTGAAGGTGTGCTGGAGGACTCCACTCAGCTGGGTTGCACATGTTTTGAGGACCCTCGGGCTGACACAATTGGGACCTCTCTTTAAGCTCCCTCTGAACCCTCCTCATCTGCTCCCTGTCCCCATCTGTGAAGGCCCTCTTCTTCTCATTCAGCAGGACCTAGATGTCTCTGGTGATCCACGGCTTGTTATTGGGGAAACAGTGTACAGTCACTGTAAGAACAACAGTCAGTGCGTTTACATGCACAGTTTAGTCGGATTACAGCCATAGTTCGACTATGCTGCTCAATCAGATTACTGCAATTGTCCGAGTATACATGCGGGTGAGAAAATTGGATTATTAGGCCGGAACATGTCATACCCCGGTACGCTAGGTGGCGCTTTACCCATTTCAACGAGTTGTAATAGAGCTACCTCCGGCTGACCTCTTTACGTCATCAGCAACAACAAACTCTGCCTCGGCATTCCAGAAAGATGGCGTATGAAGAGCGAGATGAAGCTACATCTTTGTACATTTCGTACATGGTGTACATGATAATTAGACAAACTAGATGCACAATGGCGCAAACATAGTTGGCAAGGTTAACACAACAAAACGATAATATAATATAAGATAATACACACACACATAAATATATATATATATATTAGGTATATATATATTAGGTATATATATATATATATATATATATATATATATTAGGGCTGTCAAACGATTAAATTTTTTAATCGCGATTAATCGCATTTTGTCCATAGTTAACTCACGATTAATCGCAAATTAATCACAATTTTTTTGGCACATTTTTTTCTGTTCTAAATGTACCTTAATGTATTTTTTTTCATGTTCTTAATACTTTTAACAACATAAGAACGGTCAAATATGCTTGCATTATGAAAATGTTTATTCAACACTTCAAATCATGCAGGAAAATAAATCCAGGGTTGTCTGCTTTTGGCGAGGGGGGGCGACGGGCTCTCTGCATCTGCCGTCTGTTTGGCTTGCAAGAGGTGTCCACTGACACTGCACGTTTTTCTTCTTCGCCTTTTTCACGCAGTGTGCTACTTTGTCAGTCAGTATCACACTGATGATCGCCTTGGCTCCGGAGCAGCAAAACAATAAAAAGTACGACTTGAAATTCAAACCTTCTGTCGTGATATATTCAGAGGAAAACTCGGGAGAAGCAGCCGCTAGACGTTTCTCTGTCGACCCCAAGAGAGTGAGAGAAACGGAGCTTCAGCGTCTGTCCGAGGAGGACAGCAGCAGGGCCAGGCTGCCTGCTGGAGGGAGGAAGAAGGCTAGCGAGGAGCCTGAGATAAACATGCGGGGATGAGTTATCAGCAAACGAGCACAACATGAGAGAGTGTCCAGCAAAATGATCAGGGCGATGGAGAAACGAATGTCCGCCACCGTGAGTGACAGCAGAGATGAGCAGTTTGCAGCGAGTGCTGCTTTTCAGTCTGCCGTGTTTTTAACGAACCACCAACCCTGCTTCTTCTTCTTCTGATTCCCTTTCCTATTCTTCTGCCACCCTCTGCATAAAGACTACAGGACGGCCGTAAATCATACAATGCGCGTTTTAAATTTATTAATTTTTTTAATACTGAGCGTTTATCGAGGGTTAAAAAAATTAACGGCGTTAAGAGGACGTTGCGTTAACGCGTAATTAACGCGTTAACTTTGACAGCCCTAATATATATATATATATATATATATGTGTATATATATATATATATATATATATATATATATATATATATATATATATATATATTTGTATATATATATATATATATATATATATATATATATATATATATATATATAACCCTAACCCATATAAGTGTTTGGTAGATAGGTTTGTTTGTTGTAATGATTTATTATTATTATAATTATAATATGAAATTATAATTCTTGCCTCTTCCTTAAAACATTCTTAATGACATGGCAGCCGTCGGTCGAGTCAGAACTGCAAACCCAGTTGATGGACAATGTGGTGGACAGAGGAGACTGGACCCCCAAACACCTTAAGCTGTAAATACTGAATGGAATGTTACTGGATCTCAGCTCTGCATTTGATACCATAGATCATGGCATATTGTCAGACCGACTTGAAAGTCAATTTGGCATCTCTGGCCTGGCCCTAGCCTGGCTAAAATCGTACCTGTCCGAAAGAACACAATGTGTTTCCTAAAGTGCTACTTCATCAATTTTTAGAGACACCATGTTGACTGTAACTCTCGACAACTGCGTTATTTCTCAAAGCTCAACCGTCAAGAATTTAGGTGTTACTTTTGATTCTACACTCTCTTTTGATCAGCACATCAAAGAAATTACCAAGATTGCCTTCTACCACCTGCGCAATATAGCTAAAATTATGTCCTTCTTGACGACGGCGGACGCAGAGATCCTGATTCATGCCTTTGTTTCGTCTAGGCTGGATTACTGCAATGCCTTATTTTCAGGTCTTCCACATGAGAGCACTACAAGTCTTCAGATGGTTCAGAATGCTGCAGCCAGAGTCTTAACATGTACAAGAAAATTTGATCATATTACACCAATCTTAGCGTCTCTGCACTGGCTCCCAGTGCATCTAAGATCAGACTTTAAGATGCTGCTGATGACATATAAAGCTGTACACGGCCCCGTCGTACATATCAGATCTAATTAAACCATATATTCCAACTTGGGCATTACGCTCTCAAAATTCAGGGCTCCTGATGGTTCCCATGATCAAGAAGAAGTCAGCTGGCTGCAGGGCTTTTTCCTATCGGGCTCCTTTCCTCTGGAATAACCTCCCAGCTGACATCAGACAATCTGGCTCTGTTGACACTTTTAAATCTAAACTCAAAACTCACTTCTTTGGACTTCCGGGAAGATGGCGGAGTGAGCAGACGTGTAGTCAACTACTCTCCCAAGTCGGACATAAAAAAACCCACCATGAGGTTTAACTCGACGACTGAAAGTTATATTATGGGTGGGAAAGGTAACCGAAGGACAGGAAAAACTAACCAGAAGCAAGAAAAAGTTGAGAAACTACCCGAAACTGAGAAGCTACCCGAGACGACCTCTGAAAGCGAAGATAGCGAGCACGAGGACGACGCAGCAGAGAAAATGGACGGTCAAGACCACAATGAGACACTGCGAGTCGGGCTGGCTACAATCAGCAAAGATATCCAAGACCTTAAACAAGAGATACGACACGAACTGAACACGCTAAAAGACGAGTTGAAAAAAGAAATGAAAGAAGAAATCACCACTCTTCAACAAGAAATCGAGCGCAAGCTAACAGATAATATAAACGAGCTACAGACACAGAAGGCGACTATGACCGAGGCCCAGGAGCGCATAGCAGAGCTGGAAGAGTGGAAAATAGACGCGGGAGAAGTGATGATGGAAATGCAGGAGCAGACACGCAAGATGCAAGAAAAGGTAACCGACCTCGAGGGGAGATCAAGAAGGAACAATATCCGTATTTTCGGTGTTCCAGAAGAGACAGAGGAGAACTCCACTAGCAAGTACGTAGACCAGCTGCTAAAAACAGAGCTACAGCTACCTGAAGGAACGGAGCTCCACATCCAGAGAGCACACCGCGCTCTCGCACAGAAACCAAGCCCGAATGCACCACCCAGGTCCATTATAGTCAACTTTCTCAAGTTTGAGACAAAAGAAATGATCCTGAAGACGGCATGGAAGAAAAAAATACAAGTAGGAAATAAGCAGATCTTTTTTGATCACGATTATCCTGCTGAAGTCGTCCAGAAACGGAGGTCATATGTGGGCATTAAAAAGGTGCTCAAAGAAAAACAAATACGTTTCCAGACGCCGCTGACTAAAATACGGATACACTGGAGCAACGGAGTGAAAACATACGACAGCGCCGAGGAAGCCGCGCGGGATATGAGAGAGCGGGGATACATCACAGACCCACCGGGCGATGACAGCACACCGGCGGTGAGGGAGAAGACACGAGTAACACCGGAATGGCAACGCGTCAGAGGAAAGGATACGACACGTGAAGCAGCGCACCGTGCCAGAGAGAAGCTACAGGAATACCACAGGAAAACATGAACATGCACTGGAGAAAGGTAGCAGTAAAACATAGACTTCAACACCGATAATATTCATATCCGACCAGGAGATGTTTAGTTTTCTTTTCTATAGTTGGACACATCTAGACCTTATTGAGTTCAATTAGGAACTAATCAAGTCTAGGAAGGGGCCCCCATGAGAGATGAGGATTTCCCCTTCACCCACCAACGGGGACTCGGGGCGCAGTTCACCCCATTGTCTGAAGTCACAATTGTTTTGGTTCATGTTGTTATATTTACTGTTCATGAGTGTTTTGTTCAGAAATGTTTGGGAGTATACTTACAAATAATAGCAAAACAAAATGATGACTAATCATATCAAAATAATGTCGTTGAATGTAAATGGTCTAAATAGTCCAATTAAATGACAAAAGGTCATGACAAAACTTAAAAAAGAAAAAGCACAAATAATTTTTCTTCAGGAGACCCACCTGTCACAATCAGAACATAATAAACTTAAAAAATATGGCTACAAGAACTTATACCATAGTTCATTTAAAGGAGGATGTAGAAGAGGAGTAGTGATACTGATTTCAAATACAACTAAGTTTGACCTTGAGAAGGAATGCAGGGATAAGGAAGGAAGATACGTTATAGTAAAAGGAAGAGTAGAGAATGAACTAGTAACACTAGTAAACATATATGCACCTCCGGAAAGTGACAAATCCTTTTTTAAATGTCTATTTGACGACATCATAGCAGAAACAGGAGGTATTTTGGTCTGTGGGGGAGACCTGAATGTTATTAGAGACCACAAAATAGATACAACTAGTCTCAAAAAGAATAAAATGCATTTGACAAGATTCATAAACATATCCTTGGAGGAGATGGGGATGATTGATGTTTGGAGGAATCTACACCCCCTGGAAAAAGACTTCACGTATTACTCTGCAGCACATAAAGTCCATTCAAGGATAGATTACTTTTTTATGAATGTAGAGGATAACCATATGGTACGAGAGTGCAGGATAGGGGGCGCAGATGTGTCAGACCATAACCCACTCTATTTAACAATAAACTTGTTAAAGTATGGAGACTTAATCTGGGAATTATGAATAATGATCAAACAAGGAAGAAGGTAAAAACGGAAATCGAAAGATACATAGAAGAAAATAACAATGGCACTGCAGACCCAACGATTTTTTGTGATGCCATGAAGGCAGTCATCAGAGGAAAACTGATAGCTGAAACTGCACATGCAAAAAGAGCTAAAGTGGAGGCCTATAAAATGCATAATGAAAACTTAAGGGAATTGGAACAGGAATACCAAAAAACTAATGACTCCAAGATAAGTCAACAAATTAAAGAAACAAAAACAAAAATTAATGACATACTATTGGACGAAATTGAAAAAAAGAATAAATATTTTAAACTGGGCTACCATGAAGTAGGTTCAAAGGCCACTAAAATACTGGCAAAGCGTATAAGAAAACAACAAGCAATTAGTAATATATACAAAATTAAAGATCCCCATACAGGTGAGATAGTATCTACTCCGGATGGTATCGAAAATATCTTCCAAAAATATTACCAAGACCTATATACACAACCTCCATCTGCAGAAGAGAATGAAATGATTGCATTCCTGGAGATGCTAGAGCTACCCTCAATTGAACGTACACAAAATGATAAATTAACAGCAGAGATTACACTGGAGGAGGTAAAAGATGCAATAAATACATTGAAAAACAATAAATCACCGGGGAGCGATGGATACCCAGCAGAGTGGTATAGGATGTTTGGAGAAGAGCTGTCACCACTGCTCCTTGCCTCTTTCAATTGGACTCTCCAAAACAATAAAATACCCCCATCATGGGCTGAGGCAATAATTACAGTCATTCCGAAACAAGGAAAGGACAAAGAACACTGTGCAAGCTATAGACCAATCTCAATATTAAATGTTGACTATAAAATATATACAACAATAATCTCTAAACGACTGAACTCCTTTATACCAGAAATAATAGAGGAAGATCAAACGGGATTTATAAGAGGACGCCAGACACATGACAACATTAGAAGAACACTACACGTAGTGGAACAAGCAAGAAAAGACAAAAAGAGCACTGTATTAGTAAGTATTGACTCAGAGAAAGCTTTCGATTGTGTCAACTGGAAATTTCTATATAAAGTGTTAGAGAGATTTGGCTTTAGTAATAAATCAATACAGTGCATAAAGACACTCTATCAACAACCAACTGCAAGAATTAAAGTCAATGGGAGCCTGACAGACAAAATTAGATTACAGAGATCAACGAGGCAAGGATGCTGCCTATCACCCACTCTGTTTGCCCTTTTTATAGAGCCGCTTGCGCAGGCTATAAGACAGGAACAAGAGATCAAAGGAGTGGTGGTAAACGACGTAGAACAAAAAATAGGACTTTTCGCAGATGACGTCATAACCTACCTCGAACGCCCAAATGAATCACTACCTGCATTGATGAAACTTTTGGAAACATTTGGACACCTATCAGGATATAAAATAAATGTCGCAAAGACACAGATATTAGCGCTTAACTATAGTCCACCAAAAGAGATCCAAGAATTATTTAAACTTAATTGGAAACTTAAGGGAATTGAATATTTGGGGGTCACAATCACAAAAGGATTATCTAAATTATATGAATCAAACTATGGTAAGATAAATCAGGAAATACAAAAAGATATTGAAAGATGGTCTACACTAACACTAGATCTCAGCTCACGAATTCAGATAATCAGGATGAATGTTTTACCAAGGCTTTTGTACCTGTTCCAATCCCTACCAGTAGAGGTCCCAAAGTCTCAGTTTATGAGCTGGAACAGAATAATTTCAAGGTTTGTTTGGGGTGGAAAAAGACCTAGAATAAGATTGGAGACTCTCCAGCTGCCAAAAGAAGAAGGTGGGATGGGACTTCCCAATTTGAAAGCATACTTTCATGCAGCCCAGCTGAGGTATGTTGTTGGATGGTGCAAACCAGATTACACTGCAAAGTGGAAAGAGTTGGAAACACAGCTTGGTGAATACCCAGTACAGAGTATTATAGGAGATGAAGACACATACAAGGTGATTAAAAACCAAATAAACCCAATAACGATGTTCACACTAAAATTATGGTTCAGCATAATAAAAAAATATAAGATTCAAAAAGACACTAATTCATTAAAATGGGTAGCATATGATAGCAAATTCAAACCGGCTAGATACGATAAAGGGTTTAAGCGGTGGACAACCAAGGGAATCACAGCATGGTGTGTTCTGGTGAAGAATGGGCAGCTGGAGAGTTTCCAAAATATAAAAGAAAAATTTGATTTGGATAAACGGGAATTTTATAGGTACCTACAACTTAGAGATTACTTTCTGAAAGAGATCAGGATGGACCCCTCCGGAGAAGTGAATGGTGTGATCCAACTCATAATCAATACATACAAAGAAAACAAAGTTAGAATTGTTTCCGGGTTATATAAAAAATTAATATCAAATAAACACTCAACTAAATACATAAAAGAAAAATGGGAATCAGAATTTAAGATAAAAATCACAGATGAAGAATGGCTAAACATGTGGAAAATACACCACACATCCACTAATTCACGGATCTGGAGGGAGTTCTCCTGGAAAAATCTGATTCGTTTTTTTATTTCACCCAAAGTCAAGAGTAAACAGTTGAACAAAAATATGCCTTGTTGGAGAGACTGTGGAATAATGAATGTGGATCACTCGCACATTTTCTGGAAATGTGATAAAATCAGATGGTTCTGGAAAATGTTACACGATGCATTGTTGAAAATACTTGGATATAAGATTCCAATGTCTTGTACAGTATTGTATTTGTGTAACCTATGTGAAGAAAATGAAAATGAAAAAATGAAGGACAGATACCTGGTAAAAATATTATTAACAACAGCTAAGAAAGCTATCACGAAGAAATGGGGAAGGGAAGACATCCCTACACAAGAACAATGGACTCACCTGGTAGTGGAAATCTACACAATGGAAAAAATGATACACCGCTTAAGGCTACAGGAAGCTCAGTTCAAAGAGAAGTGGATGAGATGGACAATATTTATAACTGAACAACGACAAAACAAAAAACTTGATTGAGGAAAAGAAAATGGAATATGGACAGATTGCTTTGAAAGTGACTCCCATGTGTGTTTTTTATGTGTTTTTTTAACTTGTTTATTGATTGAGTTGTTGCACCTTTGTAAAGCAAAAATTCTCAATAAAAATTAAAGTGGAAAAAAAAAACTCACTTCTTTGACGTAGCCTTTACTTAGCCCTTGATACCAAAGTAAGCTTCTTCAGTGGCTAGGTGTCAGTCTCAATGAGTTCCTATAGTATTAGATTACATTGTGCTGCCGACGAGAAACAATCTGTTTGTTCTGATCAATATTGTATTTCTCTAACCTTTGTTTTTGTTTTCTGTTCCCACAAGCTGCAAGCTGTGTCACTCTCTACACTCTCTATAGCTTCCTCCTCCCCCTCCTCCTCTTCTCTCTCCTCCTTCTCTTTCTCCTCCTCCCCTCTTTCTTTCAGGCACCCTTCTGATGGACCACGGCCCCCTGGGACCATCTACCGTTTCCGGGCTCCTGCTGCCTTGAAATGCTGACTGATCTGGATCGTCACACCCCGGGCTCTGCTGGATCATTGCTCTCCTCTGTTTTCTCCTCATATCTATATTTCTGTAAATCTTGATGCCTCTCTCTGTCTATAACTAATGATCTTGTGTGTCCTGCCCTCTTCCAGGTCACCATGGTGGACAGGAGGTTGTGTGGCTCGGGCACCACTTGGTGATGCCTCGTCCTGCTCGGTCGTCTCCTGGATCCACTCACTTTACATACAACTTGTATCAGACTCTCTGTTAATGTAACTTGTAAACTGTGATTTGTTGCTCCTTTCTGTACACGCGATATCTATTGCATGTCTGTCCGTCCTGGAAGAGGGATCCTCCTCTGTGGCTCTTCCTGAGGTTTCTTCCATTGTTTTTTTTTTTACCCTGTTAAAAGGTTTTTTTTCCATCAACATGTGAAGTTTTTCCTCACTCAAGTCGAGGGTCTAAGGACAGAGGATGTTGTTCACTGTACAGATTGTAAAGCCCACTGAGGCAATGTGATTGTGATTTTGGGCTATATAAATAAAACTGATTTGATTTGATTTGATTTGAATAGACAACGTGCAACAATACAACAATATTTTATTTCTTTAATTATATAAAATGAACAATTATGAACAAACTATTTAAAAAGAACTCATAAATTAACCAAATAACAACAGATATAATGTAAGGATTGTCCTCTGTAGCAAAGAAGAGCCTCTCCATCCTCTCTGCAGCCTCATGTCCTCCTTCATCCTCCTCCTCCTCTTCCTCCTCAGCCCTGGCTGGCTCTCCTCCTCCTCCTCATCGTCTTCATCCTCCTCCTCCTCTTCCTCCTCGGCCCTGGCTGGCTCTCCTCCTCCTCCTCCTCCTCCTCCTCCTCCTCCTCGTCTTCATCCTCCTCCTCCTGGTCACTTGGCCCTGGTGTTTCCTCAGGGATGGATGCAGTTAGGACAGGGGGGGCAGTGGAAGGCCTCTGTCCTAACACCTCATCCATGAGGACAAACCAGGACCCAGTAGCAGCGCTGGGCCTCCCGCTGACCCTCTGCTGTTCCTGGATATTAGCAATCCTGAGGCAGTGGAAATCAATCACGTCAGCAAGTTTCAGCAAATTACTTATTAACTTGCATGGGTAAAACAAATATAATTTAGTTTCCACGTCATCATTCAAACCTGCAGCTGCTCTGTACTTGTTCTTTAAATGGTCCCACTTGTTGTTGTAAACACAAGATCACATGAACACAGGGATGCAAAGATTTACAGAAAGTGACATCAGGACTGACAGATGGGTTATTTATTTATCTATTATTAATAATTATCAACTATTTATCGTTTATTATTTATTTATTACTGCCTTACTTCCATCAGGAATGCCGGCGGAATGTTTCGCCCTGTGAACAAATGTTGTTCTGACCTCGGACAGTGATGAAGCTCTCTGTTGCTCCCTAAAACAAAATGAAATGTAAAAGACGTTTTGTGTTATGTCAAAAGACAAAAGAGTTCTAATACAGCAAAAAAATATAATCATCATAGGGATAATCCTAAACTTAGCTCTTTATTCAAACGTTTAACTAGACTTTATAGTTTTACAGTCTAGAAATAAAGCAGGGATCACAGCCTGATCTAAATCGGTTCATCTTGGTCCATTTATGTATACATGAAGGAAAACAAGTCTATATCATCTCCACAGTCACAATAAGATATAAGTCTGACGGTGAAAGTGAAGGATTTTAAGGCTTTACTTCCAAAGGCATCAAGATGAGCATTACCAACGTATTTTAACGATATTTTGAGAGTTTAAGGTCCCTTGAAGTTTAACATACCTGTGTTAGGGTTAGCGCTGGATTTTCAAATGAGTAAAAACCGAGTATATACCCAAGACTTACATTTAAATATGAGATCTGCACCACTTGAGGTCGCCATTATTTCTTTATTTATTTCTTCTCTTCGCGCGCACAAAGAATCCTGGGATATGTGAGGCCGCGAAGGATGGCAGCGGTGTGTCCTCCAGAAACAGGTAACAGAAGGAGCGTTTGTGGGCTGCGTTTGGAGGAGCCTTCGAATTGGGACAGCGCGGCTTAGTGACGTAATTGGCCTTCAAATGCTCCTTTGCAGGATGCAGACCCTGAACTGAGACACAGCAAACGTGTGTGTGTGCGTGTGTGTGTTACTTTCACTGCCTTCCTGTTTGTTTCCAACATGAAGGTGAAACTGAAAACCAGCCTACACCCCTCAGCTGACCCTGTTACTGAACACACACACACACACACACACACACACACACACACACACACACACACACACACACACACACACACACACTGTCTGTAATGTCTCTCAGGAGGTTCATGGTAATGTGACCTCAGCCAGCTTCCTGCTGTCCTCTGAGACTCTGATCAAACTATCAAAATCATATTTTTTTTCCTGTCATGATTTCTAAGTTCCTATGAACGTTTCTGACAGAAGAAACAACATGTGTCCCTTTAAACAGCTTCCATGTCTAATGTTGAAACGCTGCAGGCATACTCTAAAACAAAACAAAACAAAACACAATCCATCAAGTTAAATATACAGTGTTAAATCTCTTTCACTTTGTGTTACTGGTGTTAACAGTCACTGAGGTGTTACAGTACCAGACTTTGAGCAGCAGAGGTCAGGAAGCGCCTCTCTTACCTCCTCCTGTGTGATGTCCGCTCTCCGCCGCTGGGGGGCGCTCGCTCCCCTGGTCCTCCCCGGGGGTCTAATGGCAGGATGGCGGAGGCAGGGGTACCGGAGTCTGCCGCGGTCCGGTGCCCGGACGAGTCGTCGGACAGCGAGCCGGAGCAGGAGCCCGGAACCCCGCAGAAACTCATCCGAAAAGTGTCCACATCCGGTCAGATTCGCAGCAAGGTAAAGAGCCTCTAACAGGCCGGAGTATGAGAGCGGACATGATCTGTGGTCAGTGTCTGTTTTCATTCAGCGGGGGAGGGCCACCGAGGGAGACAGCGGTACACCGAACTCCATACGGAAATGTCACATTTTAATATTACTTTACTGATTAGACAGATTGTACACAATATCCAAATCAGTGTAAGACCTTATCTGAATATAAAGGGCTTGTTGTGTTATACGGCACACACCATTCATACCAGACATCTCGTGTGTCTATAATACGTCATCTTTTATAACCGGTTTGAAACTTTTCCCCACATCTCCCTCCGCCCCTAACTCCTTGTGGTCGGCTCCATCGAGCACAGATAAGCTTTGAAAAAAGGACATTTAATTGAAATCACCTCTGGTTGGTTGATTTAGATTTTGCCGATTTGAAGACTGGATGTGATTGAACGTAAAACGACTTTAATCTTTGTTTAGATCTCACGCACACTTTCTAATGAGTAATGTGTCTTGAAACCTGACGGATTTTAAATGGAGTTTGGATCCAGTATTCCTGCCTTCGATAGCAAACGGTACATTCTGGAGTAATGGCCACTGCTGCTTCTGGTAAATAACATTGAAATTGAGTTATATAAAAGTCGTTATGTTGTTGATGTCCAGGGTAAAACACACAAATACAGCACTCCAAGTCGTGTTTTAAATGTCTTTAGCCGTGACTTATTGTGTTACTGCTAGGCAACTTAATATAATTGGAAGCAGGGTTAACCCGGGTCTAAAATCGAGATTCTGGGAGAAAATATACCCAGACACAGTTAAAACATGTGAATGTTACACGGTGTAAATTATCTTTCAACCGTTAAACAGACAGAAACCGGCAGTTAAAGGCGAGGCGAGCCCGGCTAACTGCTGCTAGCTGAAGGGTCTCAGGCCCGGTGGACAGCCCCGCCTTTTCCCAGAGCAGCCCACCCGTGAGAGAGGGGCTGCAGGTCGGTGGAAGAGCGGGCAGCAAACCCGCTGTACGAAGCTGTGAAGTGTCGGTCAGTCTACTGACATAACGGTCCTCAGTGTTCACACAGCCTGACGGGTTTAACTGTTAGCTCATAATGAACTCATTTGCACGTTAATGTCAGAAGTAATTCGACTCATTCCTCTGTAACCCTCACCAGACAAGCTGTATTCATCTACATGAAGATATGAGAAGTTTAATTATCTAACGTGACCCTAAAGATGAAGTGTAATTCAACTTTACTGCAATTTAATAACTGTGCGCTGCCTTCAAGTGCTGTTCTAAAGCTTGGAAATACCAAAGTCTTTGGTCTGAAGCGTTGCTAAATGAAAAGTGATTGACATGAAGGTTTCATCATACTGAAGACTGTTTAAAGCCCTTTGCTTAAGTTTAAAGTTAGTTAAAGAGAGTTATATAGTTCTAGTAGTTTTCTACATCCACAGAAGTGTCTGTGACATCTGTTGTGACTGTAGAATAAAACCCTGCCGTCTCTTCTTCTGCAGTCCAAATGTGAAGCTTTGTTTGTGTTCCTTCAGACTGAATGCTGGCAGGAACACTTCTTTATTTTATTATTCTGATTTCTTTTGTTTTTTGAGACATTTTACGACCTGATGAATCTCCTCACTCCTCCGTTGTTTTGTTGTTTTATTCTCAGTTTTATTATTTTATAAGTCAGGTCTAAGTATGACAGGCCTAACCCCCGTCACACGGTGTCAGGGCAGTTATTAAAGTCCTCAGCAGCAGTGATGTGTGCGATGGTCCCTGAAGGCAGCAGCAGCTCAGCCTGAAGTAGAGGGTTGAGTCACAGGAAGTGAGTTTGGCTCCGGGCCCTAGAGTTTCTATTTAAAGCTGCTGTTTTGGGAAATTTCACGGTGTGAGACAAAAACATGAACATGGAGGCATGAGGGAGCAACAAGGCACTTAAAGGATGCAGTTCAACTTAGTTTAGTTTATGTAAGAAGGAGAGAGCACACTAATCAAACACATACTTTCACATGAGTGAAAATGTCTTAAAGGTGATGATCTGTAACAGCTGTGTGCAGTCATGTCTGGAAAAACTTATGTCAGAAAGAGTCGATTTAATTCAGTTAAATGTAGTAATGAAAACATGATGACTCAATATGTCAAAGAGTCGATAGAAAATGTACCAATACAGACCAATCAGTGATTGTGACATTCAACAGAATTAATATTTACTGATAACATCTACATGTTTTTGACAGTAATCATGTTTCAATGATAAGTCGATAAATCATTTAGTCAATCGAAAGAAAACTGATAATCATTAATTGTTGAATTAATTTAGGTTCAGTAGAAGTTCAAGTAGAAACAGTCAAACATTGTTGGCTTCCAGCTGGTTTAATGTGAGGACCTGCTGCTTTTCTTTGTCTTCTCTGACAGTAAATGGAGAGTCTTTGAGTTTTTGGACAAAAGAAGAAATCTGAAGTCGTCACTTTGACCCTTAATGATCAGTTAATCATGTAAACAATAAGCAGAGTTATGGATAATGACAGTAATCCTTAGCTGCAACTCTGATCCTAAGAAAGCTGTAGTTGTTGCTAACATCAACGTTAGCTTCACAGCTTCAGACGCTCCGATGCACTCAGCAGGTGTTTCCAGGTGTTCTGCTGCAGATGTTTTAAAGTAATTTAAATCCCTCAGTGTCTCCAGACAGAGCTATGTGAGGCCTGATACACTGACTCAGGTGATGTCACTTGAGTCAGCGTTGGTTGACAGACTACATGTTTGACTGTCAACATTCAGACCTGCAGTGATGAACCATTTTCACATAGTTTTCAAGATAAACATGATATTAAAGCTGGTTATTATCAACCATTTACACTTGCTTGAGTACAATAGTGAATGTTAGCATGTTAGCACTTCATGTTCCCTCTTCTCAAAGTATGTGAGCCTGTTGAATGTATTTTCTGTTAAATGTCTGAAACAAGATGTGTGGTTAGACGTTTTGTTCTCTGACACAAAATCCATCATTAATGTCCCCCAGTTTAATTATACAGCTGTTCTGTGTGAAAAAAAAACATTTTAGTTCAGTTTATATTAATAACTGTGAGACTGAAATCTGATGTAAACCTGATGAGCACAACACATAATGTTCGACAGCGTTATTAATCATGATGATGATTGCTCACGTCTTGACAGAAACATGAAGAAAACCATCAATCATCATTTGGTCGCTGACTATTGTTCTGTTGATTGATCTTGTTATTGGTAGTGATGTCATTCAATGTCAAACTGTCAGATACTGTAAATCGGATTTACTCAATCACATCTGCTCCTCAACACATATGGTCATATGTATAGATCAGTAGAGTCATGTAGTGGTCAGATGAGTCAGCAGCTGATCAATATAAATGTGTCTCTGTGTATTGATGATCTGGATCACGAGATGATCAGTCGACTGTTTCCAAGAAAAGATCTGATTATTGTCATTGACTTGACTCTTTGTTCGCTATAGAGCCTCCACAGAACTGAACCAAAGATAAGATCACTGAACTGTGTGTGTGTGTGTGTGTGTGTGTGTGTGTGCGTGTGTGTGTTACAGACGGTGTTGAAGGAGGGGAACCTGCTGAAACAGACGAACTCATTCCAGCGTTGGAAGAGACGATACTTCAAACTGAGAGGGAGGACTCTGTACTACGCTCAGACTGCCAAGGTGACTCATGACATCACTGCTCCTGCAGCTCATGGTGTCAGGTACAACACACCTGGGAGCTACATGGTGACATCATTATGTGGGTGTGGTTGGGAGGTTTGGACCACAAACATTAACAGAGAAGAGTTAGTGTTAAATTTTAAACTTTTGTTCTTTGATGAAACTGATCTCAGACCCACTGTGTGTGTGTCTGTGTGTGTGTGTGTGTGTGTGTGTGTCTGTGTGTGTGTGTGTGTGTGTGTGTGTCTGTGTGTCTGTGTGTGTCTGTATGTGTGCACAGTCGATCATCTTTGATGAAGTGGACCTGACTGATGCCAGTGTGGCTGAGTCGAGCACCAAGAACGTCAACAACAGCTTCACAGTGAGTAAAAGCTTTAATCTGCTGCTGAATCGTCTCTCGAATGATTAGTTTATGAAGGTGCTCAGTCGTCCTGGTCATGGAACACAACAGAGGATCTACCTCCTGTCAGTTTGATCTAAACCACAGTCAGCAGCTGTTTTATAGACTAAATATCTGTTCTGAGAAGCATGGTGATCTGGACACAGAGGATCTATATCCATGAACGCAGGTTCACTGTCTGCTGGGGTTGGTTGTTGATTTCTGTCCTCAGCTCAGCTGTCCTCTGTGTCAGAGATCATCAGTGAGTGATAAAAAAAAAAACACACCCAGTATTTTTAAAACAGACATCTGGGAACATTTCAGATTTCCTGAACTTCCTGTGGAGCACAAACTGTATGAGACACACTGTGTGCTGCCTCACAACAATGAAATCCTTTCACAATCAAACGTAGTTATGTCAGCTGTTTACACCTGAGGCTAATGTCTCCACACATGAAGAATATTTAGAGTTAATGAGCCGTGGAGGGAGGGTTAAAAACAAACTTAAGGTTCATTTGCTCATAATCAATGATGAAAAAGAAAGATGGAATATTCAAGATGCTATTCATGAGACGCATCAAGACTTGTTGACAGTTCACTTGATGATTTCAACAGTAGAATTATACCAAATTGATCCCTTCACTATGGATTAACATGTCACTAATAATAACAATTAGCGATGTCCTGAGCCGATCTGAGGGATCAGGGCCGATATAGGCATTGTTTTACTGATCAGGATCTGCAGTTGTGACCCAAGCCCGAAGATTTTTCCGCCAGCTGTCATAAACAGAGCACAGTCACAGTGTGGATATATTTTAAATTATAAAGCGAAAGCAGTCTTCATCAACATGTAACATCTGCAATACAACCATTTTGCGAGGGGCTAACAAAATGGCTGCATTTAATACTACAAATTTGTTACCGCACATAAAAACAAAACACTCAGAGGAATACAACGAGTTAAAGGCACCGAAGCAACAAACACTCGTGGATACCTTCAAAAGGAAAGAGAAATATCCTCGAGACAGAGACATAGCTACAAATATTACAGAGAAGGCCACTGAATTCAGCACTCTGGATAACCAGCTCATCTCTGTGGAAGGGGATCAGGGTTTTCGCCATCTTCTGGAGTTTTTGAATCCACCATATACCATCTCAGTACACCATCTCTGCATTACGTGTCAGATACAACTTTTACACTTTTAAAGTGAAACTCTCGCCAAAAAGCAACCAAGGCTTTATTTGTGATTGAATATGAGTCAAACCTTCGTGTAAATGCATAATTATGACGAAAGAGGCACTTTTAAGATTTACCATAGCTTCATTTTTTGGGCAAGCTAATTTTCAATGGAGTGCAGGAAGGCTTGAGGAGATGTCCACCATTACTCTCCTGCCTGTCAGGTCGCACTTGGGGATCGACACTTTTGTCTGCCATGACGTGATGCGCCGGAGATCGAGCTCGTGTTCTCAATGCTCGTGTTCATGTGTAGAGACCCTGGTGATACTACAAGCAAAATTCCATGTTGTGTCGAGCCTTCTTAGTGTTTTAAAAATAGCGATTTTGATGCTCGCATAAGAGTGCCCCTGCACTCCATTGAAAATTAGCTTGCCCGAAAACGAAAGTACGGTAAACCTTAAAAGTGCCTCTTTCGTCATAATTATGCATTTACATGAAGGTTTGACTCATATATATTCACAAATAAAGCCTCGGTTGCTTTTTGGCGAGAGTTTCACTTTAAGAGGAATTGAGATTTTTTTTCACGTATATTTGTATTGCTATGGTGCTGCACTAAGTGGAATTTGATTTTTAATTTTGTGACTGTGAATGTCAAAGTTACAATAAGCTATTACACCACTTTGAAGTGGAATTTTGATGTTCTTCATTTGAGTGTTATAGTTTTATTACAAGCTGCACTAAGTGGAATTGATAAGAGCCAAAGACATTTTTTAGTTACTGACTTCATTTAATTGGTTGAAACTAATATTGCAATAGCATATGCAGAATAAGAAACAGCCATAATGAAAGTGTTTACTTTGTTAAGACAAAATCAAACACCTATTAAGCAACAGCTTGGATGAAGTTACATTTCTTCTTAATGTAGCTGTATTATCCAGGAAAATATAAGTTAAGGCTGAGTATCGGATCAGGACTCTGTTTCGGCAGATACTAAATATCGGGATGGGGGTAAAAAACCTGATCGGGACATCCCTGATAACAATGTGATCAGAAATGAATCAGTGAAACTTTTATAATACTTTATTTTGTATTGATTTTTCCATTAATAAAAAGACCATATAAATATGTACATAGAGAATCAAAACAAAAAGGAAACAGAAACACACACAGGTCTGGACTGCCGTGGCTCCACGAAGCCGATCATTGTCCGTGATAGATCAGCGGCTCAGTCCTTCTTTCATTGTTTCTTGAGTTCTCATCTTATCTGTTAAGAACAGTTAACGGTTCCACATCATACATTACAATCACAGTTTTCTTCCATATGTCTCGTGTGGGATATTCAGCTTATCAGTGAAACTTTTAATGTGAAAGGGTTTATTATATAGGGATTATTATATAGTAATCTTCTGGTGTGTGTGTGTGTGTGTGTGTGTTCAGGCTGTGTTCATGTGACAGTGTATTTATAGTTAGTGTGTGTGTGTGTCTGTGTCTTCTTCTTCTGTTGGTTTCTCCTCCTCCATGTCAAGGGGGTCGGGATGACGACAGACAGGAAGTCACTCTGAGTCATACAAGAGGATGTGGGTGGAGCTAGTGTGTGTGTGTGTGTGTGTGTGTGTGGGGGGGGGGGGGGGGGGGGGGGGGGCGCAGCAGAGCAGCAGCAGACTGTCACTGAGACCAGAACAAGGTTTGCTTAAGACCAGAACCTCTTAAAGATCTGAACCGTTCTGGTTCAGGACTGCGTTTGAAGTGGATTTTGTGTTGGTGGTTCAGGACTCGACTGACGTCTTGTGAGGTAAGAAGCTGATTGGTCAGAGTCATCACTCACAGACTGTGATATCATATCAGGTCATTTAATGAGAGCAGCAGGCTGTGAGTTCAGTTATTTCACTATTTTTAGTAACACAGAAAACATAAAACGTCTCTGAACAAACTGAGCTGGAAGTAAAATGTATTCTTCTGCCTCAGAAATGGAGGTTTTTATATATTTGTAATTTGTCATTATAGATTAATGATACAAACAGGCAGCTGGTTTTAACCTGAGGATGTCTGTCAGATTGTTTTCTGATTTAAAAGTGGGCCATCACATAAGACGGAAAAAAGCTGAACGTCATATCTGAAGTTGGAACAGAAAGTAAAAATGAATGCAGTGTAATTAAGTAATTATCATAATCAAGTAGAAGGACAGAAAAGGACCAACAGAAACACTCTTGATGTCACAAAAGAAAAGTGGACTTCCTGAGAAGATTCCAGTTTGTTGTTGTGGAGACTGAAGAGGAAAAGAAACGGGAAGCATGTCAAATATTGGCTCATTTTGTAGATATTGACTCTTCAGCTCATTATTCTTAGAACTGGCTCATTATTGGTTCATTATTGTTAATATTGGCTCATTATTTCCAGACCCACCACTCAGATGAAGCTCGTCTGTGTTGGAGTCATGTGAGCTGAGCTGCAGCTCGGTGGCGTACCACAGATCTGAAAACAGATTCATGATGTCTGTGGATGTTTCCTGAAGCTATTTTAATCTCTGAACACTTCAGATCACAAGACGTCACTTGACGACCATTTAAGATCAGCAAGCTGCTAATAGGAAACACCAACATCCGGTTGCCTCGCTCACATCTGTCTGCACAGGGAAAACATTCCCTGAAGTTTGATTGGATACAGTATGAAGCCCCTCCCGTCTGATGTCAGCTGTAACTTCTGGAATTTGACACCACATTACTAAAACCATGAACCAGTGTCAGTCTGCTCCTCTGTGAAGTTTTATTCATACAAGTTGTTTCTTGTCTGGTTTGACTGTCTGTTGTTCAGTGTTGTTGTTGTTGTCATCACCAGCGGAAACTTAGTATGACCAAATGAATCTGAACCGTTCACTCTATGTAGTTATATTTATTAGTATTCTTTAACAGTTATTGATCCTGAGCATCTCTCAGTCTGATCTGCTGATGTTCCCTGACATGTTTCCTCTGGATATAATTTATGATTAGTGCTGGTTATTACTATATGACAGTTATAACTGTCTCCTCACTTAGTAAATAAGCCTTGGTTCGTTCTCCCTGGTGTTTGATAGTATATATCATAAAAATGTATTTATTTCTCTTTTTTCCCCAGCAGTCTGTGATTCAGTCTAAGGTTGTTTGGTTGCTTCGTATCTAGTCTCGGAGTCAAAGTTCAGGGACCAAAACCCAAATACATACCGATCCTTTCCTTTTAATCTGGATATCATGAATGTGTGTTAGGATGTCTGATGAGTTTCTATTCACTCTCTGCCCTGGTCTTGTATCTGAAGGGAACCAGAACCGTCCCAAACAGCTAATGTGAATGACTCAGGCTGGTATTACACACACTAATCAGCTTCTTGTGCTAACCTCAGCATGTGCTGCTGACGATGCCTCTGAACTCTGCTTCCGCGTGACATGTTTCAGTTTGCAGACGGTGTATTCTGTGATGCTGGTACTGTGATGGTTTAGTATGAATACACAAAGTGTTCCAGCCTGAATCTCACATGATCTCATATCACTGCTCGTGTTGTTCCTGGTACATTATCATTAATGTTGCTCCAGGACAGTCATTAAAACTGAACAGTCACATTTTTGTGATGTCACATTCCATGTACGATATACATCCTGAATAGTCATCATTATCATTACCATTACTTTATACCATTACCATATACCATTTTCCAAATAATTAATACAAATAATTAGTGTGTATTATTATTATTATTATTATTATTAGTATTGGTCGGAGCACAGAACCTTGTGGAACCCCGTGAATAACTTAGGCTTACAGTGAGGATTCATTGTTAACTTGTACAAACTAAGATTGGTCCGTTCAATAGGACTTGAACCAGCTGAATGCAGGTTCTTTAATACCAATTAAATGTCCCGGTCTTTGTAACAGCATGTGGTGGTCAATAGTGTCAAAAGCTGCACTAAGATCTAGTAAGACTGGCACAGAGACAAAACCCTCATCAGATGCACTTAAGAGATCATTTGCAACGTTAACGAATACCAGTTCCATGACGCACTCTGAAACTTGACTGGAAATTGTCATAGAATCTTTTGTTATGTAGAAGGTCAAAAAGCTGTTTGGCACCTGTTTTCTCAAGAATCTTAGAGAAAAGGTTATATAGGGTGTATAGTTGCTTAAGTGTCTGCTTTTAAAGAAATGGTTTAATTACAACTACTTTAATAAACTGTGGTACACAACCTGATAATAGGGACATAATGATCACGTCGAGTAAAGAGCTGCTAAGAAAAGGTTGAACATCTTAAGACACTGTAGTTGTGATTGGGTATAACAGACACGTTGACGGTTTAGATGAAGAAATCGTTGAAGGTATCTGGTGAAGGTCATTGGTAGAAAATAATTCTGCATGTATAGGTGATTAATTTAGTCTCTAATAAGTAGAATTTAATAATTAAAGACACCCAGTAAGCTGCTCTGGCATTACAGAGAGCTTTTATTGTGATTTTTAAAACTTTCTAGCCAGACTCATTGTGATTCTTCCAGTTTGGTGGAACACCATTTCCTCTCCAATTTTCTCTATGTCTACATTAATATGCACATTTGGGGGTTATACTATTGAGTTAATCTCTTGTGCTTTATTGTTTTCTTTTTCAGAGGGGCAGTAGAGTCAAGTTTATTCGCAAAGAGCATGCAACAGTATCAAGAAGATGATCAATCTGGGAGGGATTAGTATTAGCACCAGAGTCAACTAATGGGAATTAAAAAGTTTTTAAATAATGGTCTGATAAGAATAAGAACCAGGAGCACTATAAACTATAACAAACAGAACTGGCTGTATCATTTTCCAGTCCGGGTGAGAGAGACGAAGAATAAAGATTTCAAATGAGTTATGGTCAAGTTTTGATTTTGGATTGATTCATACGCTTAGTCAAATATGGCTGCAACTCTACCTCCTTGGCTAAGTGAAGGCTAACCAGTTTTTTTTGTGTGTGTGTGTGTGTGTGTGTGTGTGTGTGTGTGTGTGTGTACAGGTGATCACCCCCTGCAGACGTCTCATTCTGTGTGCAGATAACAGGAAGGAGATGGAGGAGTGGATGGCAGCTCTGCGCAGCGTCCAGAACAGACAGAACTATGAGGTCTGTATTATTCCAGTAAGGCCAGTGTGGCCAGTGTGGCCAGTGAGTCCCAGTATGAGCTGCTGACTGTCTGATTCTGTCTCTTCCAGTCCACCCAGTACAGCATGGACCACTTCAGTGGGATGCACAACTGGTATGCCTGTTCTCACGCCAGACCGACATACTGTAACGTCTGCAGAGAGGCACTGTCAGGAGTGACATCACACGGCCTGTCCTGTGAAGGTACCCATTCTACACACAGTACACACAGTACACACTCAGTACACACGGTACACACTGTGCACACAGTAAACACTCTACAAAATCTACACACAGTATGCAAACAGTACACAAAGTGTATACACATTACACACTCTACACACAGTACACTACACACGGCACATACACAATACACACTAACTTTCCCTCCATTTCATCAAGAACCTCAATACTTAGAACGTCTGACACCCGTGTGTGTGCGTGTGTGTGTTTGTGTGTGTGTGTCAGTGTGTAAATTTAAGGCTCATAAGCGCTGTGCGGTCAGAGCCACCAACAACTGTAAGTGGACCACACTGGCTTCTATTGGGAGGGACATCATTGAGGACGAAGAGGGGGTGAGACACAAATTAATTTTCCTGGACTTTAACAGTTCAATGCCTTGCTCTCCTCTGACCTGTGTCCTCTGTCCTCTGACTTGCTTCCTGTGTCCTCTGTGTTCTGTCCTCCGACCTCTGTACTGTGTCCTCTGTCTTTAGGTGTCGATGCCTCATCAGTGGTTGGAGGGGAACCTGCCGGTCTCGGCTAAATGTAACGTCTGTGACAAGACGTGTGGCAGCGTCCTCCGACTGCAGGACTGGAGGTGTCTCTGGTGTAAAGCCATGGTGAGAGTCTGGTTACTATCATCACTTCCTGTGGGTGTTTCACATTATAAACTCTTCCACCAAAGGTAGGATGTAGAGCTGTGACACTTTCAGTTAAACTCCAGAAGAACAACAGCGTCATGTAGAGGGATTTTTTTGAGAAACACCCGTTCAGGAGGTGAGAACAGTGTTGTTGTTGTTGTTTACAGAGTGGTGAGTGTGTCAAGATGTGTTGTTAGCATTATACTGAAGGTGTCATGTGACAGGTCCAGGTGTAGTCAGGTTTTTACAGTGTTTGTTGAGGTGTGTTTGGTCCCTCTGCCCTGCAGGTGCACTCAGGCTGTAAGGAGCAGCTGTCCTCTAAGTGTCCTCTGGGCCAGTGTAAAGTGTCTGTTATCCCTCCGACGGCTCTCAACAGCATCGACTCTGATGGTGAGTTTCACATGATCCACTGATGGACGCTCAGATACTGTTTTCATCCATACTTTGACTTCTGTACTCCACATGAGAGACCATGAAAACCATTTTTTATTTTGTGTGTTCAGGTTTCTGGAAGGCTTCGTGTCCTCCGTCCTGCACCAGTCCTCTGCTCGTCTTTGTCAACTCTAAAAGTGGAGACAATCAGGGTGTCAAGTTCCTGCGACGCTTCAAACAGCTGCTGAACCCGGCGCAGGTGTTCGACCTGATGAACGGAGGACCACACCTGGGGTGAGCGACACAGAGGGACAGAGAGAGAGTGAGAGTGTTCGATAGGAACAGGTTTAACAACTTAAATGTGTTTCTCTGTCAGTCTGCGTTTGTTCCAGAAGTTTGATACGTTCAGGATCCTGGTGTGCGGAGGAGACGGCAGTGTTGGCTGGGTTCTGTCTGAGATCGACGCCCTGACACTGCACAAACAGGTACAGAGAAAAAACAATGTGATTGTCAGAGACAGGACTCTTCAGTTCCAAACAAGTCAGAGTCAATGTGTAAGTGTTGTGGAAATGTTCTGGCGTCTATCAGGGCTAAACTCTTTGTAGTCTGTGATGAAAACATGTTCAGCTCTCCATCAGTAACAGTTCTGTGTTGCGGTCTCCATTATGATAATCTTAGCACTTGGCTCAAAGGGGTTGGAGGAAGCGACATATTAAGGAAGCAACACTCAATGTAAACCGTTAAACAAACTTTATTGTACATTTCTCAAAAGAAAACCCAAGAGCAAACAAAAGAGGGCTGAAGATGCCGGCCAAAAAGAACAAAAGATGAGAAGATGTGGGACCAGCTGCGCAGTGAGCTATCGTTCCCACACCTTCCCCTAAACTACCTAAAGGAAAACTAACCCTAAAACAAAAGAGACGAAATAACTGAACTACCGGCAATCCCCAGCCCAAAAAGGAACACAACAAACTAACCCAACAAAAACCCCAGCACCAGAGGAGCATCGAGGTTTCCACCAAACCTGTCCAGAACAACGGGGCAAAAGAGTGAGGGGAGAAACCCTCCTAATAGGTGCGCTGCTGCTGTGTGTGTGATCTGCCTTTGCTCCTGCACTCTCTGCCATTCTATCACCTCCCCCACTCTAGAGCACCAATTACTCTCAGGTGTGCTCAGGTGAAGAGGGAGGAGGGTGTTACCTGAAACAGGGGGAGAGGGGGAGAAGAGAGAGAGAGAAAAGCAGCACAGCAGAACACATGTAACATTCTGTCTGAGGGGGTCCACACAGTTTATATAGCACTGATAAATACCGTGAGCTGTGAACTCATCATGTTGTTGTTGTTGTTGTTGTTTAGTGTCAGTTGGGAGTTCTTCCTCTGGGGACCGGAAACGATCTCGCCCGAGTTCTGGGCTGGGGTTCAGCCTGTGACGACGACACTCAGCTGCCTCAGATACTGGAGAAACTGGAGAGAGCGAGCACCAAGATGTTAGACAGGTGAGTGATGTGAGACACATACCTGCAAACTTGTGACTTTTCTGCGACAATCGCCGTTTTCTTGGTCAATTGGGTCATTCATGTAAATCGCGTAGAACCGGAGAGTTTTTTTTTTTTAAGGGGGGGGGGGGGTCGTGTGTGCGAAAGGCACGGGTCAGCTATTGTTAAACATAATGACCGGCCAGCGCTGTCAACCTTGTTTGTGCCCCTGATTCATGTCTTCATGTCACTCCGCAAGTAGTTCATTCATTTGTCACAACGGAGCTTCATTGAAAGCAGAGCTCCAGCAAAGAGCAGCAATCGTTGCGGAAGGTTATCTGATGTGTCAGTGTTTCGCCTGTATGCATTCTGCTGCGGGATTTTCAGCGCTGCCGCAAAAAAAAAAACGTGATGTTTGTAGGTTTAATATCATGGGCGAATGGCGAATTTGAGTTGCACACAGTGAAAGCACTTCACCCTAAGTTATCTTGAAATCGATTATTATTGTCATTACTGCTATTTTTATAATTTCTACAAGTCACAAGTTGAGTGACTGAAATCCTCGTCATCCTATACAAAGGCTGCAACAGGTTAGCTCACCTCCCAGAGCCACGCTGAATCACTGGAGACAGTTTTAGGGACTGTCATTAAATTACTTAGCATAAATATATTAATACAAAATAATTGCAGTTTTTTCGATATCTTCCATGTCATGTGACCAAGTGAACCCAAACCAGCAGCAGATTGTATTAGTAAACCTGACAAATAAGACATAGCTCTTTTTATTGTATTTTAGTGCTTCCTCTATTTTATATGAATATTAATATGAAGAAATTATTATTTTTTTCTCAATAGCTTCCATGTCATGTGACCCACTGACTTCTGAAATAGATTCTGTTTCCATAAAAAATTTATAATAATAAAGAAAATAATGATAAAAAAGTTCTCTAATGCTCAAGAGGTTAACATATTTTCAAGCAGCAATGTCAACTTGTACACTATCACATGTCTTAGATTCTGACTCTGAAATTCTGAAAATGAAATTTTTTTCAAAAATCTCACCTGTAGTCACCATTTAAAGGGCTATTTTCCAAAATTTTCTCCCGGGGGTGCATGCCCCTGGACCACCCTAATGTTGCTAGGTTACCGACTCAGAGCACCACTGTTACAAAAAAATCTAGGGGAAACACTGTTCTAAGAATTTGGGACGTGTGGGGCGAACTATTTCTGTCTTAGCTGAAGCCCCCCCCCCCGTGACACTGTCACCAACTCTGAGGAGTTTGCAGGTCTGGAGACAGGTGGGTCATGTGAGACAGGCGGGTCATGTGAGACAGGTAGGTGATGTGGGACAGGGAGGTGATCTGAGACCGGTGGGTGATGTGGGAAAGGTAGGTGATGTGAGACCGGTAACTGTTTTCTCCCCTTCTGCTTCAGGTGGAGCATCATGGTCTATGAAACCAAGTTTCCACGGCAACACTCTGCCTCCACCGTCACCGAGGACTGCAGTGATGACTCTGAGGTAACAGGAAATGACATCACTTCTTGCTGTGTCCTAACATTGAAGGGTGTAGTGAGGAGTTGATGTCTCGGACACACCTGTGTGACATCACTTTTTGTCTCCTCTGATCCAGGTGCAGCAGATTCTCACCTATGAGGACTCAGTGGCTGCTCACCTGTCCAAAATTCTGACCTCAGACCAACACTCTGTCGTCATCTCCTCTGCCAAGTAAGCCTCTCTGTCTGTCAGTCTGCCTGACCTGTCTGTTCTCCCTAGATTGATTAACTGACCATATGTTTGTGTATTTGTTTCTGTGTCTGCGTGTATTCAGGGTCCTGTGTGAGACGGTGAAGGACTTTGTGGCTCGTGTTGGTAAAGCGTATGAGAAGAACACAGAGAGTTCCGAGGAGTCGGAGGCAATGGCCAAGAAGGTACATTTATGTTATTAAACAGAATGTTGTAATCAGAGTTCATTCAGATTTAATCCAGTCTGAATCACATATAACTAAAATCCCTCAGAGACACAGAGTGGACATGTGTCAGGAGAATACATGTCAGAAAAGATGTACCAAACGTTGAATCTAATGTGAAGAAAAAGAGTTTTAAGTTGACAATTGAAGAGAAGTGGAGAACATTTATGCTTCCATCACAACTGCTGATGAACACTCTGACATTACCAGAAGCTCCAGAACAGCTTTTGGTTCTGATAATAATTGTTTGGTTTATCTCTGTTGATCTAAACTACGGTTGAAATATGAATGCAGGAAGTCTGCTGCTGTTTCATCATTTCAGTAAAATCCAAACTGAATAGCTGTTTCATGTGTTCATCCTGTGTCTTCCAATGGATGAGTGACTGATTGAATGAAGAGTTCTGAACATATTTCACCACTCTGTGTCCTGACTGGTGATTCCTGTCTGTGTCAGTGCGGCGTGCTGAAGGAGAAACTCGACTCATTGCTGAAGACTCTGAACGAAGAGTCTCAGGCCTCCACCATGCCCCACCAGGCTCCTCCACCCACCATCGCTGAGGAGCAGGAGGAAGTGGAGGGAGTTGTACTGCCTCCTCCTCCCCTTCATCATCATCACCATCCTCCTCACACGTCCTGCTCCCCACGAACCAACGCCTCCTCCTCCTCCTCTGCAGCAGCAGCCATCTTTAAACCTAGAGAACAGCTGATGCTGAGAGCCAACAGTCTGAAGAAAGCCATCAGACAGATCATCGAACACACCGAGAAAGGTACGATAGGCAGACAGACAGGTCATCGAACACACTGAGATTGTACGACAGGCAGGTGGACAGGAAGGGTCAGACAAATAGGTCAGACAAATATCCACAGTATTCTGTTTTTTTGTGTTTTTATATATAAAGTTTTCTGTGTTTGTGTGTTTCCAGCTGTGGATGAGCAGAACGCTCAGACTCAGCAGCAGCTCTTTTCTCTCAGTCGGGAGGAGGAAGAGGAGGGTCTGGTGGAGGAGGAAGAGGATGAGGAGGATGACGATAAGATGTCTCTGCAGTCATCCTACAGCATCAAACACCGCAACACTCGCAGAGGTCAGACATACTGATACTTTTACTGCTTATGTCAGTAAAAGTAATGCTGCTTTTAACTCTGTGGGTCAAGTTTATAGTTGGCTGTTTTTGATCACTTCTTATTTTACCTTTTATATTTCACCTTAAAAACGGTTTATCTTGCCCTGTTTGGTGTAATTTTTTAGCCTCACATGTGTGACTTGACAGTTATTTTTTCATTTTGACGTATTTTATTAACACATTGGACCTAAAATCAAACAAAAATATAAAATCTGAGTAGGAAAAAGTAGATTTTTTACTGTGAAAACCACCAACAAAACCATTTTTATAACTTGAAATGAGAATATAAATTGCTGTTTGCTAAATTTGTAAATTAATGCTAGTTTTTGGAACAGTGAATAAGTTACAAGTTATATACAACTATTGTTTAAGTCTGGTTTTACTTAGCCTATCAACACAACTGGTTAAAAACTGGTATATAGTTTGAGGTTTGCACTTTCGACACAAGTTGAAACGGAGCCTCAGCGACTGCGTCTTGCTGCTACGTCATCTTAAATTGGTCATGTGATCTGGATGCGGCGGCGCGTCCGTCAACTTCAGAGGGTTAATACTGTGCTGCCTCTTTCCTGTACAGCACCAATAGTAAAATTTTGAATACAAGCTGTGTTTCCTGTAAATATTTCACATTAATCTGCTTCATTAATCAAAGGGCTGTATTGTAGGCAACTGGATGTGTTTCAGATTGTTGAAGACGTTTCACCTCTCATCCAAGAGGCTTCTTCAGTTCTGACTAACACGAGAGGAGTTGGCTGGCCTTTAAACTCTGTGTGGGAGTGTCATTATAGAGTTGTTAAGGACACATGTGAGCTCTGAATTTCAGAATCATTAGGGCCACTTGTGGGTCTCTGGTCAAACCTGCCTTCATGCAGTTTGCTAAGGCTAGGTCAGCCCAAGTGTGACTGGTTGTTAAGCTGTCTGGGGAGTGCTCAGTACAGCATTGTATGTGCGTGATAAGTACACCACCATCAACTGTTTCATTAATGTACAAACAGGGATGAGTACAGACCAGCAGGGACTAGGACAGTTGAGGCCTCGGACTGAGGACTTAATTCAGACCAGCTACAAATCTACCTGTCTGTCTGTCTGTGTTTACAGTCAGTAAGACGCCCTGCGAGAAGCTGATCAGTAAAGGCAGTCTGTCACTTGGCAGCTCTGCATCACTTCCTGTCCAGACAGGAAGTAGGGAGAACATGCCCATGCTCAACACAAAGATCCTCTATCCAGGTAAGAAGGTGTGACATCAAATAGGAAGTTTATTTTGTCATCATGGCAGCATTCTGATGGGTGTGTGTGTGTAGGTCTCAGGGGTATCTCAGGCTCTCTCTCCAGCAGTTCGGTCATCAGTCGACTGTTGGTGAATGCCGACCCATTCAGCTGTGACCCTGACAACATGTAAGTCTGTCTGTGATCTGACATCATTAGACATGACACAGCTTCAGCTTATACGGAGGTTTACTGTGTGTGTGTGTGATTCAGGGACTGCTATACTGAGAAGTGTGTCATGAACAACTACTTTGGAATCGGATTGGATGCTAAAATCTCTCTGGACTTCAACAACAAGAGAGACGAACATCCAGAGAAGTGCAGGTACAAAACACAACTTTATTCCGTTTAATGTAATTTTTTAACCTTCACTTAACATTGACGTCTGTCTGGGCCTTGTGAGAGTGTAGATCTGCTAACACTTTGACAAAATAACAGCACACACAGTTCATTCACACAGAATTCAGAGAGATTTTAAGATCACACTTCCCTCGAGGAGTAACTAATATGTATTTGATGTCGCAGCTGTAGTTTGGTTTGAATCAAGAAATCTATGAAATAATCAATTATTGTTGTTTGTTCAGGAGTCGGACTAAGAACATGATGTGGTACGGTGTTCTGGGAACCAAAGAGCTGCTGCACAGAACCTACAAGAACCTGGAGCAGAGGGTCCTACTCGAGGTGAGACACACAAACAAATTGGTTCTGCTGGTTTTAGACCAGTAAGAAGTCACAGTCACGGAGCTCAAACACATTATTTAATCAGACCTTGTCACTGATATCAATTCCTGTCGCAAATATGGAATCTGTTGAAAAAAAATACCTGAATCCGAAGTGTGATTTGTCATCAGTGTGATGGGAGGCCCATCCCTCTGCCTAGTCTGCAAGGCATCGCTGTGCTTAACATCCCCAGTTACGCAGGAGGAACCAACTTCTGGGGAGGAACCAAAGAGGACGATGTGAGTACTCAACCTGTCTGTCTGCCTCTCTGTCAGCCTGTCTGTCTGTCATTCTAACCGTTGGTCTGGCCATCTGTCTCTCAGACATTCACGGCTCCGTCCTTCGATGATAAGATCCTAGAGGTAGTAGCGGTCTTCGGCAGCATGCAGATGGCTGTTTCCAGAGTCATCAACCTGCAGCACCACCGCATCGCTCAGGTACACCGGTCTGTCTGACCTCTCTCTCTCTCTCTCTCTCTCTCTCTCTCTCTCTCTCTCTCTCTCTCTCTCTCTCTCTCTCTCTCTCTCTCTCTCTCTCTCTCTCTCTCTCTCTCTCTCTCTCTCTCTCTCTCTCTCTCTCTGAACTGTCTCTCTGTCTCACCTGTCCGTCTATTTCAGTGTCGGACGGTGAAGATCACTATCCTGGGTGATGAAGGTGTCCCGGTGCAGGTGGATGGAGAGGCCTGGGTCCAGCCTCCAGGTTACATCAAGATCATCCACAAGAACCGAACCCAGACACTGACCAGGGACCGGGTCAGTCCAAGCATGCACTCAGTCTGATACCACAGAAAGCTCTTCCTAATATTCAGTCCACCATTATTGATATCAAGGGCAAGCATAAAATAAAAACAGTTCAACTACAATGCACAATGTGTTCAGTGTGTGTGTGTGTGTGTGTTTGTTTGTTTGTTCCAGGCATTTGAAAGCACCCTGAAATCGTGGGAGGACAAACAGAAGTGTGAGTTTCCGCGGACCCCGCCTCCTCAGGCCCCTCAGCCCCCCCTGTCCTCACAACCAGAGATTGTCTCTGAGGAAGAGGCGTCATTCGTCAGTGAGTTTGGTCAGGCAGCAGGAGCTCTCATACACAGGTAACAGTCTGCAATAATGTTGTTATTGAATCGTCCTGATAAAAGACATATTTTTATCATCATAGAAATAAGTGATTGTAATATTTTTCACTTTGTATAAATGTAACCCTTCATTGATCACAGGAATAGATGGGAGTCAGCAACCACTGATCTGGAAATGCTGTCATAATTCTTAACAAATTAGATCTGCAGTGATGAATCAATTAATTGATGAGCCGATGAACAGAAAATTAATTTTAACGTTGTTTCAGTGTGTTGACGTTTCACCTCTCATCCAAGCTTCTTTAGTTCTTATTAACTGTAGGGGAGTCGCTGGCCTTTAAACTCTGTGTGGTAGTGTCCTTACAGAGTCGTTAAGGACACGTGTGACCTCTGAGTTTCGGAGTCGTTAGGGCCACTTGTGGGTCGCTGGTCAAACTGGCCTGTATGTGGGTTTTAAGGCTAGGTGAGCCCAGGTGTGACTGGTTGTTGAGCTGTCTGGGGAGATTTACTCCTCTTTCAAACCATCTGTCTTCTCTGGACAAGATTCTTACATTGTTTTCCTCAAAGGGATGATTTCTCTCCTTCACTTGTAAGTGGACAGCAGAATCTGTCCTCCTGTGTTGTGCCATTCGTTTCTGCAGAGGTTGTTTTCGTCTCTCCAATGTACCAATCTGTGCAGCCCTGCTGCATTGAACCAGATAAACTACATTTCTCTGTTTATTCCTGGGTGTTTTGTCCTCAGGATGGGCAGGCTTCTGCCTCAGTGTGTTGGCATATGATGTTTATTAAAGGTCCTCCTGAGTCTCAGATGTTCCTTCGACATACAGAATGTTACGTTTTCACGTCTCCTCCTCTCGGTCTGCTCTGGATGTTTTAGAGGTTCTGACAGAAGTCCAGTTTGGGTAGGCACGTATATAGTGATGCACCGATGTGAAATTTGTGGCCGATACTGATATTAATATTGCTGTTATGGCCGATACCGATATTTACCAATGTCGATATCTCTGTATAGAAAACACATTTTTATGATAATCAAATAAAGAGCCAAAACGCTTTTTTTTTTTTTTTCTTTTGTGATTTATTTTCAGAAATGACTGATATTGGGCACCTTTACCTGTGTGCAAAATGTGACTGTCATCAGATTTTCAGAAGAAAAAATAAATATTTATATAAAAATACATTTTTATAAAGGATACAAGTGTGTCCTGAATTCACACTATGAATAAGCCAACCCTGAGTATTCTCAATAAACATCTAACTCACTTGAGACCAAGTCACTGTATTCTGTGAACATTGTACAACAGTTCAAAACTTTAAAGTACAGTAGTAGGCCTTAAATGGCCAAAGCCAAAAGTATTGAAAAAGGTAAAATGTGAAAATGGAGCCAGAACAAACTGGACTGAACAGACACTGGCTTTTGCAGTCTTCTGAAGTGCAAGTACAGTAACTAAGTACTGTAACTGCCAAGTACTTTAGGGTTAGGCCTAATCTTTGGCCTTCCCGTGCTTTGGAAGCAGACGAATGTTGTGCTTAACAAACAGGAGCATCTCTGCTCTCTCTGTACCGATCCTATTTCTCTTTTCACTGACAACATTTGAAGCGGCGGAGAAGAGACTTTCACTGTCCACGCTTGTACATGGAGCTGACAGGTACTTGCGCGCCACTGGGGCGAGGGCAGGGAAGCGGGTCATGTTGCTTTGCCAGTACTGCAGCGGGCTCACGTTTCTCGGGATGGTGGGCTTACTCAGGTAACCATGCACCTAAAAGAAATATAGACAAGTGTATAAATGTACATCTTTGGCAAATCATCAGGAAATTATTATTCAACATTTGTATTCATGACACCAAATGAAATAAAATAACTGTTCATTCAATTATCTTTTTTTCTTGTGAGGCCAAAACTCTAGGCGTATACTACTGGGACTTTAGTCATTTCAATTTAGTAGCCAATTGATAAGATTGTTTCACCATCTATCCACTGGAGGGAGCACCTACTCCATCATTGGTCGGCCTAGTAGACCCATTACAGGCAGGGTTCTAAATTAACACCCACCAACCCACCAAATGCGGGTTAAAAATCATTTTGGCGGGTGTTAATAAAAACATACTAGCCAGTTTGGCCGGTGATGCATGAGGCAATCATGTCAGTCAGAGCCGCTCTACTGTTCTCGCTCCCTGGGCAGTACTGACTACATTTTCCATGAACACTGTCGTGATGCCACGTAATGACGTATAAGACACCCATTGGCTGCGCGCAGGAAGTGCAACCAACCAGCGCGAGAAACCATGGAAACAGAAAACACGAAGAAGAGAAGAAAAAGACTGAATGAGCGGAGCAGAAAAAATCAAAAGAAGGGAGGGAGCTAGCTAAAGTAAATTAAAAAGTTGCCTAAACTTAAACTATATGTGGCGGTGGTTGGTTGGACAGACGTCTGGGGGCGAGAAGTAGGGCCCTATGATTTCTGCGATCATGGAATCGCGGAATTGGCCGATTAAAACGGAATCTACGTTTTAACGCGGAATATCGCAGAATTTGACATAATTTCACTGAAATGTCTGTTCCAAATGTGACTTTTGGAGTTTGGTTTTTTGAGCAAAATTAGTGGTGCCACTGACGACGACGCCGCTGCGGACTCGCTGCTCGGGCCCGGTGCTTCTGCCATGGTGAGTGTGTTGTCTCGTGTTTGAGACTGTAAGCTGTGAGCGTGTCTGGGCGAGACAGAACTTTAGCTTGTTGTTTGTTTTGAAGCGAATTTCTATCGAAGCGGGGCTGTCTTCATGGAGTTCGTTCTTGCTGGCGGAAACACACGAATAGCCAATCAGCTAACAGACGGGCGGACCCAGCGTGCGGAAACAGCCTATCATATCCCCGGACGTCACCAGTAACGGGCAAACAGCCAATCATTCAGCAGCTGTGTAGTTCGGTTGCAGTAGTTGCCATGTGGATTTGTTTACAAACAAGGGAGTAGCATGCAGTGAGAAGCCGGGAGGAGAGTAGAGGAGGCCGCTATGTAGCGGAAACTGGCACCGGTTGTATAGTAATCCACGGTAGTACCGTCGTGTAGAATTTCTAGTATAGTAGGAACCGTTATGATTTGGCACCGCGGGGTAGCGTGGGTACTGTTGGGATCGTGCAACTCTAGATCTTTGTGTGTACGATTTCTGTACAACTCGCTTCTGTCTTCTTCATTGTGCACTGCACAGCCCAAGAAGGGCATACTTTCTTCTCCAAATCTTCCTGTGTTAACTTGATGTTATTCTCCACAGCATTTACATATTCTGTATAGTTAGCAACAATTCACACCTGACCCTAACACAAACAACCCACATGAAGGCTGGTTGGGTCCCTACCGCAGAGCTCACACGTGTCGTTAATGACTCTGTGACATTTCCTAACAGAGTTTAAAAGCCTGTGACTCCCCTCCAGTTCACTAGAGCTGAAGAAGCTCTTGAATGAGAGGTGAAACGTCTTCAACAAACTGAAATACGTCCAGTTGCCTACAGTACAGCACTTAAAATCTTGAGGATTTTTTCATTTAAATCTGTTTGGCTTTTAAACATGAGGACGCCTGACGACATAGTGTTGGATCATTTTCACTATGATGTGTCATTTAATAGATCAAACAGTTGAGGAGGAAATAATTGGCATAATAATAATAATAATGATTATAATAACACAAGTAACTGTTGCACTCTCGATATTAATTATAATATTATAAATATATAGTAAAACAATCGGACACCGTTTCAAAAGAATAATTATTGTGAATAATTGAACAGAAAAGAGACTCTTTAAACATTGTGATATTAAAGGATCATCAGACTGTGATGAAATATTATCATACATTTACTATAGTAGTATAGTATTGTGATAAGATTATATATCATGTTCTCATTTTATATGTCGCTCAAGTCACTGCTAACAAACTAAATCTAATCAAATTTGTTATTAAGGATTATTTTTCACATATGATTTATGTTATACCTTAACACTGTGGTGATGTTGCAGCTGCAAAAATAAATACAATCCAAACCCTGAAATGACAATTAGTACAGAAAGCATATTGTATATAAAATAGAGCTCGGTCATGTAGAACAGAGTGGTCTTTGAAAGATATGGAGGTCACTTCTTGTTGATGTTTTTGTATTTCAGTATTCGTGAAGTCGCTCAGTCTCACCACAGTCTGGAACAGGAACTGGCCCACGCTGTCAACGCCAGCTCAAAAGCCATGGACGTGGTCTACGCCAACTCCAAGAGCTCGGGGGTACTAAAGATAATAGTTGTCCCTGCAGTCTTGTCCTTCTCTTTACGGTGCTGCCTGTGTCGCTGCTGTCTTTTTCTGGTCTCTGTTGCCCTTTTCTGGTCTCTCCCATCCTCTCCTCTTCCACATGTCCTTTCCTGGTTGCTACTGTCATATTTTGGTCACTGCTGTCCTTTCATGGGCTTTGCTCTCCTATCTTATACACTGCTGTCCTTTCCTGGTTGCTGCTGTCCTTTCCTTTTCCCAGTCTTTGCTGTCCTCGCCATAAATGTTGATTATGTAGAATGTGAATGTCGCTTGAAGTTTTTAATGATTTTCAGAGGGAATTTTGAAATGTGATTTTATTCATAGGAATCAAACAATGAACTTTTGTCTCTCGTTTTGTCTCCCTGTTTCCTGTATCCCTGTCTAACTGTCTCTCTTCCTGTGTTTTTCTCCAGGCTCTGAGCTGCAGCGTTGTCCTTCAGATGGTGGTAAATGTCAAAGCCTTACTCAGTGAGACCGAGCTGCTGCTGGCTGGGAAGATGTCCATGGTAACAATCTCCCTTGCTGTACTTTTGTCCTTCTTTCCTTCTATCCTCTCTTCTTGTGCCCTTCTCTTCTTCTGTCCTGACCACAATGTCCCTGTGATGCTGCCTGTGTTCAGAATTGAAACCGACCTGAGAGCAGCTAAACCCTGCTGTTCATCTCGGTCAAACCATCAAATTCAAACAGACTTTAATAACTGATATTTCAAGCACTTAAGTCCATATATCCTTGTGTGTGTTTGTTTGTGTTTGTGTGTGTGTGCGCGCGCGTGTACATGCACGTGCAGCAGCTGGATCCACCTCAGCAGGAACAGTTGAATGCAGCTCTGAGTTCTGTGGCCCAGCAGCTCAGGCGGCTGGCTGACATTCCCTGGTTGTGTCCCGTCATCGACCCCTCAGACCATGAGGTAAACCACCAAATACAGCTTCTGTCAGTACTGCGAGTGCCAGTGGTATTGGTGGTATTCTTAGTTACACTGTCAGTCTGTAGTCCTGCTAATCAAGTACTACTGATTCCTGGAGTACTTACTTGCATAATGTTGTCATTTTGCAACATTCCAGAATAACCTACAATCCTTAAATCTAATATCCTGTTCAAGGAAACAACCTGGAATATTTCAGAGCATACAAGAGCAGAATTTGTGTCAGTAACCCTTTTCACACAGAGTCGCTGCATTTTTGCGTTACGTTACTGTTGTTTGGTGGAACATTTAGTTGAGTGAAGGACCTGTGTTGGGCCACATCTGGTCCTCCAGCAGAACTCTAAGACAGAACTGAGGAAAGCTGTGAACTCTTTAATACTTCACATCCAAACATGACTTGTGACAATATCCAGTAGATGAAAATATAAATACATGTTAATGAATTTAAATCCGATGAATCTGACCTCATTACATTGAATGCTGAGTCTCCTGTCTCAACAGCTGCTGGTGCTGAGAACACATCTATTAATGATCAATACAGGGTTAGGGGGGTAAGCCTAACCCTAAATCAAACTCAGTTTAATGTCTCAAACAGAAGTGATGGAACAACATCATCTGTGTCTTTTTTGTAACAGCAGACAGAATGAACAGCATGTGACTGAGATAACACAGACAACTTAATTTGAGCACACGGTCACCTGAGTGACTGGTGGCAAAGTTGGAACTGTAACTGTAGCTCTGTGAACTCATCAGGAACTAATGTCTGCTATTGGATACCATCTGTATCCACCTGTCCATCTCTTCTGTCTACCTGTCTGTCATCAGGGTCCTCTGACAGATTTCTCAAAGCGAAGTCGAAGCGCAAAGTTCCGTCTCGTCCCGAAGTTCAAGAAGGACAAAAACAACAAGAACAAAGAGACCTGCGCTACTCTCTCACTGCCAGGTGAGCTCTCTCTCTCTGTGTCTCTCTCCCTCTGTCTCTCTATCTCTCTCTCTGTCTCTCTGTGTGTGTGTGTCTCTCTCTCTCTGACGCTGATATCAGCACCTTTTCTGTGTCGGGGTGTTTCCTGTCTGTCTGATGCACTTCCTGTCGGTGTCTCAGTTCACCAGTGGGGGACGGAGGAGGTTGGAGCGTGGCTGGACTTTCTCTGCCTCACTGAATATAAGGACATATTTATTGGTCACGACGTCCAGGGGGCTGAACTTATCCACCTGGAGAGGAGGGACCTGAAGGTACCGCTGCTAGCTCAGATCGCTAACTGCTAACTGTTGACTGCTAACAGAATCACTGGTGGCTGCATGGAGGATTAACTGCATGAAGGGTGTTTAATTTTCTATGTGTTGTTACACACTTTCTGTAATTAATGTGTGTGTGTGCGTGTGTGTCCAGGACCTTGGCGTGACGAAGGTGGGTCACATGAAGAGGATCCTTCAGGGCATCAGAGAGCTCAACAGGAACAGCAGCGCCAGCGAGGCCTGACCGCACACAGGTGATCACTATTTATGATCAATGAGTAATAATCAATACTCATCTCTGAAAACTGATATTGTTCTCAGCAATGTAAACAGGAAAATAAGAATATTCTGATTAATGTTGTAGTGATCTGATCTGATATTGATCTGATCAGATAAATAAAGTCCTCATCAATATTAGTTTAGGGCATGATGAATGACTTCTGTTTTTCTGCCAGCCGTCAGCTCTCCTCCTACCTCTGCTGCTATCGACCACCTCAACTGACCTCTGACCAGCACGTCTGAACTCAAACACTGGGACTGAACCAGGACCCTGACTCGCTCACTCTGGGACTGAACCAGGACCAGGACTCATTCTTTCTCTGCTCAGCTTGGTGACACACACTACACCTTCAAAAATAACCAATCAGAAGATCCATTAGTGCCTTGTCATCTCACCCACTGACCAATCAGATGACCAGGATTCAGAGGCAAACATGAAGGGCTGCACCAGAGCCATAAACAGACTGGGCTGAGATTACAGAGAAAAGATGGCCAACAGAAGAGACAGAAATGTGCTATCTGATTGGATGAGCTCACTGATAAATATCCTGTCAGCAGAATTGTTTTGTCCTGTTTTTATTTTATGGTTCAGATCCGACAGTAAACAGTTCTTCAGCCCACGATGAACTTGTCCACCAGGTGTGATGAGGATCAGGAGTCCGCTGATCCCAAACTTGATGTACCGGGATGCAACAGAACCCTTTAAATTGTCACAGGAACATGTTAAGAACCGTTCTATATCCTTAAAGAAGACGTTAATGACACCCTGTGGAGACAGTTTAGGGACGGACACTGTGAGTTCAAATCAGACTGACTGACTCAGTTTTCTATTAAAACACATATTTATTTCTCCTGTTGATGTTTAGAGTTCAGTAGTAAAACGGGAAGTGATGTCGCTTTGAGAGACAATCCTGAACACATCAAGTCATCTGACGAAGACTCTGCAGCGACGTCAAGGAGCTGTGTTTCCTGTCTGATGTTTCCTGTCTGTCTGCCTGTCTGGCTGTCTGTCCTTCTGTTTTAGGGACCAAACAAACTCAACACATTCAGTCTCTGAACTCTGAACTGTTTGTTTCGAATAGATTATTTTTACATTCTGAGCCCTAACTTCAGCTGAGACGACTGAGGAATCATTTCATCCTCCTATCAAATCAAACATCATCACAGATGTAATGTTCTTGAGCTTTTGGTAGTTAAATGACGTCACATTGTTTTTACATCTAATAAACCAGATGATTGATTGAGAATCGATCCTGTCACAGCTCATGTCAGTTATCAGATATCAGATAATTTATACCTGAACAGATCGTCAACTTTCATCATATCAGTGCAGGTGGTTGACTTCTGCTAAGAAACTCTTTGATTGATAATCAGCAGTGAAGCAAGTGTTTACATGATTGAACACATAGTTTCTGCCTTAAATGTCCCGTCGATCACACCAGGGCAGTGAACTCAACACGCTGCCTTCTTTGCCTCAGCTGTCACTGTTATCATTATACTGGGAGACTCACAGATACACAAGTGTAATCATTCAACACAGAAACATGTCAGACTGTCATCAGTGTTAATAAATTAATCAGTTATCAATGGGTCAGATGTTGCAGCTCAGTCTGATGAAGTCATTCTGTTTCTGTGTGTAGTTCATGTTCAGATCATGTCAGAAGATACTGTCATTAAATATTCAAACACAGTCGCTCTCTAAATGTGTCAATATGTTGAGTTTATATAAATATCAAACCAGCAGTAGTTCAAAGCTAAAATATTTATAAAATATTCTCCAAAACCTTAAATACTCTTATAATAATATTTCTAATATTCTAATGTCTTGTATTTTATCTTCAGAGGAAGGGTTAGTGTTAACCCACATCTCTTCACACATCATATAAAGAGAACTGTAGTCATGTGTCACCTGACATCTCGTTCATGTGAGTTTAGTATAACTTTCCGCTCACTGTGGATCAAGTTAATAATGTTTGTCCTCGCAAAAGATTGATATTCTAAACACAGAAGTTGACGAAGTCAGATACACACTGTATGGATTGATTATTTTATAGTGCAGTGATTCATCCTGAAAGTGTGATCATTTCAAATTGGGTTAAATTGTGTATAAATTTAAATCAAACAATTAACATGCTAACGTTAGTTAGCTCCCCTCTGTAGTGTGCAGCACTTCTATTCTTGTTTTCAGATGCTTTCGTGAGCGAGTGCCTTCATTCTCTGGTGTTTGAATCTCTCTGAACCATCCGGTGTTTTTTTTTGATTATTTAATTTGAAACTGTCGGTTTGTACATAACACCTCCTGCAGGGCGCTCAGTGTAAATACATTGTGTTGTGTACAGAGAAACATCTGAATGTCCGGTAAGAAATAAAGTAGATAATGTCTCCACTCGTTTAACAGGTTTCATTTTTTGTGCTCTGCTGCGCCAGTTTTTCAGTTTATTTTAGCTCATGGTTTTGAAGTGTTTTGATTTGGTTGGTTTACATTAAAGGTTCTGAAACATATAAGCTGATAATCAATTAGATTCAAAGCGGATCCTTTTCAGTATTCAGGTGTTTACCAAAATCACCAGATTTAGTTAATTGTAAATGGACTAGTTTGGTGGGTTTTCTGAGAAATACTTTCAAATGAAGTATGTTCATTCATGTTCAATTTTTTTTAACAATGGTTGTAATTAAAGATTAATTAATGGACAAGTGAATGGATTGTAATGTATCATGTGTAACAGATGTGCTTAGGGCATGAAAGGAGACGACCCAAGGGCTTGTTTTCCAGAATTTATTCACTGCTGAAGACAGTAAAACACATTAATTGACTTCTGTTCCTTTTCTGCACCTCTGTTCCTAAACAGACAAAATACCAGAGTTTACACTGATTATTGAATGCTACGGTGTCCGAAGCGGTACACTGTAAACCCGAACACTACTACGAACTCAAAAGTATTGTGAAAACAGCAATCAAAATCCACTATCAAGTCAACCCAATTTTAAGTTACGAAGTGTTCCGAACGAGGAATGTATAATTTCGTGCTACTTAAATTGTCTGAGTTATCATCACTATCTTACTCAAAACCTTTGAATGCACAGAGGCGTGCAACATAATGACGTCAGTGCGAAATCGGACTTTTTTGTTTGTCTGCGCTTTTTTACACATTCAATGTAACACGCGGTCACAGTTACCGGTCTTCAGCGAGAACGTTTTGTGTGAACTGAGTGCAATAATCGTAATGACGATAAATATTTTCAATCGACGGTATTGTTATTCTTTATAAATGTGTTTCTGCTGGTAATGTTAACATTTGGTTGAAAATAAGCCGGTATGGTCCGGTAAAGATGCCTCCCCCTCCCCCTCGAAGTAAGAAGAAGGTGTGGGGGGGGTTGGCTGCTCGTTTGTGTGTAATTGGAGTGGACGAATATTAAGCTGTTCAGGCTATTTATATCCCACAAAACCGTATTTTTTTCAGATAACGTCAGGTGGCTATTCAAACATGAACCGAAGGAGTTGTTTACTTCAAGAAAGCCGACATGTTTGTAAACGTAGCTGGAATACCAAGTCTTGCAGAGCTAGCGCAAGAGTCAAGTTGCGCTCACTACATTTACAGGTAGAATAAACAACAGCCAGATTTACTCTTACTGCTATGAGAACGTTGTGCCTCCATGTTGATATTCCTTTCGTTGATAAAACAAACGGGAGCTTCGGACGACCTGTAAACATACCAGGGTCAACTGTACTTTCTATTTCAGCTCCGTTTCCAAACATGCCCGCTTTCTTGAAGTAAACAAACCCTCTTGGTGTATGTTTGAAGCCATCTGACGTTGGTAATGCTTATGTTCATTTTTAATGTAACATGTATCCATTAAATTTAATGTTTGGGCAGGAATATTGGTGGTAATTGTTTTTGCTTTTAACTGTATTTTTTGGTGAGCCAGATAATGCAGTTTCAACCAGAATTGATACATATACATGTTATAATCACAAACCAGCTTTAAAATCTAAGTTATTATCTCCTATCTCTCTTGGGAAGCTTCCCATCCCTTTCATTAGATAGTCAAAATGTGTACTTTATTTTGAAAATAAAGCAGTATTCCTGTTCCTTGTTTCTCACATGCCAGTAGTTGTGTGTGTGTGTGTGTGTGTGTGTGTGTGTGTGTGTGAGAGAGAGAGAGAGAGAGAGAGAGACATGAGTGGTGACTAATTAATTGTCTTACCCTGTAGGCTGAAGTTGGTACCCAGCACAAGGCATCTTTCACTGTCAGAAATAGGGGTACAGTAGGAGTCCATGTTTGTACCCCAAGGTACAATCTACACTAATGTACCCCCTGGGGCTAATTATTGGACCTTAAGGTACTATAAGTACCCTTTTTATGGCCAAAAAGGTACTAGTACATTCCCAAGCAGTTAAAGGTACATACATGTACCTTTTCTTCTAAATGTTAAGGTACAATATCCGGAGGCAGGGTGTGTTAGGCCAAAAAAAAAAAAAAAAAAAAAGGTTATATAAAATATTAATTTTACTGAAAGTTTTACTGTTTCCTTATTTATTTAAGTTAGATTTTAACTTGTTGGCTATGGTTGAGTAGCCTTGAAATAAAAGAAGTAAAGTTTTTGTAACTAGATTTGTGGATATGAGAAACTGCTTATACAATTATCCAGTCAGTATTGTGATTATGATATAATATTGACTGTAAGTAAATGAAGAACAATACACACACACTCTCTCAGACACACACACACACACACACAGACAGACACACACACACACACAGTGTGGCAAGGTGCTGAATCCTGAGTAAAGTTACAGACTGACTCATACTGGACCTGTTTTTAATGAGCAATATTCAGGCAATAAAACGGTATTTAAAAAAAAGAAAGAAAAAGTTTTGTGTCTCAGATCTGCTCTCTGTCTGCCCTGCCTGCTGCAGAGGCATTGCAAGCCTTTACAGGTTTCTACTGGACCCTTATGTCCCTCATGTGTTTTGTGTGTGTGAAAACAAACTTTAAAAAAAGACAGGAAAAGCTCTATTTTCTTATTATTGGAGAGTGTACGAAGATTGTCAGCTCCCTACTTTTGATTGGTGGATATAAGTGGCATACATGTAGAACCAGCTGTGATTGGCTGTTGGACTTAAAATTCACAAACTAACCGTCGGTAGGCTGCGGCAGAGCCGCGAGCGTTTGTCTTCTGACCGGCTGGCGGCTGCAGCTGCAGGTCTCCTCCATGGCCTCTCAAGCCTTTCAACTTAAAACTGTCCGAGGCAGGCCTACCGCCGACCGAAGTCGAAGCCCAGAGATTCAGAGGTAAGTTCAAATTTAAAGTGGATTACAGCCCCCCAAACGGCCCCATTTTGACTAGCTAGCGCGCTACCGCTAACGTTAGCATGAGCTAGCTAACATTACACAAAATGTGGCCACTTGCTAAAATTTTTCCTCACCAGCTCAGTTTATGTAGCTGACATTAATACAGCTCGCCAACGTCGGCTAATGTAAAAGGGCGCATGTAAGTTAACTAGTCGGCTAAAGTATTTTATTTAAGTACGGTGGCCGGGAGGTGCAAACCAAAATTACAAAATGTGAAACACTTTTACGAAGCGTGAGACACATTTACATTTTGGAAAACATTTTTACATTTCATAAAACAAATTTACATTTCATAAAACAAATTTACATTTCAGAAAACAAATTTACATTTCAGAAAACAAATTTACATTTCAGAAAACAAATATATACATTACAGAAAACAAATTTACATTTCAGAAAACAAATTTACAAACACCGAGACAAATTTACAAGTGCTGAACACTTTTACAAGTCCCAAAACAAATTTACAAATAACATCAACCGGAAAGGGAATGTACCAACTCCGGGGTTGAACCGGAAGTGATAACCCGGCAGCGGCCAATTCAAGTTGTTGTTATTGCTGATGGAGTTCATGGTGAGTTCAACATGGACAGCCATCGAGTGGGGTTTTGCCCGTTTTGTGGACAACATATGAGCCGTTTAACGCGGTTTGTTCTTCGTGTGGTCGGTCTTAAGAGTTTTTAAGGGGCATGGACCAGATCGACGGACCAGATATGCTGCAGCAGTGCATAAATTATTTTAATGAGGGACACTAATACGCTGTAATCGTGGACATGATGTCATGTTTACATGGTGTTCACATCAGATGGGTGTTTTGCGAAGGGGGCTCAACATAGCCAGGCTTTGTGCTCATGATGCAGCTCAACAAAGCCCCAAGTCCCCAAACGTTTAAACGGTTCTGCGACAGTGGTTATCAACTTAATTTGTTAAGTCCGGCTCTCTGCTTTGTGCTCTGCGCGCGTTCACATAAAAGGGGGCGTTTGACGTCATATTATTCTAATTCCGTGCGAAAATGGATCGATCCCGGGCCACATATTTTATTGAAGATGAGCAGATTGTTATTATGCAAAGTTGTGAAGAATTCAAAGAAGCCATCACGGCAAAAAGTAACACTGTCGCCGCCAATAGAGCGAGGGAGGGCTGCTGGCAGGAAACTGCTGAAGTTAACAATGATTAATATTATGATCAATATTATATTAAGCCCTTAGTGTTTTAATTTCTGAAAGCTCAGCATTGTGCAACTTTTACATATTAACCCTCATCCATTTAAGAAATAAATAAACTAACGCAACAACTATCTTTTTTCATTTTTGAATGATGTCTATATTGTTTTCACATTTTACTGATCTCAGTTATAGAATGCGTGTGTGTTTTATTGAAAGCGAGGCTGAGTGTGCATAGCCTATAAATGTTCAGTGTTTTTTTTTTTTGTATAACTGTCGGGATGAACAAGCAAATGTAGCTGCTGTCCCTGTACAATGAGCATTTCCCGAACGACTTTTATGTGTCAGGTGAACTGTTGTTTTACAAAGAAGCAGACCTGAGAAATCCTAATTAAAGGTGTAAAGGTGAGTGAGAGTTAGCCACCTGTCCGATTCATATTATCGGCATATAATACCAGTGACTGCTAACAGTAGCTGCTGTTAGCTAGTTAGCCCTGTTAGCCATAGCCCTCTTAGCTGACTCTGCCTGGGCTGGGAGCTCAGAGGACAGCGGGAGCGTTGGTGTTTTCACTGCTAGCTGGTTAGTATGCTAAGTTGACATAACGTTGCGAGTATAATTTCTCATTTTGTTGGTCATCTTTGCTAATGTTTTTAATATTTACAATTTTGGTATGCAAACATGTCCTGGACCTGCCTGAGAGCTGACCATGTTTTTATTCAATGAAACCCAAATGAAACCCATAAGAACACAAAATATACTACTGTATGAAGACATGATGAAGTCATATTTTTTTGATGCACTTTACTGTACTGTACTTAAGGTAATTTCTATTTATTTTGTGTACATTTTAGTCATTTAACACTGTTTTTGGCAGTATAATAAGAGTAAAAGGTAAAAAAATCGGTATTCCCAAAAAAATGATAACGGAAAAAATGGAATTCCCAAAAATTAAAAGGGAAAAAACGGAATTTGGGAAAAAATAAAACGGAATTTGTGAAAAAATGAAACGGATTTTATAGGGCCCTATATTAACTTTAATATTTTTGTTAAATACGGTGATTTCAAGTCTTGGTAAAAGGCTGAGTTGTCATCAAAGGTCAAGAAAAGAAGAAGAGGAAAGTAGCGAAAAGGGAGAAGCGGGATGATATATAGAATGGCGGTCATTTTCGGGAAAATAAGTCTCGAGAGTAACTCAAC